>CM029022.1:9110917-9710917 GCA_016801055.1 Panax notoginseng | reverse complement strand
GTCGTATTTTGCACGACAATTGTATTATTGATGTTGTAGTTTGCTTTCTGTACCATGTATTTGGCGACTCAGAATGGGTGTTGTATACCTATTCTGGGGGCGTCACATCTGGGCTCTCAGATTTCCGTATACAACAACTCAACTCGCCATAATGTTCTTTGTAGGGAATTGGACCTAATTTTTCAGAAAACTTTTTCAAAATGTGCCAAATGCAATACCCATGAAAAGTATTTGGAAGCATAGACTGAATTGAATTTCTCATGGCCGGATCTTGATCAGTTATGATCATTTTCGGGGAACTACCCGGCATCGCTTTCAACCATTCCTTAAAAAACCAATCAAAGCATCAATCTTTTCACCACTTAATAATGCACACTCTAAAAGAGTTGTATGCCCATGGTGATTAACCCCTAATATAGGTGCAAAAACCAAATTGTAGCGGTTCGTATTGTACGTTGTATCAAACACGACAACATCCCCAAAACTTTTGTATGACTTTCTACACGTTGCATCCGCCCAAAAACAATGAATCATGACACCCTCCTCTTGCTCGAATGTAAAAGTAAAACTGGGATTCTTTTTTTTCTCATCCTTAAAATACTCGAACAACAGATGTGCATCATGTCCCTTTAAAACCCTCCTCCTATCTCTTTCAGCATTATAAAGATCTCGTGTTGTACATCAAACATTTTCAAGACCTCCAGCTTCCATCTCTAAAATACTCATTTGTTGCCATGTTGGCACATTAGCTTTTGATAGTTGTTCTGTTAAATTTCTTTTGGCAAGTGTCACTACACGATGAGAGTGCAACAAATGTACTTTTCTGGGGGTCGTAAGAGGATGGTTATGACCCTCAACAAATTGTCTAATAATAAATCCTCCTGCATCGGTCCGGTCTTTCACAACTACCACTTTCGCACCACAAGCAGCTCTAGTTAGGCCCTATTTTCGTACAATCTGTTGAGTTTTGTTGGGCACAATTCTCCTCAACCCTTCTTTATAACAAACAAATTCCTTTCTAATTATTTCACCGTTAGGACTCTTTTTACTAGAATTTAACCGCGTACCAAATCCACCTTCTCTACCATAGTTGTTATAAAAGTCACGAACATCGCCTAAGTTGTGAAAATGTTGCCCAATTTTCGGTATCAACTCGTTTTTAACTTACAGAGTGTAAAGTTGTTGAGAAGAATTACCAGATGATATCATTTCTATCTCTTCTACACAATGCTGCATTCTGCAAACACAACAAGTATACAACTTATAATCAACAAGCCAACAGCCAGAAAAGACCATCACTATGAAGGACTATTGAAAGAATCACTGTGAAGGACTGTGAACTTTGTAATTGGTGTTTATTCAGAAGTCTGTTGAGTCTGTATTAACAAGTTGAATATGTTTCCTGCTTAAAGTCTCTTCTAACATAACTTATTGAAACACCGTTTTTCAAAGGGTTAAGCAAACAAAAAAAATTTCTCACAAACTCTCTAACCTATTAAAGAAGCTTTTTTCAATGTATGAATAGCAAATACTTAATTGAAGTTACTGTATTTTAATCAGTTAATTGAAGGACTAACAGAATTATACACTGCAAACATTTTTTTTTATTTTTTGAAGGACTATTGAAACACCAAATTACATAAAAGGGTTAACTGCAAACTTGATACAAGAAGAAAGTTGCTTTCGAATACAGGAAGAAACTTGATACAGAAGATTGTTACTGAAAGGGTTAACCCATTTGGGTGGGGCGGCGAATCCAACAAGCCCTAGATTTCATTCAAAAGTTAGAAAATACCTTGGCTTTGGGCGAACTTGCTGTCGATTTCGTCCGGCGTCCGGCGAGATGAGTATCAGATTTTCGCCGAGAGAGAGAATGGGTACAATTTCGTCCGGCGAGATGGTGGGGATTCGCGATTAAGAGGAAAGAGAGGGACTCGGTAGAGAGAGAATGCGTAGAATTTTGTTTGACCCGAAAAGTGAAGCCCGGCTTTTTTTTCTTTCTTCCCAATATGCATGTGTCCCTTACTTACATCACACTTTGCTACACCGTTGGATTAATCTCACGGCTACTATTACAAGCTCGTATTTTGCTCATTATCCGGACGCCCGGACCAGATCTGGGTTGTATATATATATACATAGACACACACACACACCTATCTACCCTAAATACAGAAGTTTGTTAGAGGAGTTGCAAAAGCTCCATTTTTCTTTACTCAAATGCTCTATACTTTAAATAAGCTTCAAAATCCTATTTCCCCACCTCCACCCCGGGAAACAATTCTCTCTCCATTTTTTAATATAAGTCTTTTTATAGTTGTGTACAAATATTACGAAAATGATTGTATAATATTAAATATAATATTAATTGTCTATATTACTCTTGTAATGAAAAAAGTGTATGTTATTTATTAGGCAAAAAATAGTAAGAGAACTAAAATTATATTTATTACTTGGGATAATATTAGAAACTAAGCAATTAAAACTTATTTGAAATTCTCAAACGACTTATATTAAGGAACAAAAATAATTTTCTAAAATGACTTATATTAAAAAATGAAAGGTAAATTAAAAAGGTTCAAAATGCTCATTTATAACAACACTGTTCCACATCAAATGGATGCTTAATTACTACTTGCCTAGGAATTCACCGAGGGTTAATTGATATTGTGATTACTCTATTATAGATTAACGTTTAACAACTGTTATGTGACACACTTGAATATGTACGTAGTGGGTCCCTGTTACGTGGAGCGTTAATTGATATTTCAGTTATTGTACTAAGAGCCTATTTTTATTTTGATTACTGAATCTTTTTTTTATTACAAAAATATTATTATACTCAAAAAATATTAAAAATTAGTCATTACTTAACATTACTTAATTGATGTATGAATTAGTTATTTATAACGAGACATGTGATATTGCTGTAGAAATTAGAAAAAAGGGGGAAAATAGAAAAGGAAAAAAAATTATGGTACGATTTTGTTGCGATTCATCTTGGCCACAATATCTGGTTCGTTTTTTCTTCACTACGACAATACAGATGATATTACATATGAAAAAATGTGTCACATCGCCAATAATTAAGGTGGTGTTTGTTTATCTCTTAATATCTCTTAACAACTCTACATCTGATTCGATAAGAGGGTAAAGTTGTTTGGTAAAATTTTGTTTCTCTTATTGTCTCTTAATCGGTAAGAAAAATATATAAATTCAAATCATTAAGAACTGTCTCTCAATAAAAAATTTAAATATAGGGCTAAATACATTTTGATTATAGCAAGTACCACTATATTCATAATCCGACTCCCCAAAAAAATTGGGCTTACAGTTTATTACATAACAATTGCATACAATGTAGACTCCAAATTCATGTTTCGGCCAAAATTGGTCGGAATTCCTCAATTGCCGGCAAGACAAATAGTTTTAGATGGTTGACCGTATTAAAATACAATTTGCATTTTAAAAAATTAATTTAAGAAATTATTTCTATAATAACTAATTTAAAGACTTGATAATGTAAAAACAAATAAAAAAAATCTCATTATTTATTCCCTAAACTTCTCCATCACCATTACCATCATCAACACTTCTAACACCATTCTCTACCCTAAACTCCAATTTTATCTCAAACTTCACAATCACAACACAATATATATATATATATATATATATATATATATATATATATATATATATATATATATATATATATATATATATTAAAATAGAAAATTAAAAGTAAAATTTAAACAAATATCTAAAATTGAAACAAACAAATTTTAAATTTCAGCACCTTTTCTCCATCATCAATTACTCCAATTAAAATTTGGATTTGCTCACTATCAACGGAACTCTGATGACAATCTTCTGCGGAGCTTTTCTCCCAATACACCACAATTGGGGTACCAATCGTTCGATTAGAAGCTCTGCTGGCTGATTATTTTTTCTCATGTCGCGAGGTAGTTGTGCTAGAGGGAAGAAGTTATGGAAATGAAAAATATTTAGAAGTATTTTAATTTGGAACTAATTGTACTTAAAATATTTTAATTTGGAATTAATTGTATTTAGAAGTATTTTAATTTTTTAGTGAAGTCAACCCGTATATAAATATGGTCAAATCGTATTTTCAAAGTCAATATGAAATACTTTGGGGCCAAATTATGAATTCTTGGACTGGTCGAGTATTCCAGCCAATTTTGATCAGATTCTGAAATTAGAATCGACTAATTTGTAATAATTTTTAAATATAATAATATTTTTAAAACAAAAAAAAATCAATAATTAAAATAAAAATTGACTCCTACAAAGGGTGAATTACATATTCTATTACATTTTTAAAAAAAATTACAACAATAATATCCTCATAAAACTTTTACACAACTAATACACTTCCATATTTATTTACAATGTTAGTACAATTAGGATTCCTTAATTTAGGGAATTAGTATTCAATTAGAATTCTTTAATTTAGGGATTAGTTATACCCATGACTTCTTCTCTCTCTCTCTCCTCATCTATAACAACTGCAGTTAGTCATCACCCTTCTTCTTAATTCAACGTATTATTTTTATATAAATATATATATAACAACGGCAGGACTAGGACTCCACAAACATCACCGGATGAGTAATCAAAATCCTTAATATCAGCAGTAAGAACCTTAAGATCAAAACCATCAGCTCTAGTCTTACAAACATCGATAGTCTGTGGATGGCAGTTACTCGCAATAATAAAAGTTTTCTTCTTCCCCTTCTGAATATTATTACACATAGCCATTGCTTCAGCCGCAGCAGTTCCTTCATCGAGTAATGATGCATGTTGGGCCATAATACTTTTCATACTGGGCCAAGCAGAATGGGCTTGTCCTTTGGGCTATGTCACTTTGGTCATGTTGGGTCAAATGAATTGGGTCCCACTACTTGACTACACTATTGGGCTTAGTCATTGGATCGGCCCATTACGTAAGGTGTTACTTATCCTATCTTTAACCGGTAATCAGCACAAAAGACAGCAATTGACTGTTATGTCTGCCACCTTTTTGCATGGCATTAATGAGGATGGGACTCCGATTGCCGGCGGGAGGTAACAGTGGTAGCAGGTAGGAAAATAAGCTGTACACTTTCGGCTGAGATGACCGGGGTGGAGAGGGGGTGTCAGGAGATAGTGGGTGGCACAGTAAACTGGGTCTTGGGAACGTATGGGGCAAGGATCACAAAAGGAAAAGAGGTAACAAAACACTACACACAACATTATCATTTCATACACACTCAGACACTAGTCAATATTTTCCTCCATTGTTAACTTTGTGATCGCCTGTACTGACTCTCACGCCGGAGCTATCCCCCGACGGTCTGGCCGTCAAGCTTTTGGTGTTGACTTGTTGAACTGTGCAGGATCATAGCGTCTTACGTGATTGGGACGTGGGAGAAGATCTTGGCGTTAACATTGGCGCTAGAAGGAGGGCTGAGTTCTAGTGTCCTGAATATTTTTCAATCGCAAACCTTGTTTGTTTTACGTCAGTGTTCATGGGGAAGAGTAGGACACCTACGCCTGAGGGGCAGCCGATGGCTGCCAGTGAATCAATACCGTGAGTATCTGTGAAGGACCGTTTGGGACCTACACTAAGTGTTCATGTCAGCACGGCGTCCAAACGATCGCATGGAGATTCTCGTCCGAGAGCTGTGAGCAAAGCCAATCGACAACTAATTTTTACAGCGGAGAAAGGGTCCGGTCATGCCCGGAAACGAGTAGAAGGCACCTCGCCTAGAACTCGATACCGGGACGACCAAGACGAAAAGGCTGCCCGCTTGGCTAAGATGGCAGATGAAGCTGATAGGGCCATAGAGGCGCTTGTGAAACAACGACGGGATATAGCTGAGCAGATGTCTCGAATGGCCGAGTTGAGGGACGAAGCTTCCAGTTATGTCCAATCTGAAGAACGGGGGCATCGGAGCGGGAAGGAGCCTGCTCATTCTGAGCATGAATATCAGGATCGACCTCGGGAAAGAAGAAGGTCCAGAAGCCCTACTCCTCCAAGATCGAAGAAGGCACATCACCCTGTCGGTTATAAGGAGCTGGGTCGAAGTGAACGAAGAGGTCGATCCAGAGAACGTACTCCGGAGAATACTAAGGGGGCGCTCGTTGTTGCGCATTCCCACCACGGCAGCCGGGTACTGGGACGAAGCAGATCTAGAGGCCGTACACCCGAAAGTCCACCGAGGGCACTCCGCTCTGTCGACCATCATCATTAGAAAAGCATCTCGAAAGTTGGGGGTTCTATTGTAAGGAACCGGTCCACTCAGAAGAGAGAGGGGTCACCGGAAAAAGAAGCATTGTCCCAACCCGAGGGCGTGGAGTATCTAGTAAAAGAGGTGAAGGAGCTTCGGAGGCAGCTCGCCGAGGTACAGAAAGTGAAAGATACTTCGAGAAAGAAGGCATCCCCTTTTTCCGCGAAGATTCTGAGAGAGAAAGCTGACCCCACCAAAAGGTTGCCTCACATTGAAAGTTATGACGGATCGGGAGATCCCTATGACCATAGTCAGGCGTTCGACCGACTGATGGATTATTACGACTTTAGCGATGCTGCTAAGTGTCATACTTTTGTCACGACACTCCGAAAGGATGCCAGGCAATGGATGGGGACTTTGCCCTCGGATTCGATTTCATCTTGGGCGGATATGTGCAGTAAGTTCCACGCCCGCTTCGGGAGCAACAGAAGAAGAGGAAAACCAACTGGCTCACTGGCTCAGGTTCGGCAGTTCTCGAATGAGTCTTTGGGCCAATATGTGAAGCGATTCCGTGAAGCAGTCAGCCAAGTGACAGATCTGAATGATCTACAAGCCGTGGGACTGTTTCAGAATGGTTTAGATCTGGTCAAATCGGAAAAGTTGGTGAAGAAGTTGATGTTTCACCACCCGAAGAGTCTCGCGGAAGCCTTCGACAAAGCAGAAGGCTATATTGTGGTAGAAGAGGCCATGAATAGCCTCAAGCGTCCCTCTTCGGAGCGGCTTAAGGAGACAGATCGGGACAGAACAGAGGGGGACCAGAGTAAGAATGAAGGAGATAGAGGCCGTCGCGACGGCAAATCAAAGAAATACAACAATAATAATTGGAGGCAGGGTGGAGAACGCTCGTCCGCTCCCGCTAAGAGGGTAAACAGGACATATACTGCACTCAACACTAATAGGGCTGTTATCTTGGAGCAGATCAAGAATCAACCTATTTTCGAGCCACCTCGAGATAACTTTAAGCCCGGGAAAGGGAATTCTCGTAAGTATTGTGACTATCATCAAGCCTCGGGTCACGATACGAACGACTGTGCCAGTCTGAAAGATTTTATCGAGAGGAAGGTGCAGGACGGGGCGTTAGTTCATTATGTGGCCGCCCGAACGAACCAGCAGCAGAATTGAGGACCTGTTCAGGCAGCCCAACCAGTTCAGCAAGTGTTCCCCGCTCCCGAACCGCCCGCAAGGCAAGTAATAGATGTCATCACTGGGGGCACTTCTGGTAAGCTTGTTGGGAGGAAGCGCCGAAGCTATCTGGATTCGGTCATGTCAGTGGCGGGTACCCTCCCGAAGACCGACAGACCCTTCCCGAGTACTGTAATTTCTTTTATCGATGAGGATTACCCTTCGGAAACCATCGAACCACATGAGGGATCATTGGTCGTGACAGCACAAGTGGGTTCGGTGGACATGAAGCGCATGATGATCGACAACGGGTCTTCTGTGGATATCTTATATACTCATGCTTATCAGAGGATGCACCTTGATGGGCAGAAGATGGAGATCGGGCAGGAGGCCCCTCTATATGGTTTCAGCAACGATCCGGTCAAAGTGGCTGGAACCATTGAACTGCCGGTTATCTTCGAAACGGCCCCCCAGTAGGTAAAAGTTATTTGCAAATTTTACGTTGTGAATGTAGATTCTGCTTATAATGCTATTTTAGGGAGACCCATTTTAATTGCTTTGCAAGCTGTAACCTCTATCCCTCATTTCAAAATCAAATTTCCTACTGCTCATGGGGTTAGGGAGGTAAAAGGAGATCTGGATCTGGCCAGAAGATGTTATAGGAATGCCGTGATCACTTCGGGAGTAGGGGTGTCAAAGCAAAAACAGACCATGACAATAGAGATCGAACCCTTCACGAAAAGCAGCTCAGAACCGTTGGTCATGCCAGCCGAAGAGACAGAAGAGATAGAGCTCATCCCGGGCAAGGCTAACAAGATGGTGAAAATAGGTTCGGGTCTACCAGAACCTCTCAGAAAGAACCACATTGAACTCCTGCAGTGCTATATTGACATCTTCGCCTGGGAGCCTCAGGACATGCCGGGAGTGAGTAGGGATATCGCTGAGCATCGGCTAGAAGTGGATCCGTCGAAGAAGCCAGTTCGGCAAAAGAGGAGGATTTTTGCGCCCGAGCGCCAAAGAATCATCGATGAAGAGATTGTGAAGCTGCTAGCTGCTGGCTTCATCTTCGAGATCGACTATCCACAATGGATGGCAAACGTGGTACTGGTCCAGAAGCAGAACGGGAAATGGCGGGTCTGCATCGACTATACAGACCTGAATAAAGCTTGTCCGAAGGACTTCTATCCATTACCCCACATTGACCAGCTCATCGATGCAACTTCGGGGTATGCCTTGTTAAGCTTCATGGATGCATTCTCTGGCTATCATCAAATCTCCATGTGTAAAGAAGATATACCGAAGACGGCGTTCATTACGCATCGGTCGGTATATGCCTACAAGAAAATGACCTTCGGCCTCATCAACGCCGGGGCCACTTACCAGAGGATGATGAACTATGTCTTCCGGCGTCAGTTGGGCAAGAATATGGAAGTATATGTGGATGACATGATTGTTAAGAGCATGTTGGTGCACAAACATCTGGATGACCTGGAGGAATGCTTTCAGACAGTCCGTCACTACAAATTGAGACTGAATCCTGCCAAGTGCACCTTCGGATTAGGGGCTGGCAAATTTCTGGGTTACCTGGTCATTTAGAGGGGAATTGAAGCCAATCCAGAGAAGATTAAAGCGATCTTGAAAATGAAGACACCTCAGTCGTTTAAAGACGTTCAGCGTCTGACTGGAAGGATTGCAGTTTTGAGGAGGTTTATGTCCAAATCGGTAGAAAGGTATTTTTCATTTTTTGACACGTTGAAAGGGCCGAAGAATGCCAAGACGTTCCAATGAACTTCGGAATGCGAAGACGCCTTTTAGAGCATCAAGTTCTATTTATCTTCGGCGCATTTGTTGGTGAAGCCCGCTCCTGCTGAGCCTTTGTATTTGTACTTAGCAGCTAGTTCTTTGGCAGTAGGAGCAGTTTTGGTGCGAGAAGTTGGGGGTAAGCAGCACCCGGTTTATTATGTAAGCCATGTCCTTCGGGATGCCAAAACAAGGTACCCCAATATTGAAAAGTTTGCTTTTGCTTTAATAACTGCTAGTAGAAAGCTTAGGAAGTACTTCCAGGGTAGGTTGGTAATAGTATACACAGATCAGCCTTTGAAGAAAATTATGGGCAAACCTGAGGTATCGGGGAGATTAGCTGCATGGACGATGGAGCTATTTCAGTTCTTCGTTGAATATCATCCCCGAACTGCCATCAAGGGGCAGGCCTTGGCTGATTTTGTGGTCGAATGTTCGTTTTTCGAAGCTGATGAAGCTGTAGCAGAAGCTGGAGGATCTGACAGCATAGTTGCGGTTCTTCAGCAGAAGCAGAGTTCGTGGACGCTGTATGCAGATGGGTCTTCTACCGCAAACGTCAGCGGAGCAGGGATTATTCTGACTAGTCCGGAGGGATTCAAGGTGCAACAGGCCATCAGATTTCAGTTTAAAGCGACGAACAATGAGGCAGAGTACGAGGCAGTGTTGGCGGGTTTGCGACTAGCTAAGAGTCTCGAAGTGCAAAGAATAGTTATCTTCAGCGACTCTCAGTTAGTCGTTAAACAAGTCTCCGGGGAATACGAAGCCCGAGGTCATCGAATGATCAAGTATTTGGCGGAATTGAAAGAACGGCTTCAGTATTTCCAGTTCTACGAATTTCAGGGGGTCGAACGTGATGGCAATTCCATTGCCGATGCACTCTCCAAATTAGCCACTACGGATGTTAACGTTTTTGATGGATCAGTTTACTTGGAAATTCTACAACATCCTAGTGTTCATCATGAATCAGTAATGTGCGTTGATCGAACCAACTGCTGGTTGACCCCATTCCTGGAGTACCTGGCAGATGGCGTTCTACCTTCGGATCAGATGCTGGCCAAAAAAATCAAGTACAAGAGTGCTAATTTCGTTCTGATAGATGGGGATCTGTTCCAAAGGGCCTTCTCGTCTCCACTGCTAAAGTGTTTGACCCGGTCCGAAGCTGATTATGCTCTTCGAGAAGTTCACGAGGGCATCTGCGGTGACCATATGGCTGCTAAGTCATTAGCCTACAAAGTACTTCGTCAGGGATACTGCTGGCCTACCATATTCAAAGAAGCAACTGAATACGTCAAGAAGTGCGAGAAGTGTCAGCTCAACAGTCCGATCCCACATCAGCCACCAGAAGAGTTATACTCGATCTTATCTCCCATACCCTTCGCTGTCTGGGGGGTTGATATACTAGGTCCACTACCGAAAGCAAAAGGTCAGGTCAGCTTTGTTATAGTTGTCATCGACTACATGACCAAATGGGTAGAAGCGAAACCACTTAGGTTAATAACAGAACAGGAATGCTTAAAGTTCATCAAGGAGTCGGTAGTATTTCGGTTCGGAATTCCTAAGGTGGTGATTTCAGACAATGGACGTCAGTTCGTAGGAGCAAAATTCGAAGCATTTTTAAAAGAACTGGGGGTCCAGCATAGAAAGACTTCGGTAGCTCATCCTCAGTCTAATGGACAAGTCGAAGTGACCAACAGAATGCTGTTGAATGAGATCAAGCGCAGATTGGACGAAACTAAAGGAAGATGGCCAGAGGAGCTGCTCAGCGTATTATGGGCCTATCGGACCACTCCGAGGACCACCACGGGAGATTCACCCTTCAGACTGGCCTATGGTACTGATGCCTTAGTCCCAGTTGAAATTGGATCTCCAAGTCTTCGAGTTGGCCAGTTCAGAGAAATATATAACGATGAAGGGCTGAAAGCCAACCTTGATTTACTTGAAGAAGTCAGGGAAACAGCCTTGGTTAAACTTGCAGCCTATCAGCGAAGAGTGGCTAAGCATTATAAAAAAGGGGTAAAGCTTCGCAGGTTCGAAGTAGGGGATTTCGTTCTCAGAGAAGCCGAAGCATCTACGTCTCAGAATGTGGAAAAACTGATGCCAAATTGGGAAGGGCCATATGAAGTCATAGAAGTACCGAAGCCGGGGACTTATCGGTTGAGGGCTCTGGACGGATCAGAAATCAAGAATACTTGGCATGCAGGCAGGCTTCGAAAATATTTTCAGTAGCTACATTGTCAGTACACCGGAAGTCTGTAAATGGTTTCAAGTCATCATCAATAAAAATTTCTTTCTTTTCAAAGCAAATCTTGTCTTCGTTGCTGTTAATGTCATCGGTGTAAGGAGGTGGGTGGACTCGCTGACCATTCGATGGTTGCCTCATCGGCAGGAGGTCCTTGTGAGCTTGTCAGGTCCTTCGTGGTAGGCAAGTATCATCCTTAAGACGTTGTCAGGCCCTTCGTGGTAGGCAATTGTCGATCCTTAGACCTTGTCAGGCCCTTCGTGGTAGGCAAGTGTCATCGGTGTAAGGAGGTTCGGGCGGACTCGCTGACCATTTCTATGGTAGCCTCATTGGCAGGTGGTCCTTATGACTTCGTCAGGCCCTGCGTGGTAGGCGAACGTCATTAGAGTAAGGAGGTTCGAGCGGACTCGCTGACCATTCGATGGTAGCCTTATTGACAGGTGGTCCTTACGACTTCGTCAGGCCCTGCGTGGTAGGCGAACGTCATTGGAGTAAGGAGGTTCGGGCGGACTCGCTGACCATTCGATGGTAGCCTCATCGACATGTGGTCCAAAAGACCTTGTCAGGCCCTTCGGGGTAGGCAAGCGTCATCCTTAAGACATTGTCAGGCCCTGCGTGGTAGGCAATTATCGACCTTTAGACCTTGTCAGGCCCTTCGTGGTATGCAAGTGTCATCATTCAGACTTCGTCAGGCCCCTCACGACATCTACCTCACACTTCGGTAACGAATAAGTATTCCTTTACTTTATTGCCTAAATTTTTCTAAGTGTTGAGTTCGGAAGGCCACATTCTTTAACTTCATCTTATCTGTTATAAGACTTGCCTAGTTGTTAATTAACAGTTTAAGTTAAGTCTGTGAATGAGCTTGTACATTTTTTAAGATTGAATCGTTATTGAAGTGTTGATAAACAGTAAATACACCGAAGTTGTAAGACCCCGAATTTTATGAAATAAAAGTATTCAATTTTTCTTATAATTACTATTCAGTAAATGGTTAAATTGATAAAAGTTTAAAGTTATGGGTGAAATATGAAATTTTTTTTTCAAAATAAGCAAGTGGTTATAAAATAATCATTGTTGTCGGGGAATATTCGTTTGGTCGTGGAATATTCTTTCTGTCGGGGAATATTCATACGACGGCGCAGCTATTTGTGGGCCCCATAACGAATAACTGTCGGATAAAGAAAACGACAAATTTGAGTTTTTACAAATAACCGCGTAGTTGTTACCGTTAACACTGTTAGAATACCCGGTGGTTAAAATACAGTAATACGCGTTATTGCACAGTAGCACATGGTATTGCATAGTATTTTTGAAATTATTGATTCTTACGTAAGAAGGCACTACTCAATAATTGTTACAGTAATTACTGTTCAATATTTTATTTTATTGATTCAATAATTGCTACGTTAAAATTTTATGTTATTGTTGTTCAATAATTGTCACTGCACAGTATTTCCCATTATCAGATCAATAATTCATATTATTTGAATAATATTATTAGATAACATTATTGGCAATGTCTAGAAAGTTCTGTCTAAGGAGAGGTTTGGTCACCTAATTGCGCGCCAGTAAGGAAAAATTCTTATTGGAAAGCCCCCTCTTTCCTGGGAACGGCCTGGTTGTCATAAATGTGATTCTGTAATATTATTTATAAATAATTAATTATTGATTCATATGATAAGGAAATATTTATTTTATGTGGATATAAATGAGGGATATATTTTTGTGGTTAAAAATGAAGGAGTTAATGTTGAGGTTTTTATCCGTATTTTTGTCGGAATGGAGGTATTAAAAATCAGGGTTTTTGAGATATTTTGTGGGGGTTATAATTTTTAATCCGACCGTTGGATCGTGTTAATTTTTGGATATGTTATACATATATAAGTTGAGTATATACCCATAAATTTTGAACCGTTAAAAATGAACGTATGATTTATTATGAATTTTACAAGATGACTGGTTCAGAAATTGTTGAATTTTCGGAGTTTATCATTTTGATAGAAAATTCTAGAATTGGTGGGCCCCACTTGTGGTTGGTGAAAAAATGTGCTGAATTATATTTCAAATGTGGTGGGTGGGAATAGTAGCAGGTAAAACCATCAGGTTGCAGGTCAAACCTACCAAAATTTTTCTATAAATAGAGGGCTAAGTTAGAATTGAAAATCACACCAGAAACATAAGCTTTTTCTCTTTCTCTCTCTATATTATGAAGCATATTTTGTGAGTTTTTAGATATTTGGTGAGTTGCTATTCATCAGTGCAAGTTTTCTTCAGCATCATATCCGATATCCAGTCAGAAGTACTGCTCTTTTGAGGTAAGGGATATTAAGGGATTTTAAGGGTTGTTATGATTTTCAGTTTCGTAATTTTTCTGATCTTCAAAAATTCTGGAAAAATTTGAAATGATATTTTGATGAGTTTTCTTGATTGTGTCCAAAAATAGTGATTTTTGGATGTATAGATTGAGAGTTATTAATTTTATGAGAAAAGACTCCAAAATTGATGAAATTTTTATTGGGAGTACATGTATATGATAGAAGTATACTCTGTAAATTTCAGAATTTTTAGACAAAAGTATAATTTTTGATAAATGTCTAAATATTCGGCTATTTTGGCCATATGAAAAATAGTAAATGACTTTTAAAAATTCTGAAAAAAATATATGTTCACTATGGGACTATATTATGCTAAATCCCAGAAAAAAAATATTTTTGGAACTGATTTGGTATTTTTCATGAAAATAGTCTAGTTATGAGTAAATGAATTAAATATGTTTTGTGAAGAAAGAAAATTAGAAAATAGGATTTTATGGCTTGAGAATCCTATATGAGGTATATGCAGATTTTTGATGAGGGTTTTGGTTATTGATGATGAAATTGTAAGAGTTGGCATTTTATGATGATTAAATGCATTAATTAGTAAAGTGTAAACAATTAAAATAAATTGTTTATAAATTTAAGTAATGTTATTTTTTCAATATCATTATACCGAAATATTGGTATGGATTTTATTGTGGAATTTCTATCTTTTGTGTCGGGGTTACTATTCATGAGTTACTATTCACGATTTACTATTCATGAGTTACGAATATTACTCTTGAGATTAAAACTATATGTTGATCATATTATTTTTATCATCATATATAACATTTTTATAACCCTGATGTTGAAATTCTCTTTCACTGGAGTGTAAAGATGGGTAGATTATTGGTATGATCATGACTAGGGTTCTCTTTGGCCTGTAGTGCAAAGTTGAATTGTGACTGGTATGATCATGACCATTGAATTTATAATTGAATATCTTAAGCTTAAGTGCAAAGGTGAATTGATCAACATGGTTATAATTATTGTTTATATAAATTCTGAAATGATTATATATTTCTTTGAGATATGAATACATTTGGCCTGTAGTGCAAATATGAATTGTTGATGAATATCTTTGGCATGTAGTGCAAAGATGGCCTGTTGATGAATATCTTTGGCTTGTAGTGCAAAGATGAACTGTTGTTGAATATCTTTGGCCCGTAGTGTAAAGATGGTTTGTTGATGAATATCTTTGACCGTAGTGCAAAGATGGATTTATTAGTATGATTATAAACAGGAACTGTGATTTGGTATAACCATGATGTTTGATGTTTCAGGTGATGAAAATTATCTTTGTCCTGGATGAGAAAAGGAATTTAGAACTACAATTACGATTATGAGTTATACACGTGATTGTGGACAGGAATTTTTGATTGATGTTACAGGGATAAAATATTGTTGGTGGACTTTTAACGTGGAGAAGATAATAGACTTTATAGTCTATTTGACTCTTCTAATGGATTGCTCATTCCGCTGCAACTATGGTTGAGAAATTTTATCATCTACCATATATTCTAAATCTCTGATTTATTGTTGATGAAGGCTATTGATAATTTAATTATCTTTAGTTATGATATTCTTTACTGAGCTAGTTGTGCTCACCCTTTTGCTTCACAATTCCTTTCAGGTAATAAGAGTGTAGCTGGGTCGAGCGGGGGTAACAAGGGAATAGAACGGTGGTCATCATTTAGTAGTTATATTTGGTGAAGAAAATAGGGTGAGGCGAACCCAACGTTGGAAGGGTGTTTTGTCACTATCATACAAGATGTCTAATGACATACAACCTCGTGTCATCATAGGACAGGGTTGTGCTCATCCACTTGCTGAGTATATCTATGGGCACTACCTATATAATCTTGGTGTTTGTTTGAAGTATAATTCTCAATTAGAGACAGTGGAGATAATGATAAGTCAAGAGAAGACTCACCATTGGGAAGAATATGATAGTAATCTTCTCGTTTTTCTTTGGGGTCTATTGGGTCAACCAAGGATAATTCTGTGGCCATATGATATCTATCATAACCTAGACGCGTGGCCTCCCATGTACGAAGGTTTCCTTGAGCACTTCCCAAAGATTCTAATTTCTAAAACAGTTTTTGACTATACCTTTATGTAAGGTGTTATTGTGAGGCGATGTCCACGGTTGGAACATGAGTCACATTTGGTATATATTTGTATCCAAACTCACAGCATATGTGTTGTTGTATTTTGCATGACAATTGTTGTAATAAAGTTGTAGTTATTTTCTGTACCATGTATTTGACGACTCAGAATGGGTTGGGTGGAATGGACCTATTTTGGGGTTGTCACAGAAGTCATAAGGAATAATGCTGATATTTTATTTACATAATGCTGTTTAAAAAATGATAGAAGCTTTACAAGAATCCTAACAGCTAAGGGAAAAGAGAATCATCTTCAGGGATCGGCTTCGTCTTCCGAAGAATCCAGGATGGTCGGGTCAACCTTGGCAGCGACAAGTCTTGCCTTGTCTTTGCTTCGGCATTCGTCGTATCCATCCGAGAACATCTGGACAATCTCCTCGTTCAACTCGGCAGATTTTCGGTATTCTTGTTGAACTTCCCTCCGAAGATCTCCGGTTAGAGGAGGACCCAAATCTCTCAAAGCCCGAAGTTCACGGAGCTCCTCTTCGAGTTTTGCCCGCTCCTTCAGATGTCTCAAATCCCTAGCTTCAAGATCATGTACTTGTACCGCTAGGCTTTTATTGGTCTTCACCATCGTCTCGTTCTTCCCAACAAGGACCTCGTTTTCGACGAACCAGGTCTATGTTCGTAGTAACGGTTATTTGGTGGGTGGCCTCGGCTGTCTCCAGCTGTTCTTTCAACTTATTTACGTCCTTCTGAAGGCATTCTTTATTAAAGAGAGTGGTACCGTGGGCCCTTCTCTCTCTCTCCAGAGCCGACGCCAGAGTAGCCTTCTCTCGCCTGGCTGCATCTTCTTCGGCTTCGGACTCTTTGTATAGGGGAAGAAGTCTCCCGAAGATAGCATTTGCCTACAGACATTTAAAGTGAATTAGTAGAAGAAACAGATGATTCTTAAATATTTTAATTGAATAAACTAACCTTAGCCTGATAGCTCATGCCTTCTTCGATCAAATCCCTAATCGAGCTGTTTCCGAACTGATGATCATCGGTCTCCCGAACAAAGGAGTCGAACAGCTGAAAGGGGAAGTTGGCATTGAACTCCGGCAACACAGTGGGAGAAGATGCGGCTTCTCGCCTGAAGGCGGAGGGGGAAGATCTTGTCGGAGAAGGCACTGATGGCTCGGAGGGCGGTGGTGGTTGATCCTCTGAAGGTTGTTTCCTTTTACGAGACAGAAGTAGAGACTCGATTGGGTTTTCGAGCTCATCTTTGGAAACGTGAATCTCCACAGGAATAATGATAGGCAGATCAGCTGCAGGAGGAGGAACCCGAAGCTCATCAGCGGTTAGAGGAGTCACCTTGATCTTCCTCTTTTTAATCTGAAGAGCTTGCATTCGCTCGTTCGCAGGCATGTCAATCAAACTCGCTGCAGAAGCTGATTGAGATCCTTGAGGATTTGACCGGACTTTCCGAACTGCCCTCTTCTTCTGTCGGGGTCGGCTAGGTTCCTCCGCAGGTTCTGATCCATGGAAGACTTCCGCGTCATGGGCTTCCGAAGCCAGAAGTTCTTCCTGTGGGATGTCGGTGGGGAATGATGATGATTTGCCCGAAAGGAATTTATCCAATTCCCTTCGGTCGATCGATGTTGGTTTTATCAAAGATAGTTTATGGTCATATAACCATGCTTGTTTGCTCAAGAGCCCAAAGCTCCACTCCTTCAGGAGAATCCTCTCGAGAATGCTCGCCATTTCTTTCACGCGCTCCTCTGGAATGTCCCCGAAGTCTGCAGAAATTCGCTCAGAAGTGGTCCATTCCGGGATAGACGGGATTTCAGGCCCCTTCACGAAGAATCATTCTCTGTGCCACCCCTTGTTGCTCGAAGGAGTATCCATCAACGGTCGCTTCTCGAACTTGGCGTTGGGCTTGGGGGACTGTTTGCTCAGCACTTTGAAGCCTCGTTCCCGAGACTTTCCAGCAGAGAAGAGAGTAAAAAAAGAATCCACTGTTGGGGGTATCCCCAACTCATAACAGAATGCTATGAAGGCCAGGATGTGGATGTATGAATTTGGCACCAGTTGGGCGAATCCCACTCCGATAAATCCCAGGAGAGTAACGAGGAAGGAGTGAAGAGGAAATCTAACTCCCTTATCTAGAACAGTTACCGGTACGGCAGTCCACCCATCCGGCCGTTGATACATCCGTTCGTGCGGTTCCGGAGCCCTCACCAGGTGGGTGTCCGGAATCTGATATCGACTCCTGATGGCACGCAGCTCGATTTCGATAATGATGGAGGGGATATTGGCGTGAGGATATTGTTCTTCACTCTCAAAGAACTCGGAGGGGTTGGGTAGGGGGTTTGAAGGGGTCCCAGCAGGGTTAGCCATGATTTGGGGGTTGGGGTTTGGAACTGACTCAGTAGGGTTGTGGATAGGAGGAGTGATGGAAATCGGAACAGTAAGAATAGGGGTGGAGTTGTCAGAATCTTGGGCCGCCATTGCTACTGAGATCTTGCAGGAGAGAAAGAAATCGGAGAGAAGGAGAAAACACTGTATATCAAATTCAAATTAAGCTGGTAAAGTCGTCAGAATTGGGGAAAAAAGGCTTTTATAGCGGTCTTTTCTAATTTTGCACGAGAACCGAGGGCGGCGCATTAATTGGAGGTAATGATGTGGGAGAGGAAGGGGTAACGTCTGATTTTGGTTTTAATGGGTTATCCAAGGTGGGCTGGCGCTTGTTGGATCCCTTTTCACTATGGACTCACACTATTTACAGTCTTCCATTAAACGTCCTGTTTAATAAAAGACTGGGGGACAATGTTGGGCCATAATACTTTTCATACTGGGCCAGGCCGAATGGGCTTGTCCTTTGGGCTATGTCACTTTGGTCATGTTGGTTCAAATGAATTGGGCCCCGCTACTTGACTACACTATTGGGCTTAGTCATTGGATCGGCCCATTACGTAAGGTGTTACTTATCCTATCTTTGACCGGTAATCATCACAAAAGACAGCAGTTGACTGTTATGTCTGTCACCTTTCTGCATGGTATTAATGAGGATGAGACTCCGATTGCCGGCGGGAGGTAACAGTGGTAGCAGGTAGGAAAATAAGCTGTACACTTTCGGCTGAGATGACCGGGGTGGAGAGGGGGTGTCAGGAGATAGTGGGTGGCACAGTAAACCGGGTCTTGGAAACGTATGGGGCAAGGATCACAAAAGGAAAAGAGGTAACAAAACACTACACACAACATTATCATTTCATACACACTCAGACACTAGTCAATATTTTCCTCCATTGTTAACCTTGTGATCGCCTGTACTGACTCTCACGCCGGAGCTATCCCCCGACGGTCTGGCCGTCAAGCTTTTGGTGTTGACTTGTTGAACTGTGCAGGATCATAGCGTCTTACGTGATTGGGACGTGGGAGAAGATCTTGGCGTTAACAGATGCGTTGGACATCGGTAGGCCAGTCAAATCTGTAATCAAGGTCTGATAATTAAGCAGGGATTCAAGACGTTCCTGCGAAATCTCAAAGGACTAGCAAGGAAGTGAGGAACCAAACCTTCATATCAAGGTAACTAAACTGTCATATCAATGTAACCAATCAACCTCCACACTTTAAATTTTTTCTTAGTACAGTTAGTTACCAAACCTTCAGATCAAGGTAACAAAAACTTCATACCAAAGTAACTAATTCACATCCACACATGCAGTCACACATGCAGTTTTTTCATAGTGCAGTTGGTAGCCAAACCTTCAGATCAAGGTAACCAATTTAATTTTATTAAGTTACCAATTTCGTTTGAATGTGATGCAGTTGGTAGCCAACCATTTATACAAAGGTAACCATTTTATTATTTATGAGTAACAAAATAGTTATAAAAAAAATTTCAAAACATTAATAGTTAAATCTATTTATTTTTAAACTTTTTGTAGGGCGATTCTTTTTCTTATTCTCATTGGCGTTTTGGACAACGGAGATTCGCGGCGGACTAGCGGCGGTGTAGCAGTGGACTATTATTTTCAAAGTGTACGTGAGAGAGATGAAGATTTGAATTTGAATATTTAAATTTGAATTATTATTTTGAATTTGAATTTATTTTTGTTGTTAGATCCAAATATTTGAATTTGAATTATTAATTATGGCAGTTATTTGTCCCTGATTTTAGGTTTCCTTATTAATGTGAATTGTACTATTTTTGTAATATGTACAATCTTTTTGTAATTATTTAGTTGATACACTTTTTTTATAATTACTTTCTATTTGTTGTATACTTATGTAAAGAACCCATAACCAAAATATCAATCGACCCAATTCACCAACGTATACATCCCTCAATTTGGTGCTCTCACTCGTAGTCGTTGAAAATCAGAAGAATAAGAGTTAATGTTGAAAAACAACATAATTATAATAATAAAACATAATATTTAATTCTCATATAAAGATTAAAGATTTTTTAAAATCTTCAAAATTTTAAATATATTTTGTAATTTTATCTTTAGTATTTTGTGAACCGTTCCCATGTTTATACTACGTTTGGATTGAATGAATAAAATACACAAAGAAATAAAATAAAAATAGTGTATTTGATAATCATTTTATAGGATTAACCATTCCAATGGAATGAAAATTCATTCTATCTTTTTGTTTTTTATTTCATATAGAGAAGGTAAAATAAAATTCATTCTAATAATAAATATATATGATAATTTTATCAACCACTACCAACGACCAAATATACACTTAAAATACCTTAATACTATCGTTTCATCAACATTAAGGCTTGTCTATCTGTCCCAGTTAAGCCCACTAGAAAAACGTATTTACTTTATTGCACAAACGTTCAGGAGTGAATAAAGTCAAAAAAGGGGAATTCATATTTTCATCAATTTCTGCAAGACTCCTCTCACATTAATAATTAATGGGACTCATATGTATGTGATAAATTTTTTATAAAAATATCAATTTTAAAAAATAACAATTCCAAGAACTAATTAAAAAACAAAATTTTAGAAAAACATTTTTATCATTTAATATTTATCGTTTATAATTTCCAATATTAAGTGTTAAATATACCTTGATTCTCTCACTACTTTCTATCTAATAAGTAACACTTTCTTATTCCAATGAAATAAAGTTATTTTTAGCCAAAAAAAAACATTAATTATTTTTCTTAATGTGTGTCCAAATAATAAGAGACCGATGGAGTAGATAAAGATTAAAACGATAAATACAAGAAGTCAGGGACGTTCAAGCTTCGGATCACAGTTCACTACTCAAAATACAACCTTGTGAACCAACTACAAATACCACACCAAGCCTAATGAAAAAATTGAGATACATATATATATATATATATATATATATATATATTTATATTTATATTTATATTTATATTTATATTTACGATACTCAATATGCAAGATCTTGATCATGTGTATAGCTGACTAAGAACCCTATAAATAAAATCGAACCATTTAGAATCTACAGCAAAGAAGGCCTAGTCTCCATCGTCTATTTCTGAAATGTCTCCGGTCAGCTGTAGCCATTCTTACTGGACTGCTATTCCATTCATTTTGTAATCTGGAAATACAAAGGTTAAATCATTAAGCTCGACTAAGGATAATAATATATAGTAAGTAAGAAATTCATAACCAAAAGACAGGTTTGCAATAATTTACACAGGAAAGGCAAAGGATCGAGTGCTGGTTGTGCTGCTATCAGAGCGAAGAGAAATGCTACCAGAGAATGGTATGGACCCTGAGTAAGGAACTACATCTGATAGAGGACCAGCAACAGAGAAACTTGACTCTCCTCCTTCACCACGTTTAACTTGACTATTGAAGACAAGATTATCAGAAACTCCAACATCATGAATAGGCTTGCTCTCTGACTTAAGCAGTTGTGCAATGACATTTTCATGGCTCTCGTCTCTGGTGCTCGCTGCAAGTTTGGAAGAATCGAAATTGAGAGTGATGATCCCACTCTCCACCTTACTGTAGTCAACTAGATTATCCACATGGATGCTTTTGTTTGATTCTTCAGTCATTGATACCTCAGGGACTTGGGGAATTGCCTGCGCACATGACATCTGAAAATCAACCTAACAGAATCAAATTCCAACGTGCGCAAACGTGCTAACTCTCCCCGCCCCAATCTTTACTTGATAATTCAGTGCCAACTCATAGAGGGTGGATTTGTAGCCTAATCTTAACCAATAGTATAGCCAGGAAAAAAACAGCCTAGCATATCAATCTTTTTAATTTCAACAAAATGTCTATTTTCTTTTCTTTTCTTTTTATAAAGGGCCCCAAAGTTGTAGGGGTTAAATCTTGTGACAGTTGGCTAGTAAGTTCCAAATCTCAGAATCTATCCTTACTTTGAGAAGGGACTACTGAAAGTCCTTAAGAAAGTAAATTAACTGTAAGAAACATTAATCCAATGTAATTGAGATCAATATGACTAACAGATTACCAACCTGATTACACTGTTGACCAACGTCATTGTCATCACCCTTGGAAGACTCCAGTAGAAATTTGAGGGAGGTTTCATTATGTAATTTTTTCCCCAATAGCATGCTATTAGAAACAATTTTCGATGTCTTGGCATCATCTGTAATCTTCTTGTCTTCTTTATAATTTTCTTCACCTGACTGAATCAGATAACCAGAATCACAGATGCTAGCAGCATCTTGGTCTTTGCCTGATTCTGTTGAAAAATGTAGCCCATCAGCACCACATTTATAAACATTATCCTGATCAATGTGATATTCAGATGAAGAATTTTGTCCGTCTGGAATAAACAAGTCCTCATCCACCTCTACTTTATTCACAGAGTCGTTAGCAGCATTTTCAGTACAATCTTTACATGATGATGATCTTAAGCCATTTTGAACGAGGAAATCAGTATTAACAACTTCTTTGATCATATCAGTATGTTTATATCCATTTGAAGGCAGGGAGCTATGATCATCCATGAGACTTTTAGCTAAGAACTTGTTCTCAGAAGGCAACCCCTCATCAACACATATATCCTTGACAGCATGCCAAGTACTCTCTTTGTAACAGACAATCAACTCTGGCAGGTGACATTCCATGATATTTTTATCAGTATATAAATCCGAGTCCCGAGACAATTCATTAGGTACCTTAGCTGCAACAACGGGATCTTTGGCTTCTTTTCCATTGCTGTTGATGAAATTACCAACGACCACAGAAAATTCAAGTTCTGGGGTATTCCAGTATCCATCTTTATCTTCCATCTCGGTTACTAATGGATCTGCTTTCCTCCCATGGCCATTTAGCTGACTAAAGATTTCCTTCTGATTTTCCGTCACGGTGGACTCTGGTTCAGCTGCGTCATAAGAAATGCTGTTGTATTCAAATGATTTAGGATCATTCTTACAGACTAGAGTTGAATGAAAAAGCTCAGGCTCTTTATCTGCACCTATAATTAAAAAATTTAATTCTTGTGAAAGTTTGAAAACAAGAATTTAACATGCTTTCAAACAAGAGAAATGGGAACAACAAAGATATTCATGAAGGTCGAACATTTGAAAAACTTTCCATGTTCTTGCAAGTTTTTTCACAATTTTAAAATTTGATGAACGTTGCAAAAATTTAAACTCAGCTGTAGGAAACAAAGTTCGTGGAGGGGTGTTTATTTGATAAACAGTTGAAAGAGAATATATAGCTACTCTATAGCATATAAATGATAAAAACATGCATCAGCCTACTTATCGTCAGGTGAGACGACAACTATTAGAATTCAAAAGCAGCAGGATTTCAATATGAAAGAAATGATAGCAATCAGGATCATTACCAGGTTTCATGATTTACATGTGTTTGGGATTGTATGGAGAATTCTTAACAGCTGTGAAGCAAACATCCACCTTCCTACTAGATACAGCCAACTTAAACAGCCTGCATATGAAAATGATTAATACAGTAAATTAAAATGTAACACTAAAGACAACTGCGAATAACAAAAAGTAATCATCAAATGAATAATTCACCCAATGCAAGTTTGCCAAAGCAGTGTGGTGTGATGCGATGAGATAAAACACTTGCAATAATAGAGTTTTGGCCAAAATATATATATTTTTTGGCAAAAGTGCTTATAGGATAAAGTTGAGTAATGTTCGGTTGATGTTTAAACAATTACAGAAGTGCTTTTAAAAAAATATTGCGAGTAACTTACAAATTTTCTGCTCTGCCAAAAGTGCTTTTAGGGTCAAAACCTCAACTCACTAAAATAGCTTTCGGACAATCACCAAACAAAGAAAAAGTACTTTTAAATTTAAAAGTGCTTTTTTTGTCCACCGCGCCGCTCGGCCAAACATATAAGCATAATGGAAACTATCAAATAAGTTACCTAAGTCAAGAAAGGGAAAAGGAAAAAAAAGAGCAATACACAAATACAAGAGAACTAAACCTCATCATAGGATCTTTTCTGATAACGTAAAGAAACAAATCAGTACACTGGAGGAGAAGAGCTTTGAAACTTATAACAGATTGAACAGAAGAAGAACAAGTAGAATTACTTAATCACCTTATTATTGTGTGATAACTGATAAGACAAAAGGCTATTGGACAATTGTAAAAGTACTCCTATACCGAGAAAAAAGAAATATTCTATTTTGTTCAAAACCAATTAAAATAGTCCTAATGATGCAGGAGGATCTGATGTCGGATAGCATGCTGTTGGCATTAAAGTACCATGAATTGGAGAATCGTTGCAAGAGAAGTGGTAGAGGCGGTCATTGACGTCGTCAGGAATGGACGCCAACAACGAGAGATGTCTTCGGAATCAAGAGTCAGGGTTCGGCTTCGGACTATACAGAGTCGGGTTCGGCTTCGGTAATTTCGCGAGTGGGGGTTCGTCTTCGGATTTGTGGCTGCTTTATGTCTTCGAAAGTTCGGATAATTTTTATCAACAGTCTTATTTTTAGATTTTTATTTGTTTGTCTTTTATGGTAGTATTTTAATTGCTAGGAAGTTGTTTTCTATTGGAAGTTTCTGGAATTCTGTTGCGTGCTAATAAAGAAATCTTTTAGCTATAAAACCCGGCTTGTGAGTTGAGTTATAGACAACTTTGATTTTGATAAATATAAATTCAAGCATTAGAGAAGATTTCTTTGTGTTTTTGCTGAACCTCTTGTTTCTTTGCCTATGAATTTATTTGTTTACCTAGCCACTATTCTGCCCAGTGTCACCTAAGAAGCAAACTCATCATGTGATTACATACTAAATCGAAACAAAAGAAAATAAGAACTTGCCCAATAACAATACAGTAAAGCAAAAATCCATTTCACAGGTATAAGTTGATTAAACAAATTAGGTATTAATTCAAAAACATTGCCTGTTTAATCAATAAAGGCAAAACGTTGATGCCTTTTGTATCGCCTATTTTACTGAAATACAAAAATATAACAAAAATCAAATATCACGAGGAAAAAATATATTAAAAAAAACTACACAGACAAAAAGCTCACGAATCTTCCATCCGAAAAACAGAGTAGATTGATAGGCTGACAACTAGAAGATTGATCGATGATTAATTTTTTTGAATATCTATAGGGGGTGTATTCAATTAAGATTTTTAAAGACTTTAAAAGTTTGGTTGTATTCAATCAAGACATTTAAAGAGTTTATAAAAGTTGAGTGGTATTCAATTATAACTTTTTTAATGTTTTTAAAAGTTAGGTAATATTGAATTAAGATTTTTACAAAGTCTATAAAAGTATTTTGGTATTCAAAAAGTCATAGATTTTAAAGATTTCTACCAAATGGTAGAGTTTGACAAACTTTAGAAGAAGAATTATAACTATCAACCCATATCCAAAGTCTTACCTCTCCTCTAAATATTTCTAAAGACTTCCAAATAAACACAAAGGTGGATAAAACTAGTTATTAATTGGACTTTGTCTTTTATTGGGTTAAATTAGTTATTTATTTTATATGGGCTAATAAATATTAATATGTGATGGATAAATAATTTGGTAAAATTTGGGCAATAAAAATAATTGAATTTATTATAATTTTATTATAAGAGAATTAACAAGATATATTAATAAGTAAACAAATAATTAGACCTAATCTGAATTGGTGAGGAAAAAAGCAGCCGTTCGAAAGCTTCCAATAAAAAGAGGAAAGAGATTTGTTCAACAAAGGTGAGATAAAATCATAAAACTCTCATATCAATTATAAGGATTATGTATTATAATATATGAAAATAAAAAATATATGATGTGTATGTGTATGGTTTTTTTTTTAGTTTTCTGACATTTTAAACGAAGGAAATCACTATTAATTTTTGAGACATCCTCCATATTCGTCTTCAAGTGTCTTTGGTGTATCATAGTAAAATAATGTAACATGTGATTGTATTCCTGCATGACAAATTGGCAGAATCGTTATCTTTTTCTTATAAAAAAGAAAAAAACGCGCTGCTTTGATATATGTTAGGCGCATAAAAAAGGTCCACACAATCAAACAAAATTAGCAGCAGTTAAGATGAAAAATTAGATTGACAGAATTACACAATCACACAATCACACAATCACACAATCAACATATATATATATATATATATATATATATATATATATATATAGTAAAGCAATCAATAATAAAAAGCAATCAATTATTAATAAAAAGCGTACGCATATGCATAAGGTATATATAGCTCAATGAAAAGTGAGCTTAATTTTTGTATTGCATTTGTAGTTTCTAAAATTTTATTGGTATCCGAGTAACCAAATGTATCATGAAATGAGTAGAATAATGTGAACGCTTTCAACATATATAAAATCTCATGCCACAATAATATAATGAGATTTACTCTAGTTCATGAAAAAAGAGGGAGAGGTTGTACATATGGGCTAATTAACAATTAATATAAGTTGCAAGATATATTAGAAGTATACAAAAGTCTATCACATTTATATAAGTCTGTAACTTATTTCGTAGAGTCTATAAAAGTCATTTTAAAAAAATCTTTAAAGTCCGTAAAAGTCATCAAAATTCCACAAATTCTACAAAAGTCTGTCACTTAAAAAAAGTCTTTAAAAATCTTAATTAAATACACTCCTCGTAGAGTAAGAGAAAAATTATGCTTTAAAGTGTCTAAACATATCTACACTCGTACATGGGCACAGAGAGATAGGCACAGCTGTAGGGTAAATAAACACAGATTCAGGAGTAGTGAGAGTAGGGAAAGAAAAACATTGAAGCCCTACCCTAGCTAGCCACTCCAAAATGTCAAATTGTTTCACTCTCTAACAGACTAATTTTAGTATATCTTTGAATCTCTCGACATATTAATACGATTTTGTAATAAATACATATACATAGGAGTGCAACCAACTCCGCTACGAAAAACCTAATACTAATATTAGTACAATTCATCAGCATTAAATAGTGGTAACAGAAGAACATCAAAAAAAATTGACAGAAAAAGAACGCAATCAATTTGACTTTGCCTACCAACCTGTAAACTTTTCATTTTCTGTTAGCCGGATAGCTTGATCTCACAACCGCAATTCCTCCGCAGGAATAGTCCTTTGTGGATCTTTCTCGATCCGCAGCTGGTGATCGATTAGCGTGGCTTGGAAAAAGCTTCAGTCAAAGAGTAGAGCATTGAATGTGCTGTACATCAATCCCCGAGTGAGCAATTGTGGAGAGCTGATGAGTGCCGGAAAGTGTGACTGACAGTTAAGCCGGAGGAGAATGGACTGGTGACGCCTTTTGTCTGTTTGTTTTTGTCTGTTTGTTTTGATGATTGCAAGATAAAGTTAAAATTGTTGTTAGACTTTTGCCGAGGAGAGAGAATTGAGATTTGTGGTTTGGTTTGGTTTGGTTTTGTTTTGTTTTGTTTTGTTTTGTTAAGGCGGAACAGAGAGAAGAGGAAAAAGAAAGGGTTGAATCTGTTAGAGATCGCTTCTGTTACCTTTTTCATTTCTTTAACGTTTTTTTTCTTCTTTGTAATCTTCTCGGGATCTCTTCTGTTTTACTCCATTTACTTGAGTATATTTCTTGTTTCTTTCCGGACCCACCATCTCCTAGCGACTACCCTAATATTATGTTTTGATTAAAGAATAAAATAAAAAATAGAATAATTTATTCTATTTCAATTAAAATGAATTATTTTATACTATTTTTCTTTTCAAGGAATCGAACATAATATATTTTTTATTTCAATTGTAACTTAACATAACTTTTTTTTATTTCATAAGAATGAGTCATTTTATTCCAACCATTATTACTGCAATCCAAATGTAACATAAGAGTAAATATATACATCTATGTGTTTTCCTCCTTCCTTATCGAAACGCATCTCCTAACGTTGTTTTACTTATTTTATTTTTTTAATTCTTTGGCCTCCCACCAGCCACCGCCACCCCGACCCCGACCCCGACCCCACCGCCACTGCCATCGCCACCGTCTTTCTTTTTTTCTTCTAGCCCTCTCAATCTAAAATGATACAGTGTACAAAGGCTTCAATGAAGGAAAAAACCCAATAAATAGTCTAATCAAGGAAAAGACCAACATAATCATCAATCCCATTTCAACAAATAAAACAATATATATCATCAATAAATAACTTAATTATATAAGTGAAGAATCAGAATAAATAAACAAATATAGATGAACAAAAACCCACTTAAACACATCAATCAAACTTTTCTTCGATTCATTGCCCAACTGATAAAACACAAAGAGAATATAATTTTCTGATATTTTATTCATCAATGTAGCAGATATATATACAAGAGTATATTGCTAAACTTATGCTACTGTTACAACAAGATATTCTATTGATATATTTGAATGATCATAACTGCACAATTCTAGCCTGATATTATGGAGATAATCACTCCATTATTATAGGAGAAGATTACTCCCAATCACATATTCTAACATCCCTCCTCAAGTTGGTGCATGGATGTCACACATGCTCAGCTTGTCAAGACAACTTGTAAACACTTTGTTGGATACTGCTTTTGTAAGAATATCAGCAAGTTGAAATTCTGACCTTACAAAAGGAAAATGGATAATGCCGGCTTCAAGCTTCTCTTTGATGAAATGTCTATCAACTTCTACATGCTTTGTCCTATCATGTTGAACAGGATTATGGGCAATCTCTATAGTTGATGTATTATCACAATAGAGATTCATTGCAGCTCTTTGAGAGAATCCCAAATCTTTCATCAAGTTTTTTAACCACAATAATTCGCATACTCCAATTGCCATTCCTCGATATTCAGCTTCAGCACTTGATCTAGACACCACAGACTGTTTTTTACTTCTCCAAGTCACAAGGTTGCCACCTATATAAGTGAAATAACCGGATGTAGAACGCCGGTCGTCAGCTGAACCAGCCCAATCAGCATCAGTATACCCTTCAACATCTAGGTGTCCATGTTTGGAGAATAATAGACCTTTGCCTGGAGAAGATTTTAAATATCGCAAAATACGTTCTACAGCATCCGTGTGAGGATTACGTGGATCATGCATAAATTGACTTACCACACTCACAGCATAAGCAATGTCAGGTCGAGTGTGGGATAAATAAATTAATTTTCCCACAAGTCTCTGATATCTCCCTTTATCTGTAGAACTAGCACGAGAACATTTAAAAAGGTTATGATTTTACTCCATTGGATTATCAACTAGTTTACATCCAAGCATCCCTGTTTCAGACAATATATCGAGAGTATATTTACGTTGTGACATAAATATACCATGCTTGGATCGAGCTATCTCAATCTTGAGGAAATATTTAAGATCTCCAAGATTTTTCATTTCAAATTCGGATGCCAAATGTTGTTGTAAGCACTGAATTTCCTCAGTATCATCACCTGTTACTATCATATCATCAACATATATAATTAAGGCAGTGAGTTTACCCATGTTATGCTTTATAAACAAGGTATGATCTGAATTGCTTTGAGTGTAACCAAACTTTTTCATGACTTGAGTAAATCTACCAAACCAAGCTCTAGGAGATTGTTTCAAGCCATATAAAGCCTTCTTTAGTTTGCAAACTCGAGTGATACCTTCATATTCTGAAATACCAGGAGGTGGATCCATATACACATCTTCTGTAAGGTCTCCATGCAAAAATGCATTTTTGACATCAAATTGGAGTAAAGGCCAATCTTTATTAGCCGCTAAAGACAGAAGAACTCTCACAGTATTGAGTTTAGCAACTGGAGCAAAAGTTTCTTGATAATCAATCCCATAAGATTGTGTGTACCCTTTGGCGACAAGTCTCGCCTTGTATCTTTCAATAGTTCCATCTGCATTGTTTTTGACAGCAAAGACCCATCGACATCCCACAGTTTTTTTTCCTGTTGGAAGGATAACAAGATCCCATGTACCATTTCTTTTTAGAGCCTCCATTTCCTCTGCCATAGCTGCAGTCCAATGAGAATATGCCAAAGCTTCCTGTAATGTACTAGGAATAGAGATAGAGGATAATTTACACACATAAGATGCATATGAGGCAGACAACTTGTGAGATGAGATATGATTACTTATTGGGTATTTCACTTTGGCTTTTGGATCGGGTTCATATTTATTAGCTGGAATCCCACGGGTAGAGCGTGGTGGAAGTGCATGATGAACAAGGTTAAATGGCAAACTAATTTCAGAAGAATTTTCGGGTTGTACCTGTAGGGTTGTTGTTGGTGATAACTCTGGAGAGGAGTTGGCCGGTGCATTAGGAGGTAATGTACTATCAAGAGGTTGTTGAGACTTTTCACAATGATCAGTAGAGTCTTGTGAACAAGGATCAGGAACTGTCGATATGTCCATAGCGGAGGTGTCCTCGTCCAACGGTCCACTAGTGGGTAGAGTTGCTAAATTTAGATCAAAACACAAGACATCATCATGACTTGCAAATTGTCGAACATCTTCAGGACAAGTAGTCTTTAAAACTGGAAGAGAGTAATAAAATTTTGACTCGTCAAAGATAACATCCATAGAGGTATAGAACCGACGAGTCTCCGGATGATAGCATTTATAACCTTTTTGAGTAGACCCATAACCAACAAAGACACATTTCAAAGCTCTTGACTCAAGTTTTGTTCGATGTTGAGGTGAAAGGTGTACATAAGCTACACATCCAAAGATACGAGGCATCAATTTAACCAACGACGGAAGCATGCAATGATCAGCAAGGACATCAAGCGGTCGTTGAAAAGATATGGTACTACAGGGTGTACGATTAATCACATAAACAGCTGAACTGAGAGCATCTCCCCACAAGTAAGTAGGCACACTACTTCCAATTATTAGTGACCGAATGACCTCAAGTAATTGTCGATTTTTCCGCTCAGCTACTCCATTTTGTTGAGGAGTCTCTCGGCATGATGTTTGATGAATGATACCTTTTGAATGTAAAAAATCTGTTAACTCTCTCTTGAAATATTCACGTCCATTATCTGAACGTACCACTTTAATAGATCTGTCAAATTGGGTGAGTACCATTTGATAAAAGAGACGAAAAACTGCACAAACATCACTCTTATGTTTTAGCAAGTATACCCAAGTCATTCGAGTACAATCATCCACAAAGGTAACAAACCATTTCATTCCATTATTCGTGGAAACTGGGGAGGGACCCCATACATCTGAATGTACTAATGAAAATGGTGTAGCAACTTTATTAGAAGACAAAGGAAATACAGCACGATGACTTTTAGCCATAACACATGTCTCACAAAAGAAGTCTGAAAGGTTACAATTTGCAAATAAAGATGGAAATAATCGTCTAAGATATCCAAATGATGGATGACCAAGCCGTTTATGCCACAACAAAATTTCTGCGATATTGGCCTATTGATTTGTACTCCTCATATGTGCTAGATTATGGTGAACTTGTGATGATGTACCACCCTCTAGATAGTACAATCCTCGTCGTTGTCTACCACTGCCAATCCTCTCCTTGGTATGTATGTGCTGAAAAATACAATGAGTAGGATAAAACAAAGCCACACAGTTAAGGGCCTTGGTTATCTGACTAATAGAAAGCAGATTACACGTAAGGGATGGAACATGTAGTACATTAGAGAGAGATAAAGTGGAGGATAAAGGAACATTACCAACACCAGTAACAGGGGATGACACACCATTAGCATTAGTAATAGCTAAGGTAGAATGTGAAAGGGATAAAAAACTAAATTTTGAGGAATCACAAGTCATATGATCATTTGCACCTGTGTCAATTATCCAGTCACTATTTTTAGTACATGAAAGAGAGCTAAGGGCAGTACTAGTCATACCAGTTTGTGCAACTAATCCTGTAGAAGGTGACACTGGCTGTTGTTGTAGAGAAGTGTTGGCAAAAGTTTTCTTTCCTTTGGGGTGCCACTCGGGATAACCATGAAGTTTGAAGCACGTATCAACAACATGGTTATCACCATTACAGTAAGTACACTTTCGTGTCCCTTTCTTATGGTATTGCCGTGGATTAGTCCTTCTAGTGGCCATAGCTGTAAGACCCCGAATTTTATGAAATAAAAGTATTCAATTTTTCTTATAATTACTATTCAGTAAATGGTTAAATTGATAAATATTAAAGTTAAGGGTGATATGTGAATTTTTTTTTCAAAATAAGCAAGTGGTTATAAAATAATCATTGTTGTCGGGGAATATTCGTTTGGTTGTGGAATATTCTTTCTGTCGGAGAATATTCGTACGACGGCGCAGCCATTTGTGGGCCCCATAACAGAATAACTGTCGGATGAAGAAAACGACAAATTTGAGTTTTTACAAATAACGGCGTAGTTGTTACCGTTAACACTGTTAGAATACCCGGTGGTTAAAATACAGTAATACGCGTTATTGCACAGTAGCACACGGTATTGCATAGTATTTTTGAAATTATTGATTCTTACGTAAGAAGGCACTACTCAATAATTTTTACAGTAATTACTGTTCAATATTTTATTTTATTGATTCAATAATTGCTACGTTGAAATTTTGTATTATTGTTGTTCAATAATTGTTGCTGCACAGTATTTCCCATTATCAGATCAATAATTCATATTATTTGAATAGTATTATTAGATAGCATTATTGGCAATGTCTAGAAAGTTCTGTCTAAGGAGAGGTTTGGTCATCTAATTGCGCGCCAGTAAGGAGAAATCCTTATTGGAAAGCCCCCTCTTTCCTGGGAACGGTCTGGTTGTCATAAATGTGATTCTGTAATATTATTTGTGAATAATTAATTATTGATTTATATGATAAGAAAATATTTATTTTATGTGGATATAAATGAGGGATATATTTTTGTGGTTAAAAATGAAGGAGTTAATGTTGAGGTTTTTATTAGTATTTTTGTCGGAATGGAGGTATTAAAAATCAGGATTTTTGAGATATTTTGCGGGGGTTATAATTTTTAATCCGACCGTTGGATCGTGGTAATTTTTGGATATGTTATACATATATAAGTTGAGTATATGTCCACAAAGTTTGAACCGTTAAAAATGAACGTATGATTTATTATGAATTTTACGAGATGACTGGTTCAGAAATTATTGAATTTTCGGAGTTTATCATTTTGGTGAAAAATTCTAGAATTGGTGGACCCCACTTGTGGTTGGTGAAGAAATGTGCTGAATTATATTTCAAATGTGGTGGGTGGGAATAGTAGCAGGTAAAGCCATCAGGTTGCAGGTCAAACCTACCAAAATTTTCCTATAAATAGAGGGCTAAGTTAGAATTGAAAATCACACCAGAAACATAAGTTTTCTCTCTTTCTCTCTCTATATTATGAAGCATATTTTGTGAGTATTTAGATACTTTGAGAGTTGCTATTCAGTGTAAGTTTCCTTCGGCTTTACATTCCGGTCAGAAGTACTGCTGTTTTGAGGTAAGGGATAGTAAGGGATAGTAAGGGATAGTAATGGATTTTAAGGGTTGTTATGATTTTCAGTTTCGTAATTTTTCTGATCTTCAAAAATTATGAAAAAATTTGAAATGATATTTTGATGAGTTTTATTGATTGTGTCCAAAAATGGTGATTTTTGGATGTATAGATTAAGAGTTATGAATCTTATGAGAAAAGACTATTTTAAAAGTAACCGCTTATAATTCCTTGTGGTTAACTCCAAAATTAATGAAATTTTTATTGGGAGTACATGTATATGATAGAAGTATACTCTATAAATTTTAGAATTTTTAGACAAAAGTACAATTTTTGATAAATGTCTAAATATTCAGCTATTTTGGCCATATGAAAAATAGTAAATGACTTTTAAAAATTCTAAGAAAAATATATGTTCACTATGGGACTATATTATGCTAAATTCCAGAAAAGAAATATTTTTGGAACTGATTTGGTATTTTTCATGAAAATGGTCTAGCTATGAGTAAATGAATTAAATATGTTTTGTGAAGAAAGAAAATTGGAAAATAGGATTTTATGGCTTGAGAATCCTATATGAGGTATATGCAGATTTTTGATGAGGGTTTTGGTTATTGATGATGAAATTGTAAGAGTTGGCATTTTATGATGATTAAATACATTAATTAGTAAAGTGTAAACAATTAAAATAAATTGTTTATAAATTTAAGTAATGTTATTCTTTCAATATCATTATACCGAAATATTGGTATGAATTTTATTATAGAATTTCTATCTTTTGTGTCGGGGTTACTATTCATGAGTTACGAATATTACTCTTAAGATTAAAACTATATGTTGATCATATTATTTTTATCATCATATATAACATTTTTATAACCCTGATGTTGAAATTCTCTTTCACTGGAGTGTAAAGATGGGTAGATTATTGGTATGATCATGACTAGGGTTCTCTTTGGCCTGTAGTGCAAAGTTGAATTGTGACTGGTATAATCATGACCATTGAATTTATAATTGAATATCTTAAGCTTAAGTGCAAAGGTGAATTGATCAACATGGTTATAATTATTGTTTATATAAATTCTGAAATGATTATATATTTCTTTGAGATATGAATATATTTGGCCTGTAGTGCAAATATGAATTGTTGATGAATATCTTTGGCATGTAGTGCAAAGATGGCCTGTTGATGAATATCTTTGGCCTGTAGTGCAAAGATGAACTGTTGTTGAATATCTTTGGCATGTAGTGCAAAGATGGCCTGTTGATGAATATCTTTGGCCTGTAGTGCAAAGATGAACTGTTGTTGAATATCTTTGGCCCGTAGTGCAAAGATGGTTTGTTGATGAATATCTTTGGCCCGTAGTGCAAAGATGGATTTGTTAGTATGATTATAAACAGGAATTTTGATTTGGTATAACCATGATCTTGGATGTTTCAGGTAAAGACAGGTGATGAAAATATTCTTCGTCCTGGGTGCGAAGAAAAATTTATAGTCACAATTATGATTATGAGTTATTCATATGATTGTGGAAAGGAACTGTTGAGTGATGTTACATGGATAAAACATTGTTGGTGGATTTTTAACATGGAGAAGATAATAGACTTTATAGTCTATTTGACTCTTCTAATGGATTGCTCGTTCCGCTGCAACTATGGTTGAAATTTTTATCATTTACCATATGTTCTAAATCTCTGATTTATTATTGATGAAGGCTATTGATAATTTAATTATCTTTAGTCATGATATTCTTTACTGAGCTAGTTGTGCTCACCCTTTTGCTTCACAATTCCTTTCAGGTAATAAGAGTGTAGCTGGGTCGAGCAGGGGTAATAAGGGAATAGAACGGTGGTCATCATTTAGTAGTTATATTTGGTGAAGAAAATAGGGTGAGGCGAACCCAACGTTGGAAGGGTGTTTTGCCACTATCATACAAGATGTCTAACGACATACAACCTCGTGTCATCATAAGACAGGGATGTGCTCATCCACTTGCTGAGTATATATACGAGCACTACCTATATAATCTTGGTGTTTGTTTGAAGTATAATTCTCAATTAGAGACAGTGGAGATAATGATAAGTCAAGAGAAGACTCACCATTGGGAAGAATATGATAGTAATCTTCTCGTTTTTCTTTGGGGTCTATTGGGTCAACCAAGGATAATTCTGTGGCCATATGATATCTATCATAACCTAGACGCGTGGCCTCCCATGTACGAAGGTTTCCTTGAGCACTTCCCAAAGATTCTAATTTCTAAAACAGTTTTTGACTATACCTTTATGTAAGGTGTTATTGTGAGGTGATGTCCACGGTTGGAACATGAGTCACATTTGGTATATATTTGTATCCAAACTCACAGCATATGTGTTGTTGTATTTTGCACGACAATTGTTGTAATAAAGTTGTAGTTGTTTTCTATACCATGTATTTGGCGACTCAGAATAGGTTGGATGGAATGGGCCTATTTTGGGGTTGTTACAATAGCAGTACCATCAGTAGATATTCCGCCCATCATAGCATCTTGACGGTTTGCCTCAGCACAAACCATAGCATAAACAACGTGAATATTTGGAAGAGGTATAGTGGCAAGTACCCGTCCACGAACCCCATCCAATGATGAGTCTAAACCAGCCAAGAAAATATAAACACGTTGAGAATTAACCTTAGTGGTATATATCTCAATGTCAGCTTTGCACTTCATTGCACAATCATCTATGGCATCAATCTCCTGCCAAAGTTTTTGTAATTTTCCCCAATAAGAAATAATAGAACCACCATTTTGACGAACAGAGATTACCTCACAGTACAATTGATATGATTTTGAGGCATCTTGATTGACTGAATATGTTTGCTTAGCCATATCCCAAATTTCCTTTGCTGTGGACAAGCGCAAGAAAATGGATCTGATGTCTGGAGTAAGCGAAGAAGAGACGTCTTGCATATGTAGTGCTGATAAAGCTGGGTAATTAGTTTTTGCATTCCCAGCAACAACACCATCATCAATGGTAGGAGTAGTTATGATGGGTGAGTAGGAAAAAAATTATGATCAGAAAAAAAGAACAACCTCCGGTTCCTAGGATAGATGAAGGAAAAACGGAGTTGGCTCTGATACCATGATAAAACACAAAGAGAATATAATTTTCTGATATTTTATTCATCAATGTAGCAGATATATATACAAGAGTATATTGCTAAACTTATGCTACTGTTACAACAAGATATTCTATTGCTATATTTGAATGATCATAACTGCACAATTCTAGCCTGATATTATGGAGATAATCACTCCATTATTATAGGAGAAGATTACTCCCAATCACATATTCTAACACCAACAAAATTAATGAACAATTTCTCAAAAAAATTGACATGGAATTTGAAAAATAAATCCAAGACTCAGATAAGAAATCAGCTCAAAGAGGGAGAGAGAAGGCGTAGTGGGTACTTTCTCGGTGAGGACTGAGCTTGTTTCTTGTACAATGACGGTTGAGCTCGTCTTCTACAATAGGTATCTCTCAAATTAATTCAAGGGTTTGAATAGATGAAATACATGTGGATCCGTGATATCTACTATCTTCTATGATTTAAAAGTTTATCATCAATTTTATTACTGAGACTAAGCTCAATAAATAATCCACATCACTGAATTATCTATGCACTGCGGGCCAATGATATTCATTATTATCACATCCACGAAGCATCCATGCACTACGGGCCAAGTATATTCGTAATTGTCATCAATGGTCATGATCATGCCAACAACTGTCCATCAATGCACTACGGACCAATGAGGACTTTTACCACATTATTTATAACATTACAGGTCATGATTATACCGAATAATTCCTGGTCATAATCATACCAATCAACAGTCCATCTATGCACTACGAGCCAAAGATAACTTTCATCACAATATAAGCATGAGGATGATGACAATAATATTAGAATTCAATTAAATGAAAACAAGGATAAATTTTAAAGATTTATAATTTAATTTATCTAAAATTCAATAAAGTCCAAATTGTCAACATGATATTGCCTTATGAAGTAAAATTCAAGAATAATATTGTATTAAACATAATTTGGACTAAAAAGGAATAAATTTTTATCATGAATAGTACCTATTCACCTGAGTGGATAGTAATTTATGAATAGTACCCCGATATGAAAAGATTATAATTTAACAAGAATGTCCAGAAAAATATTAGATGAAGCACAAATTTTAAGGATATTTTACTAATTTCACGGAGTATAGAAATAATACTTTAATAAAATGAGTGTAGAATTCAGAATTTGAAACGAAATAATATTACATACATATTACAGAGTATGGAAGAAAATATTATTTCTTACGAATATTGAACAAAAATAATATGCATTACCTTAAAAGGATGACTGGTAGGGCGGAGATATTCTTAAAGAAACTTGCACTGTTTTCTACACTCAAAACTTCTTTAAACTCTAAAGAAATACGCTCAATATTATAGAAGAATAATTATCTGATTCTGGTGTTATTTTTAATTCTAAAGTAAGCATCCTATTTATAGGAGAATGACATGATACTATTTGAATTTAGAAAATTACGGACGCATAGTGCTTCTTCACGGGCGCGCAGAAAATTCTGTAGAAATTTTTATGATTTTTACTATACAAATATTATGCATAATAAAATATAATATATTCTATTTTACATAAAAAATAAATTTTATTATAATATATATATATATATATATATATATATATATATATATATATATATATATATAAAACAAAATTGAGATAAATTTCTCCCGATAATTTTAAAAAATAGGTAAGTGGGGGTCTATATAATAAGCCAAATTTACAATAAATACTTTATAAAAATTCTCTCTATTTATCTCAACTCACTTGGCTTTACAAAATATATTTTTAATAACATTCATCATTAATATCATATGTAAGACCCCAACTTATTAATAAATGAAATTAAATTTTCTCTATTTATTATTTTGAAATAGAAAGGGTTGATTTGATTAATGTGGTTAGTTATGGGTAAAATGCGCAAATATTTCAAATAAACAAGTGGTTATAAAATATTCATTTTGTCGGGAAATATTTGTTTGGTCGTGGAATATTCTTTCTGTCGGGAAATATTTGTACGACGGCGCAGCTATTTATGGGCCCCATAACGAAAAACGATAAGATGAAGATAACGACAAAAATTGAATTTTTATAAATAACGGCGTAGTTGTTACTGTTAACATTGTTGGAATACTAGTGGTTAAAATACAGTAGCACACAGTTTTGCACAGTATTGTTGAATTATTGATTCTTACGTAAGAAGGCACTACTCAATAATTGTTACAGTAGTTACTGTTCAATATTTTATTTTATTGATTCAATAATTGTTGCGTTGATATTTTATATTATTGTTGTTTCAATAATTGTTGCTGCACAGTATTTTCCATTATCAGATCAATAATTCATATTATTTAAATAATATTATTAGATAGCATTATTGGTAATGTCTAAAAAATTCTATCTAAGGAGAGGTTTGGTCATCTAATTGTGCGCTAGTAAGGAGAAATCCTTATTGAAAAGCTAGCCCCCTCTTTCCTGGGAACGGCCTGGTTGTCATAAATGTGATTCTATAATATTATTTGTGAATAATTAATTATTGATTCATATGATAAGAAAATATTTATTTTATGTGGATATAAATGAGGGATATATTTTTGTGGTTAAAAATGAAGGAGTTAATGTTGAGGTATTTTATCTGTATTTTTGTCGGAATGGAGGTATTAAAAATCAAATTAGAATTTCTGAGATATTTTGCGAGGGTTATAATTTTTAATCCGACCGTTGGATCGTGGTAATATTTGGATATGTTATACATATATAAGTTGAGTATATGTCCACAAATTTTGAACCGTTAAAAATGAACGTATGATTTGTTATGAATTTTACGAGATGACTGGTTCAGAAATTGTTGAATTTTCGGAGTTAATCATTTTGGTGGAAAATTCTAGAATTGGTGGGCCGCACTCTTGGTTGGTGAAGAAATGTGCTGAGATTTTTATTCAAATGTGGTAGGTGAAAACAGTAGCAGATAAACTGTGACGCCCCCAAAATAGGTATACAACACCCATTCTGAGTCGCCAAATACATGGTACATAAAGCAAACTACAACTTCAATAATACAATTGTCGTGCAAAATACGACAACACATACTGTGAGTTTAAATACAAATATTGTCTTCTGGACAATATCCACACTCAAATAAATCCTCATTACAATTATTCAAACTCTATTTTATAGAAATAGTGAGGACTGCTAAAACATCTTTCTAGAACCATCACTCCATACCCCGACTAGATCCTGCTATGTTCTCACCTCCTGAGAAGAAAAATGGAACAAAAAGAAAAAGGGTGAGCTCAACTAGCCCAGTAAAGAATATTATGACTAAGATAATATACAACAAATTATCTTTAGTCTTCAACAGGGAAAAATTTGATAGAATATAATCGACAACAAGTTTTAGATCAACAACTGCAGCGGAAACAGCAAACCATTAGAAGAGTCAAGTAGAGAAAGAATTCTACTATCTTCTAAGATTTAAAAGTCCATCATCAATATTTTATCCCTGTAACATCAATTAATAATCATCTTTATCTAAATATTCATCTTTGCACTACAGGCCAAAGATATTCATTTGTATCACCTGTCAGTCATGTTCATCTCAACACCTGTTCATCTTTGCACTACAGGCCAAAGATATTCATCAAGTAATCATACATCTTTGCACTACAGGCCAAAGATATTCAGTAATATCATCATTTAGGACTGAGGATGATGAAAAATATCTTAAAGAGAACGAATCCAGTTAGACAGAAGGACAAATAGTAGGGATTCGTATAACAGTTTATCCAAGATCAATAATACTTCATAATAATCAATTGTGAAGCAGAATTCAAAAATAAAGATCAAAACATGGATACAATCAAAGATAGTAACCATAATAAACATCTTGGACAAAAAGAGAAAATTTTATTTTTCGGTGAATAGTGTCGTATTCGTGAATAGTACCGTATACGTGAATAGTGTCGTATACGTGAATAGTAATCCCGACACAAAAAGTTCCAAATTTGATAAAAACTCATATCAATATTTCAGCATAATGATATTGAAGAAAATAATATCATTTAAGAAGAAAATAATATCCCTTACCTCAAGATATCAGTACTTCTGGTCGGAATACCGGTATAAGGCTGAAAGAAACTTGCTCTGATGAATAGAAACTCTCAAAGTATCTAAATACTCACAAAATACACTCAATAATCTAGAGAGAGAAAGAGAGAAAACTAGTTTCTGGTGTGATTTTCAATTCTAACTTAGCCCTCTATTTATAGGAAAATTTTAGTAGGTTTGACCTGCAACCTGATGGCTTTACCTGCTACTATTCCCACCCACCATATTTAAAATATAATTCAGCACATTTCTTCACCAACCACAAGTGGGGCCCACCAATTCTAGAATTTTCCATCAAAATGATAAACTCCGAAAATTCTGAACCAGTCATCTCGTAAAATTCATAATAAATCATACGTTCATTTTTAACGGTTCAAAATTTGTGGACATATACTCAACTTATATATGTATAACATATCCAAAAATTACCACGATCCAACGGTCGGATTAAAAATTATAACACCCGCAATATTTCTCAAAAACCCTGACTTTATTTTTAATACCTCCATTCCGATAAAAATACTGATAAAATACCTCAACATTAACTCCTTCATTTTTAACCACAAAAATATATCCAACATTTATATCCACATAAAATAAATATTTTCTTATCATATGAATCAATAATTAATTATTCACAAATAATATTACAGAATCACATTTATGACATCCAGGCCGTTCCCACGAAAGAGGGGGCTTTCCAATAAGGATTTCTCCTTACTGGCGCGCAATTAGATGACCAAACCTCTCCTTAGACAGAACTTTCTAGACATTATCAATAATGTTATCTAATAATATTATTCAAATAATATGAATTATTGATCTGATAATGGAAAATACTGTGCAGCAACAATTATTGAAACAACAATAATATAAAATATCAACGCAACAATTATTGAATCAATAAAATAAAATATTGAACAATAACTACTGTAACAATTATTGAGTAGTGCCTTCTTACGTAAGAATCAATAATTGGTGCAATACCGTGTGCTACTGTATTTTAACCACCGGGTATTCCAACAGTATTAACGGTAACAACTACGCCGTTATTTATAAACAACTTATACTTGTCGTTTTCTTCATCCAATCGCTTTCCGTTATGGGGCCCACACAAGGCTACGCCGTCGTACGAATATTTCCCGACAGCAAGAATATTCCACGACCAAACGAATATTCCCCGACAAAATGAATATTTTATAACCACTTGCTTATTTTGTAAAATTTGCACATTTCACCCATAACCAAAGTATTATATCAAATTAACCCCTTATTATTCACAATAATATTTAAAGAAAATTTGATTTTATTCATTAATAAGTTGGGGTCTTACAACCTCCTCTCCTTATGAAATTTCATCCTCGAAATTGACGTACGTACCTGATGTTTCAAAAAGGTGAGGATACCTCGCTTTCATTTCTGATTCCAACTCCCAGGTCATTTCTTCAATAGCATGGTTTCTCCACAAAACCTTAACTTGTGGTATGACCTTCGTGCGTAGGACATGCTCTTTCCTATCCAAGATCTTAACAGGTACCTCCTCGCACGTTAAATCTTCAGCTATCTCGTCTGGTTCTAACTCAATAATGTGGTTCGGGTCTTTAACATATTTACGAAGCATAGATATGTGAAAAACATTATGAACACGAGACATGCTTGGAGGTAATGCGAGTCTATATGCCACATTTCCTATTCGCTCAAGAATCTCAAATGGACCAACAAATCTTGGATTGAGCTTTCCTCTCTTTCCAAATCTTGTAACTCCTTTCCATGGTGCAACACGTAATAATACATGATCCCCGATATTAAATTCCACGTCCTTCCGATGAAGATCCGCATAACTCTTTTGTCGATCCTGTGCCGTTTGTATACGTTATCGAATCGTTTGGATCTTCTCTGTAGTCATGCGTACCAACTCTGGTCCCAACAATGTTGCTTCACCCACCTCGTCCCAGCATACTGGAGAACGACATTTTCTTCCATACAACACCTCGAATGGAGCCACACCTATGCTCGCCTGATAACTGTTGTTGTAGGAGAATTCCACCAATGGTAGGTACTTATCCCAACTCCCTTTGAGATCTAGGACACAAAGTCTTAATAGATCTTCAAGAGTTTGAATAGTCCTTTCTGATTGTCCGTCCGTTTGAGGATGGTATGCCGAACTGAATCGTAAATCCGTGCCCATAGCTTTCTGCAAGCTAACCCAAAATCGTGAAGTGAATCTTGGGTCACGATCCGAAACTATGGATACTGGCATGCCATGCAATCTCACAATCTCGTTCACATACATACTAGCAAGACGTTCAATGGAATAAGTCTCACGTATCGGTAAGAAATGAGCGGACTTGGTTAATCTATTAACAATAACCCAAATCGCATCTATACCTTGAGAAACCTTGGGAAGACCCGTAACAAAATCCATAGTAATGTGTTCCCACTTCCATTTCGGAATCTCAAGTGGTTGCAATGGACCCTTTGGTACTTGATGCTCCGCTTTTACACGTTGACAAGTTAAACATCTCGAGATAAACTCCGCGATCTCTCTTTTTATATTGCTCCACCAAAATGTATGTCGAAGATCGTGATACATTTTGGTACTTCCAGGATGGATTGCAAACAGTGTATTGTGTGCCTCCATCATTATTTTATGCTTCAAGTCAAAATCGTTAGGAACACAAAGTCTGGAGTTGACTCGAAGTATTCCTTCTTCGTCGATTCTTGCTTCTGGAATAGCACCTTCTTGCACTTTCTTCTTCATACGCATCAGCTCCGTGTCCGTAGCTTGAGCAGCTTTAACTTTATCGATTAAAGTCGATTCTATGCGTATACTTGACATCATCGCACTCGTTCCTACATATGATCTTCTACTCAATGCGTCAGCTACTACGTTCGCTTTTCCAAGATGATATTGGATGGTATGATCGTAATCTTTCAACAGCTCGAGCCAACGTCGCTGCCGCATGTTGAGTTCCTTTTGGGTGAAGAAATATTTGAGGCTTTTATGATCTGTATAGATCTCCACTTTCTCCCCATACAGATAGTGTCTCCAGATCTTCAACGCAAAAACGACTGCTGCCAACTCTAAATCATGAGTAAGATAATTCCTCTCATATTCTTTGAGTTGTCGCGAGGCATAGGCTATGACTTTCCCATGTTGCATGAGAACACATCCTAACCCTTTGCCTGAAGCATCGCTGTAGATAACAAATCCATCCGAACCAGATGGTATTGTCAGAACAGGTGCCGAAATGAATCTCCTCTTGAGTTCTTGGAAACTCTTCTCACATTCCTCACTCCATACGAATTTTGTATCTTTCCGAGTCAGCTGAGTTAACGGAGTAGCGATTCGAGAAAATCCTTCCACAAATCTCCGATAATAACTAGCTAAGCCCAGAAAGCTACGTACTTCGATTACTGACTTAGATTGCTCTCAACTGTGACTCATATCCCAACCTTGGATAGCACGTCACAATGACACCTATCAGTTTACTATCGTACGAATATGGCGTCCCCTACGGAGAGTTTGGCTTCAGTGCGTTCCGCAAAGGAAGTCACCAGATATAGGCTCAGGTACCAACTTCTATAGTTGGGTTTTTAACTCCTGAAGTTCAATAGGAGCTATTCAATATGAGATTTTAGAAATGAGTTTTGTACCGGGTTCAAAGTCGATACAAAATTCAATATCACACTTTGGGAGTAAGCCAAGAAATTTTTCAGGAAATACGTCAGGAAACAAACAACAGAAATATCACTCAAATCTGACGTATTTTTGTTCAAGTCCATGACATAGCTAAGAAAGCTTGACATCCGTTTTTTCAATAAACGAATGACTTTACGGCTTGATATGAAAAAGTTTGACTTCAATGGTTTGGTTGCTTGAATTTGAATAACAGGTTGCTTAGGAATATGAAAACTAACAACCTTACGAAAGCAATCAATTTTGGCATGATGAGTAGTTAACCAATCAATTCCTAAAATCACATCAAAAGCAAGTATCTTTAAAGAGATAAGGTCAACAGGTAATGTGATTGTGCCAACTTGGATCAAACAAGATTTATAAACAGTGGATGTAACGAAAGTTTCTCCTAACAGAGTTTCAACAGATAAATCAAAGTCTAATTTCTCCGGAGTCAAGTTTAAACGTTGAGCACAAGCAGGAGAAATAAATGAATGGGTAGAACCGGTATCTAATAAGGTATAAACTTCGCAAGAATTTATAATTAACTAACCCGTTATACCTTCGTTCGGGTTCCTCGCGTTTTGGCCAGTCACGACAAACGCCCTTCCAGGAACCGCTGATTTCGACTTATCCGGGATAACTTTTGGAGTCACCATCCCCGCTGAACTTGGTTTTGCTACAGAACACTCTCGAGCTATATGACCCTCCTTTCCACAGTTATAACAGACCTTAGATTGTTGTGGGCAGTTTGGGCTGATATGTCCCTCTTTCCCACATTTGTAACATACTACCGGTGGTCGTTCACCTCCCTTAGAAACAGTTGCTGTTTGTGCTGACGTCTTCACGTTATCATTGTTGTACCTTCTCTTCTTGAAATCTCCTCCCGACTCGCTCCTTCTATTATCACGACCACGATTACCACCAGAGTGGTTACCGCTTTTGTCTGTATGTTTCCTTCCACGCTGGTTCTCATCGCTCCGATGACTGCTGTCACCAGTATGACCCTGGTTGTGGTCCCTCGGTTGCACATACTCATTATCTCGCTCTAATAATTGAGCCCTGTTTACAACATCTGAATATAAAGAAAATTTATGAGAGATAAGATATTGTCGAATCTCGGGTTTTAAACCTCTCAGAAACATCCTTGTCATTCGTTCCTCATTTTCGACCAAATGAGGTGCAAACCTGGATAACTCTGCAAACTTCGCCTCGTACTGGGACACCGTCATGTTGTTTTGTTCCAGTCTGATAAACTCCACCTCCTTCATATGACGAATACTTTCAGGAAAGTACTTGTCATTGAACAGTTTTTGAAATGTTTCCCAGGACATGTTGAGTGCGTCAGGCTGGGTACGCTTCACAGACTCCCACCAGTAGTCTGCCTCACCGCGGAACATAAAGGTGGCGAATGGAACCTTCTGTTCCTCCGTGCATCCCAAGACATCGAATATCTTGGTAATTTGCTTGACCCACGTTTCCGCCATGATCGGATCCGGCTTTCCCTTAAATTCTGGTGGTCCCAATTCTTTGAACTGCTTAGCTGTGACAAACCGCGCGTTGTTATCATTTCCACCCGTATTCTGCACACGAGTCTCTCTCGTCTGATTTTGCATGAACTGCAAAAAGCTCCTAAACATTCCATCATTCATCGTTTGCTCGGTAACGTTGTTTACAGGAGGAATATTGCCTTCCTGTTGCACGTTCCCCTGGGTGGTGATCAAAGGTGTCTCCACGGTCTGATTTACTCCATTATTAACGTTCTCAGCTGCCATTCTTAAATACTGCCATAAAACAAGGGTTAATAGTCATGTCATATATTATCCCTATACTCTGACCGACCAAATAAACACCAAATAAACTTAGTCAGGTCATACTAGCGAAGGAATTTCCCGTCTCTCCCCTCCTAGTTCTTGTCTCACATCTCAGCCAGGGATCATATCCCTAAGCTCTGATACCAACTGTGACGCCCCCAAAATAGGTATACAACACCCATTCTGAGTCGCCAAATACATGGTACAGAAAGCAAACTACAACTTCAATAATACAATTGTCGTGCAAAATACGACAACACATACTGTGAGTTTAAATACAAATATTGTCTTCTGGACAATATCCACACTCAAATAAATCCTCATTACAATTATTCAAACACTATTTTACAGAAATAGTGAGGACTGCTAAAACATCTTTCTAGAACCATCACTCCATATCCCGACTAGATCCTGCTATGTTCTCACCTCCTGAGAAGAAAAATGGAACAAAAAGGAAAAGGGTGAGCTCAACTAGCCCAGTAAAGAATATTATGACTAAGATAATATACAACAAATTATCGTTAGTCTTCAACAGGGAAAAATCTGATAGAATATAATCGACAACAAGTTTTAGATCAACAACTGCAGCGGAAACAGCAAACCATTAGAAGAGTCAAGTAGAGAAAGAATTCTACTATCTTCTAAGATTTAAAAGTCCATCATCAATATTTTATCCCTGTAACATCAATTAATAATCATCTTTATCCAAATATTCATCTTTGCACTACAGGCCAAAGATATTCATTTGTATCACCTGTCAGTCATGTTCATCTCAACACCTGTTCATTTTGCACTACAGGCCAAAGATATTCATCAAGTAATCATACATCTTTGCACACAGGCCAAAGATATTCAGTAATATCATCATTTAGGACTGAGGATGATGAAAAATATCTTAAAGAGAACGAATCCAGTGAGACAGAAGGACAAATAGTAGGGATTCGTATAACAGTTTATCCAAGATCAATAATACTTCATAATAATCAATTGTGAAGCAGAATTCAAAAATAAAGATCAAAACATGGATACAATCAAAGATAGTAACCATAATAGACATCTTGGACAAAAAGAGAAAATTTTATTTTTCGGTGAATAGTGTCGTATTCGTGAATAGTACCGTATACGTGAATAGTGTCGTATACGTGAATAGTAATCCCGACACAAAAAGTTTCAAATTTGATAAAAACTCATATCAATATTTCAGCATAATGATATTGAAGAAAATAATATCATTTAAGAAGAAAATAATATCCCTTACCTCAAGATATCAGTACTTCTGGTCGGAATACCGGTATAAGGCTGAAAGAAACTTGCTCTGATGAATAGAAACTCTCAAAGTATCTAAATACTCACAAAATACACTCAATAATCTAGAGAGAGAAAGAGAGAAAACTTGTTTCTGGTGTGATTTTCAATTCTAACTTAGCCCTCTATTTATAGGAAAATTTTAGTAGGTTTGACCTGCAACCTGATGGCTTTACCTGCTACTATTCCCACCCACCACATTTGAAATATAATTCAGCACATTTCTTCACCAACCACAAGTGGGGCCCACCAATTCTAGAATTTTCCATCAAAATGATAAACTCCGAAAATTCTGAACCAGTCATCTCGTAAAATTCATAATAAATCATACGTTCATTTTTAACGGTTCAAAATTTGTGGACATATACTCAACTTATATATGTATAACATATCCAAAAATTACCACGATCCAACGGTCGGATTAAAAATTATAACACCCGCAATATTTCTCAAAAACCCTGACTTTATTTTTAATACCTCCATTCCGATAAAAATACTGATAAAAACCTCAACATTAACTCCTTCATTTTTAACCACAATAAATATATCCAACATTTATATCCACATAAAATAAATATTTCCTTATCATATGAATCAATAATTAATTATTCACAAATAATATTACAGAATCACATTTATGACAACCAGGCCGTTCCCAGGAAAGAGGGGGCTTTCCAATAAGGATTTCTCCTTACTGGCGCGCAATTAGATGACCAAATCTCTCCTTAGACAGAACTTTCTAGACATTATCAATAATGTTATCTAATAATATTATTCAAATAATATGAATTATTGATCTGATAATGGAAAATACTGTGCAGCAACAATTATTGAAACAACAATAATATAAAATATCAACGCAACAATTATTGAATCAATAAAATAAAATATTGAACAATAACTACTGTAACAATTATTGAGTAGTGCCTTCTTACGTAAGAATCAATAATTGGTGCAATACCGTGTGCTACTGTATTTTAACCACCGGGTATTCCAACAGTATTAACGGTAACAACTACGCCGTTATTTATAAACAACTTATACTTGTCGTTTTCTTCATCCAATCGCTTTCCGTTATGGGGCCCACACAAGGCTGCGCCGTCGTACGAATATTCCCCGACAGCAAGAATATTTCACGACCAAACGAATATTCCCCGACAAAATGAATATTTTATAACCACTTGCTTATTTTATAAAATTTACACATTTTACCCATAACCAAAGTATTATATCAAATTAACCCCTTATTATTCACAATAATATTTAAAGAAAATTTGATTTTATTCATTAATAAGTTGGGGTCTGACATAAACCCATCAGGTTGCAGGTTAAGTCTGCTTCGACGTGCTAACTTTTTCCTATAAATAGAGGGCTAAGTTAGAATTGAAAATCACACCCGAATTCATAAGTTTTCTCTCTTTCTCTCTATAGATTATTGAGTATATTTTGTGAGTATTTAGATACTTTGAAAGTTGCTATTCAGCACAAGTTTCATTCAGCCTCATATCCGATATTCAGTCAGAAGTACGGTTATTTTGAAGTAAGGGATATTATTTTCTTCTTAAATGATATTATTTTCTTCAATATCATTATGCTGAAATATTGATATGAGTTTTTTTTATCAAATTTAAAATTTTTTGTGTCGGAGTTATTATTCACGTATACGGCACTATTCACATATGCGGCACTATTTACGAATACGTCACTATTCACCGAAAAATAAAATTTTCTCTTTTTGTCCAAGATGTCTATTATGATTACTATTTTTGATTGTATCAATGTTTTAATCTTTATTTTTGAATTCTGCTTCACAATTGATTATTATGAAGTATTATTGATCTTGGATAAACTGTTATACGAATCCTTACTATTTGTCCTTCTGTCTCACTGGATTCGTTTTCTTTAAGATATTTTTCATCATCCTCAGTCCTAAATGATGATATTACTGAATATCTTTGGCCTGTTGTATAAGACCCCAACTTATTAATGAATAAAATCAAATTTTTCTCTAAATATTATTGTGAATAATAAGGGGTTAATTTGATATAATACTTTGGTTATGGGTGAAATGTGCAAATTTTACAAAATAAGCAAGTGGTTATAAAATATTCATTTTGTCGGGGAATATTCGTTTGGTCGTGGAATATTCTTGCTGTCGGAGAATATTCGTACGACGGCGCAGCCTTGTGTGGGCCTAATAACGGAAAGTGATTGGATGAAGAAAACGACAAGTATAAGTTGTTTATAAATAACGGCGTAGTTGTTACCGTTAATACTGTTGGAATACCCAGTGGTTAAAATACAGTAGCACACGATATTGCACCAATTATTGATTCTTACGTAAGAAGGCACTACTCAATAATTGTTACAGTAGTTATTGTTCAATATTTTATTTTATTGATTCAATAATTGCTGCGTTTATATTTTATATTATTGTTGTTTCAATAATTGTTGCTGCACAGTATTTTTCATTATCAGATCAATAATTCATATTATTTGAATAATATTATTAGATAACATTATTGGCAATGTCTAGAAAGTTCTGTCTAAGGAGAGGTTTAGTCATCTAATTGCGCGCCAGTAAGGAAAAATCCTTATTGGAAAGCCCCCTCTTTCCTGGGAACGGCCTGGTTGTCATAAATGTGATTTTGTAATATAATTTGTAAATAATTAATTATTGATTCATATGATAAGGAAATATTTATTTTATGTGGATATAAATGAGGGATATATTTTTTTTGTGGTTAAAAATGAAGGAGTTAATGTTGAGATTTTTATCAGTATTCTTGTCGGAATGGAGGTATTAAAAATCAGGGTTTTTGAGATATTTTGCGGGGGTTATAATTTTTAATCCGACCGTTGGATCGTGATAATTTTTGGATATGTTATACATATATAAGTTGAGTATATGTCCACAAATTTTGAACCGTTAAAAATGAACGTATGATTTGTTATGAATTTTACGAGATGACTGGTTCAGAAATTGTTGAATTTTTGGAGTTAATCATTTTGGTGGAAAATTCTAGAATTGGTGGGCACCACTCTTGGTTGGTGAAGAAATGTGCTGAGATTTTTATTCAAATATGGTGGGTGGGAATAGTAGCAGGTAAAGCCATCAGGTTGCAGGTTAAGTCTGCTTCGGCGTGCTAACATTTTCCTATCAATAGAGGGCTAAGTTAGAATTGAAAATCACACCAGAAACAAGTTTTCTCTCTTTCTCTCTCTAGATTATTGAGTGTATTTTGTGAGTATTTAGATACTTTGAGAGTTTCTATTCATCAGAGTAAGTTTCTTTCAGCCTTATACCGGTATTCCGACCAGAAGTACTGATATCTTGAGGTAAGGGATATTATTTTCTTCTTAAATGATATTATTTTCTTCAATATCATTATGCCAAAATATTGATATGAACTTTTTATCAAATTTAGAATTTTTTGTGTCGGGGTTACTATTCACGTATACGTTACTATTCACGTATACGGCACTATTCACGAATACGACACAATTTACCGAAAAATAAAATTTTCCCTTTTTGTCCAAGATATCTATTATGGTTACTATCTTTGATTGTATCCATGTTTTGATCTTTATTTTTGAATTCTGCTTCACAATTGATTATTATGAAGTATTATTGATCTTGGATAAACTGTTATACGAATCCCTAATATTTGTCCTTCTGTCTCACTGAATTCGTTTTCTTTAAGATATTTTTCATCATCCTCAGTCCTGAATGATGATATTACTGAATATTTTTGGCCTGTAGTACAAAGATGTATGATTACCTGATGAATATCTTTGGCCTGTAGTGCAAAGATGAACAGGTGTTGAGATGAACATGACTGACTGGTGATACAAATGAATATCTTTGGCCTGTAGTGCAAAGATGAATGTTTGGTTAAAGATGATTATTAATCGATGTTACAGGGATAAAATATTGATGATGGACTTTTAAATCTTAGAAGATAGTAGAATTCTTTCTCTACTTGACTCTTCTAATGGTTTGCTGTTTTCGCTGTAGTTGTTGATCTAAAACTTGTTGTCGATTATATTCTATCAGATTTTTCCCTGTTGAATACTAATGATAATTTGCTGTATATTATCTTAGTCATAATATTCTTTACTGGGTTAGTTGAGCTCACCCTTTTCCTTTTTGTTCCATTTTTCTTCTCAGGAGGTGAGAACATAGCAGGATCTAGTCGGGGTATGGAGTGATGGTTCTAGAAAGATGTTTTAGCAGTCCTCACTATTTTTGTAAAATAGTGTTTGAATAATTGTATTGAGGACTTATTTGAGTGTGGATATTGTCTAAAAGACAATATTTGTATTTAAACTCACAGTATGTGTTGTCGTATTTTGTACGACAATTGTATTATTGAAGTTGTAGTTTGATTTCTGTACCATGTATTTGACGACTCAGAATGGGTGATGTATACCTATTTTGGGGGCGTCACATGTTGTGCAAAGATGTATGATTATTTGATAAATATCTTTGGCCTGTAGTGCAAAGATGAACATGTGTTGAGATGAACATGACTGACTGGTGTTACAAATGAATATCTTTGGCCTGTAGTGCAAAGATGAATATTGATTCAAGATGTATATTGATTGATTGATGTTACAGGGATAAAATATTGATGATGGACTTTTAAATCTTAGAAGATAGTAGAATTTTTTCTCTACTTGACTCTTCTAATGGTTTGTTGTTTCCGCTGCAGTTATTGATCTAAAACTTGTTGTCGATTATATTCTATCAAATTTTTACTTGTTGAATACCAATGATAATTTGTTGTATATTATCTTAGTCATAATATTCTTTACTGGGCTAGTTGAGCTCACCCTTTTCCTTTTTATTCTATTTTTCTTCTCAAGAGGTGAGAACATAGCAGGATCTAGTCGGGGTATGGAGTGATGGTTCTAGAAAGATGTTTTAGATGTCCTCACTATTTCTGTAAAATAGTATTTGAATAATTGTAATGAGGACTTATTTGAGTGTGGATATTGTCTAGAAGACAATATTTATATTTAAACTCACAGTATGTGTTGTCGTATTTTGCACGACAATTGTATTATTGAAGTTGTAGTTTGCTTTTTGTACCATGTATTTGGCGACTCAGAATGGGTGTTGTATACCTATTTTGGGAGCGTCACATCATAACTCACAATATTAACAACCAGTTCATTCTCAGGAAAGAGGGGACTTTTCGATAAAGATTTTTTCCTATTGGCCGCAATTAGGTGACCAAATTTTTTTTCTCGACAAAACTTTCTAGACATCGTCAATAATGTAAATAATAATATGAATAACTTTATCGTCTCAATTATTGATTTAAAAAATATAAAATATTGTGCAGATGATACTGTGACAATAATTGAATCAATCATGTGAGATATTATACAGCAATTAATGTAACAATAATTGAGTATAACTGAGTGACTTCTCACGTAAGCATCAATAATCAATATCATGTTGTGACGCCCCCAAAATAGGTATATATCACCTATTATGAGTAGCCAAATACATGGTACAAAAATAACTACAACATCATTACTACAATTATCGTACAAAATATGACAACACATAAACTGTGAGTTTAAATACGAATATTATCTTCTAGACAATATCCGCACTCAAATAAGTCCTCATTACAATTATTGAAATACTATTTTACAAAATAGTGAGGACTGCTAACACAACTGACTGGAAACATCACTCCACACCCCGACTAGTTCATGTTATATTCTCGCCTCCTGAGAAAAATAGAACAAAAAAGAAAAGGGTGAGCTCAACTAGCCCAGTAAAGAATATTATGATTAAGATAATATATAAAAAAAATTATCATTAGTCTTCAACAGGAAAAAATCTGATAAAATATAATAGACAACAAGTTTTAGATCAACAACGGCAGCGGAAACAACAATTTATTAGAAGAGTCAAGTAGAGAATGAATTCTACTATCTTCTAAGATTTAAAAGTCCATCATCAATAGTTTATCCCTGTAACATCAATCAATATACATCTTGAATCAAATATTCATCTTTGCACTACAGGCCAAAGATATTCATTTGTATCACCAGTTGGTCATGTTCATCTAAATACTTGCTCATCTTTGCACTACGGGTCAAAGATATTCATCAGTTAATCATTTATCTTTGCACTACAGGCCAAATGTGAGACCCCGAATTTTATGAAATGAAAGTATTGAATTTTTTTATAATTATTCTATTTAGTAAATGGTTAAATTGATAAAAGGTTAAAGTTAAGAGTGATATATGAATTTTTTTTAAAGTAAGCAAGTTATCATAAAATACTCGGTGGTAAAAGTAAAGTAATACGCGTGGTTGCATAGTAGCACACGGTATTGATTATTGATGCTTACGTGAGAAATCACTCAGTTATACTCAATTATTGCTACAGTAATTGTTGCATCATATCTCTCATATTATTAATTCAATTGTTATTACAGTATCATCTGCATAATATGTTATATTATTAAATCAATAATTGAGACGACAAAGTTATTCATATTATTATTTATAATATTGACAATGTTTAGAAGTTCTGTCAAGGAAAGGTTAGATAATCTAATTGCGCCCCAATATGAAGAAATCCTTATTGGAAAACTCCCTCTTTCCTGGGAACGACCTGGTTGTTAAATATTATAAATTATAATATTAATGATGAATAATTTTATATTGATTAAAGATAAAATTGATAGTTCTATTGTGTGGGAATTATTAGTGTTAGTGAAAATCGACATTTATTTCGCTAATAATTAATGTCTGGAGGTTATATTGATCAATCGGGTAATTAACCTGATAAATGAGCAATTAATTGATATTAATTCACATGCTTATAACTATGTGTTCACATGTGTGTACTATTGATTCACATAATTTACTATTAGGAGAGTTGGTGCAAGATTGATAATACTTGTATGACTAAATTAGAAATGTAGTTATAGTTGAAGGTACTATACTATAATTAATTTTTTCACATGTTTAGAACTATAGAGTCACATGATTTACTATTGATTCACATGATTTACTATTAGGGGAAGTGGTGCAAGTTTGATAATACTTGCAGGACTAAATTAAAAATGAAAAAAAAGAGGATGATATTATACTGTAATATTTCGAGCCCCAAAACGTGCAATTATCGAAACTATATTTTTCTATAAATAGAAGCTCATTCTTCCTTCATTTCTCACCAATTCACTAAAGCTATAGAGCAATTATTATAGAGAGAAATTATAGAGAGAAAGAAGAAGAGAAGTTGTGAGACCCCAGATTTTATGAATAAATATTTAATTTTTCTTGAAATAATTTTTTTATATTATGGTGTGGATTTGATATAATAGTTATATAAATTTTTCAAAGTAAGCAAGTTGTTATAAAATATTCGTTTGGTCGGGGAATATTCTTTTTGTCGGGGAATATTCGTACGACGGCACAATCATTGGTGGACCCCACAACGGAATTATTGTCGGATTGAGAAAACGACAAAATTATCTTTCTATAAAAATAACGGCTGAGGTGTTACCGTTAAAACCGTTAAAACTGTTGAACTACTCGGTAGTAAAAGTACAGTAATACGCGTGGTTGCATAGTAGCACACGGTATTGATTATTGATGCTTACGTGAGAAGTCACTCAGCTATACTCAATTATTGCTACAGTAATTGCTGCATCATATCTCTTAAATTATTGTCATAGTATCATCTGTATAATATGTTATATTATTGAGACGTTGTGGTAAGTTTGGTTATTTTATGGGGGGCCATATGTCATCATCTAAGAGTCTCTTCGTCAATAGTAATTACCGTCGTCAATAGTAATTACCGTCGTCAATAGTAATTACCGTCGTCAATAGTAATTACCGTCGTCAATAGTAATTACCGTCGTCAATAGTAATTACCGTCGTCAATAGTAATTACCGTCGTCAATAGTATTTACCTTGGTCAATAGTAATTACCTTCTTCAATAGTATTTACCTTGGTCAATAGTATTTACCTTGGTCAATAGTAATTATCTTCGTCAATAGTATTTACCTTGGTCAATAGTAATTATCTTCGTCAATAGTATTTACCTTGGTCAATAGTAATTACTTTCGTCAATAGTAGTTGTCCCTTCAATATTACCAAGAGTCATTTGACCCTTCGTTAAGACCAAGAGTCATTTGACCCTTCGTTAAGACCAAGAGCCACCCTCAGTTTTTCTATAAATAGAGGCCTAGGGCTTCATTATTTTTCACGAATTCATTCAAGTTATAGAGAGAGAAAGTATAGAGAGAATAAGAGAGAGAGAATAAAAGTATTCTGCTACATCACTTTTCCAATATCCAGTTCTTTTAAGGTAGGGAATATTATTTCTTTTATATTCATGAAGAGAACTTCTGTTATTCCATTTGTTATTATTCTGTTGGAATAACCAGTATACGCGGTCTACCCTATACTTGGTGACATTCTTCTATTATTCTGTTGGAACATCCTGTCTGTGTGTTTTACACCGGACCTGGTTCCGTTTATTATTCTGTTGGAACATCCTGTCTGTGTGTTTTACACCGGACCTGGTTCCGTTTTATTATTATTTCGTTGGAATATCCTGTCTGTGTGTTTTACACCGGACCTGGTTCCATTATTTATTATTCTGTCGGAATATCCTGTCTGTGCGTTTACGCCGGACCTGGTTCCATTATTTATTATTCTATTGGAATAACCTGTTTGTGCGGTCTATCGCATGCATGGTGATTTCTTTTGTTATTCCATTCTTTATTGTACTCAGTTGGTTAAGTTTTGACTTCTATACTCCATGAAATTTGTGGAATATCCTTGATAGTTGCGTTTCATCCAGTATCTTTTCAAGAAAATATTCTCCTGATCATTCTTGAATTTTACTCCACAAAGCAGTATCATGTTGACAATTTGGACGTTGTTAATTCTTGGATAAATTAATTCTTGAACTTGTTTTATTGAATTCTTATATCATTGTCATCATCCTCATGTTTATAAAATGTTGAAAGTCATCTGTGGCCTGTAGTGCATAGATGGACTTGGTATGATTATGACCAGGGATTATTCGGTATAATCATGACCGTAATGTTACAAATGATGTGGTAAAAGTCCTCATTGGCCCGTAGTGCATTGATGGACAGTTGTTGGCATGATCATGACCATTAATGAATATACGAATATCCTTGGCCGTAGTGCAGGGGTGATTCGATGATGTGGATTATTTTATTAAGCTGAGTCTCAGCGATCACAGTGTTGGAAAATCTTTTAAATTATAAAAGATAGTAGAGTTTATTTTCTACTTGACTCTTTTAATGGATTGCTTGTTCCGCTACAGTTAAACTTGATGTCTATTATATTTTATCAGTTTAACATTGTTGAAGGCTAACGATAATTTATTCTGCATTATCTTAGTCATAATATTTCTTACTGGGCTAGTTGAGCTCACCCTTTCTTTCACTGTTCTCTTCAGGAAATGAGAACGTAGCTGGGGCAAGTCGGGGAATGGAGTGATGGTCCGAATGATAGTATTAGTTAGTAGTCCTCACTATTCTATGTAATGGTGTGTTAATAAATGTAATGAGGACTCCTTTTGAGTATGAATACTCTCTAGAAGATAATATTTGTATTCAAACTCACAGTTTATGTTTTGTCGTATTATACACGACAGTTGTATTAGTAAGTTGTATTCGTATTCTGTACTTTGTATCTGACGACCCAAGATGGGTGATGTATACCTAATTTTGGGGGCGTCACAGTTGGTATCAGAGCTTAGGGATATGATCCCTGGCTAGGATGTGAGAATAGAACTAGGAGGGGAGAGACGGGGAATTCCTTCGCTAGTATGACCTACCTAAGTTTATTTGGTATTTAATTGGTCGGTCAAAGTATATGGATAATATGTTATATGTTAATTAACCCTTGTTTTGTTGCAGTATTTACAAATGGCATCCGAAAATGTTGTGATAAACAATGAAGCACATGAGACTATTGAATCACCAATGATCAATGCTCAGGGTAATGTGCAACCAGAGGACAATAATCCTCATAAAAATAATAACACCGATGAAATGGTGAATGATGGGATGGTCAGAGACTTTATGCAATTCATGCAACAACAAAATAACTCTCGGACGGTCACCGCTAAGCAGTTCAAGGAGCAATTCATGCAACAACGGGCGAGAGCGGCTCCTATCCAAAATGAAGGAGGAAACAATGACAACTCACGGTTGGTCACCGCTAAGCAATTCAAGGAGCTAGGACCACCGGAGTTTTTGGGAAAGCCAGAACCACTTAAGGCGGAGACGTGGTTAAAGCAGATCACCAAGATATTTGATGTCTTGGGATGCTCCGAGGAGCAAAAGGTTCCCTTTGCCACCTTTATGTTGCGTGAAGAGGCAGATTACTGGTGGGAATCTGTAAAACGTACCCAGCCTGACGCACTCAAGATGTCTTGGGAGAAGTTCCAAGAACTGTTCAATGACAAGTACTTTCCCGAAAGTATTCGTCACATGAAGGAGGTGGAATTTATCAAGTTGGAGCAAAACAACATGACCGTGTCGCAGTACGAAGCCAAGTTTGCCGAATTGTCCCGGTTTGCGTCCCACTTGGTGGATAAGAAGAAAGAATGACGCGGATGTTTTTAAGAGGTTTGAAACCGGAGATACGTCAATATCTTATTTCTCATAAACTGTGTTTATATTCAGATGTTGTGAATAGGGCTCAGTTAGTGGAGCGCGATAACGAGTCAACGCAACCAAAAGAGAGCAGCCGAAAAAATGATAATACTGGTGATAACAGTTATCAAAGCGGTGACAATAAGCATGGAGGGAATCAACATGCCAGAAATGGTAACCACTTCAATGGTAATCATGGTCAAAATAATAAGAATGGTCATTTCAAGAAGAGAAAATTCAACAATGATGGAAAGACGTCAGCACCAGCACCCGTTGTTAAGGAAGGAGAACGACCACCTATCATATGCTTCAAATGCGGAGGGGAGGGACACATCAGTCCAAACTGCGCGATGCCATCCAAAGCATGCTATAATTATGGAAGAGAAGGTCACTTAGCCCGATTTTGTCGTTCACAGAAGACAAGTTCAGATAGGATGGAGGCACCAAAGATCGTCCCAGAAAAGCCAAAGCCAGTAGTTTAAGAGAGAGCGTTTTTTTCGTGACGAGGAACCTGAATAAAATTATCACGGGTATGTTAGTCATAAACTCTTGCGAAGTCTATACCGTGTTAGATACCGGTTCTACTCACTCTTTTATTTCACCTAGTTGTGTTCAATATTTGAACTTAACTCCGGAGAAATTAGACTTTGATTTCTCTGTTGAAATTTCGTTGGGAGAAACCTTTGTTACCTCCACTATTTATAAATCTTGTTCAAATCAACACTTTCACGTTACCTATTGATCTTATCTCTTTGAAAATACTTGCATTGATGTAATTTTTGGAAACGATTGGTTAACTGCTCATCATGCTTTTCGTAAGGTTGTTAGCTTTCATATTCCTAACCAACCTATTATGCGAATTCAAGTAACCAAATCACTAAAGTCAATCACTGTCATATCAAGCCATAAGTAAAAATCTCCGTTCCTTTCGTTGTTGACTTCCTGGTGTGGAATGCACCGAAGCTAGACTTTCCGTAGGAGACGTTGTAAATGACGATGGCAAGTTGATAGGTATCAATGTGACATGTTATCCAAGTCTTGGATAAGGGTCACAGTTTTGAACGATATTTCTATTGTTAATAAATTTCTTGACGTATTCTTGAAGACTTCTTAGCCTACCCCAGAGCGTAAAATTGAATTTTATATTGACCCCAGCACAAAACCCATTTCTTAAACCCTCAAATATTTCTTCAACTAAAACGAACGTATTATGCGCCAAAGACGTTGGCTCGAGCTGTTGAAGATTACGATCATACCATTCAATAACATCGTGGAAAAGCGAACGTGGTAGCTGACGCGTTGTGTAGAAGATCGTATACGGTTATAAGTGCGAATATACGAACCCACGTGAAGATAACAAATATACGATTAAAATCGACTTTAATCGATAAAGTTAAAGCCGCTCAAGCTACATACTCAGAGCTGATAAATATGAAAAAGAAGGTTCAAGAGGGCGTTATTCTAGAAGCAAGAATCGACGAAGAGAGGAAATCTCAACTCTCGATTTAATTGGCCCATTTGAAATCCTCGATGAAGTAGGAACTGTGGCCTATAGACTCATTTTACCGCCAAGTATGTTGCGTGTTCAAAATATTTTTTTTACGTATCGATGTTACGTAAATATGTGGACGACCTGAACCACATTATTAATTTAGAACCGGACGAGATAGCGAAAGATTTAACATATGAGGAGATACGTGTTAACATCTTGGATAAGAAGGATCATATTCGATGCTTAAAGGTTATACCTCAAGAGTTAGAATTTGAAGTGAAGTAAAGGTATCCTCACATGTTCGGCATACCAAGTACGTACGTAAATTTCGAGGGCGAAATTCCATAAGGAGGGGAGATTGTGAGACCCCAGATTTTATGAATAAATATTTAATTTTTCTTGAAATAATTTTTTTATATTATGGTGTGGATTTGATATAATAGTTATATAAATTTTTCAAAGTAAGCAAGTTGTTATAAAATATTCGTTTGGTCGGGGAATATTCTTTTTGTCGGGGAATATTCGTACGACGGCACAATCATTGGTGGACCCCACAACGGAATTATTGTCGGATTGAGAAAACGACAAAATTATCTTTCTATAAAAATAACGGCTGAGGTGTTACCGTTAAAACCGTTAAAACTGTTGAACTACTCGGTAGTAAAAGTACAGTAATACGCGTGGTTGCATAGTAGCACACGGTATTGATTATTGATGCTTACGTGAGAAGTCACTCAGCTATACTCAATTATTGCTACAGTAATTGCTGCATCATATCTCTTAAATTATTGTCATAGTATCATCTGTATAATATGTTATATTATTGAGACGTTGTGGTAAGTTTGGTTATTTTATGGGGGGCCATATGTCATCATCTAAGAGTCTCTTCGTCAATAGTAATTACCGTCGTCAATAGTAATTACCGTCGTCAATAGTAATTACCGTCGTCAATAGTAATTACCGTCGTCAATAGTAATTACCGTCGTCAATAGTATTTACCTTGGTCAATAGTAATTACCTTCTTCAATAGTATTTACCTTGGTCAATAGTATTTACCTTGGTCAATAGTAATTATCTTCGTCAATAGTATTTACCTTGGTCAATAGTAATTATCTTCGTCAATAGTATTTACCTTGGTCAATAGTAATTACTTTCGTCAATAGTAGTTGTCCCTTCAATATTACCAAGAGTCATTTGACCCTTCGTTAAGACCAAGAGTCATTTGACCCTTCGTTAAGACCAAGAGTCACCCTCAGTTTTTCTATAAATAGAGGCCTAGGGCTTCATTATTTTTCACGAATTCATTCAAGTTATAGAGAGAGAAAGTATAGAGAGAATAAGAGAGAGAGAATAAAAGTATTCTGCTACATCACTTTTCCAATATCCAGTTCTTTTAAGGTAGGGAATATTATTTCTTTTATATTCATGAAGAGAACTTCTGTTATTCCATTTGTTATTATTCTGTTGGAATAACCAGTATACGCGGTCTACCCTATACTTGGTGACATTCTTCTATTATTCTGTTGGAACATCCTGTCTGTGTGTTTTACACCGGACCTGGTTCCGTTTATTATTCTGTTGGAACATCCTGTCTGTGTGTTTTACACCGGACCTGGTTCCGTTTTATTATTATTTCGTTGGAATATCCTGTCTGTGTGTTTTACACCGGACCTGGTTCCATTATTTATTATTCTGTCGGAATATCCTGTCTGTGCGTTTACGCCGGACCTGGTTCCATTATTTATTATTCTATTGGAATAACCTGTTTGTGCGGTCTATCGCATGCATGGTGATTTCTTTTGTTATTCCATTCTTTATTGTACTCAGTTGGTTAAGTTTTGACTTCTATACTCCATGAAATTTGTGGAATATCCTTGATAGTTGCGTTTCATCCAGTATCTTTTCAAGAAAATATTCTCCTGATCATTCTTGAATTTTACTCCACAAAGCAGTATCATGTTGACAATTTGGACGTTGTTAATTCTTGGATAAATTAATTCTTGAACTTGTTTTATTGAATTCTTATATCATTGTCATCATCCTCATGTTTATAAAATGTTGAAAGTCATCTGTGGCCTGTAGTGCATAGATGGACTTGGTATGATTATGACCAGGGATTATTCGGTATAATCATGACCGTAATGTTACAAATGATGTGGTAAAAGTCCTCATTGGCCCGTAGTGCATTGATGGACAGTTGTTGGCATGATCATGACCATTAATGAATATACGAATATCCTTGGCCGTAGTGCAGGGGTGATTCGATGATGTGGATTATTTTATTAAGCTGAGTCTCAGCGATCACAGTGTTGGAAAATCTTTTAAATTATAAAAGATAGTAGAGTTTATTTTCTACTTGACTCTTTTAATGGATTGCTTGTTCCGCTACAGTTAAACTTGATGTCTATTATATTTTATCAGTTTAACATTGTTGAAGGCTAACGATAATTTATTCTGCATTATCTTAGTCATAATATTTCTTACTGGGCTAGTTGAGCTCACCCTTTCTTTCACTGTTCTCTTCAGGAAATGAGAACGTAGCTGGGGCAAGTCGGGGAATGGAGTGATGGTCCGAATGATAGTATTAGTTAGTAGTCCTCACTATTCTATGTAATGGTGTGTTAATAAATGTAATGAGGACTCCTTTTGAGTATGAATACTCTCTAGAAGATAATATTTGTATTCAAACTCACAGTTTATGTTTTGTCGTATTATACACGACAGTTGTATTAGTAAGTTGTATTCGTATTCTGTACTTTGTATCTGACGACCCAAGATGGGTGATGTATACCTAATTTTGGGGGCGTCACAGAAGTCTGCTATCTCACTATGCCAGTATCCAGATTTCTTCTAAGGTAAGGGATATTATTATTATTATACTAAGGGGTATTATTCTTTCGTATTCATGAAGAGAGCTTCTGTTATTCCATTTTTTATTATTATGTTGAAATAACCTGCCTATGCGAAGTACCGCATACATGGTGAAATTCTTCTGTTATTCCATTCTTTTATATTCTGTTGGAATAACCTATTTATGTGGATTACCGCATGTATGGTGAATGATCCTTTGTATTCATTCCTTATTAAATTGTGGAAATGATCTATCTACGTAGATTACCGCATGACGAGTGAAAATCTATTTGCAGTTTCGTATATTCTATTATACTCGTATGAGATATCATTTCTTTTGTACTCGTCATGAAATATTATTTTATTTGATATTTTATTTACGAGTTACTATTCACGGGTTACTATTCACCTGATTACTATTCACTCTAGTATTATTCACTCGGGTATTCGAGGTACTTTTCTTGTCGGAGTACTATTCACGAGTTACTATTCACCCAAATTATTATTCACCCGAATATTATTCACTCGGGTTTTTTGGGTACTTTTCATGCCGGGGTACTATTCACAAGGTACTATTCCTGAAATACTATTCACTAGATACTATTCATGGGGTACTAATTACCCGAAAAATATATTTCTTTTCTGTTCAAATTATTTTTGGTACATGAATATTATTCTTGAATTTTACTCCATAAAGCAATATCATGTTGACAATTTGGACGTTATTGATTTATGGATAAATTAAATTATAAATTATTAAAATTTATCCTTTAACTTGTTTTATTGAATTATTATATCATTGTCATCATCCTCATGCTTATATTATGATGAAAGTCATCTTTGACTTACGTGCATAGATGGACTTGGTATGATTATGACCAGGAATTATTCGGTATAATCATGACCGTAATATGACGAATGATGTGGTAAAAGTCCTCCTTGGCTTGTAGTTCAATGATGGACAGTTGTTGGTATGATTATGACCAGGGATTATTCGGAATAATCATGACCATTGATGATTACATAAATATCCTTGACCGTGGTGCAGGGATGATTCAATTTTATTTATTAAGCTGAGTCTCAGCGATAAAGTTGATGAAAAACTTTTTAAATCGTAGAAGATAGTAGATTTTATGCTCTACTTGACTCTTCTAATGGATTGCTTATTTCCGCTGCAGTTGTTGATCTAAAAATTGTTGTCTATAGTATTCTATCAGTTGTTATACTGTTGAAGGCTAAGGATAATTTATTTTGCATTATCTTAGTCATAATATTTCTTACTGGGCTAGTTGAGCTCACCCTTTCTTTCATTGTTCTCTTCAAAAAATGAGAATATAGCTGGAACGAGTCGGGAAATGGAGTGATGGTCCAGGATAAATGGTATTAGTAGTCCTCACTATTCTACGAAATAATGTGACAATAAATATAATGAGGACACCATTGAGTGTGGATATTGTCTAGATGACAATATTTTTTTCAAAACTCTTAGATTATATTTTGTCGTATATTACCCGACTGTTGTATAATTAAGTTGTATTTGAATTTATGTACCATGTATCTGGCTACCCAAGATGGGTGATGTATATCTGTTTTGGGGGCGTCACACCAAAGATATTCAGTAATATTATCATTTAGAACTGAGAATGATAAAAAATATCTTAAAGAAAACGAATCCAATGAGACAAAAGAACAAATATTAAGGATTCGTACTACAGTTTATCCAAGTTCAAAAATACTCCATAATAAACTATTGTGAAGTAAAATTCAATAATAAAGACCAAAACATAGATACAATCAAAGATAGTAACAAAAATAGACATCTGGGACAAAGAAGGAAAAATTTTATTTTTCGATGAATAGTATTGTATTCGTGAATAGTGTCGTATACGTGAATAGTGTCGTATACGTGAATAGTAACTCCGACACAAAAAAGCAGAAATTTCACAATAGAATTCATATCAATATTTCAGCATAATGATATTGGAAGAAATAATATCATTTATAAAAAATAAAATCCCTTACCTCAAAATAATAGTACTTCTGGCTGGAATTTCAGATATAACGCTGAAGAAAACTTGCACCGTATAGCAACACTCAATGTATCAAAATACTCACAAAAATACGCTCGATAATATAGAGAAAAAGAAAACTTATTTATGGTGTGATTTTCTATTCTAACTAAGCACCCTATTTATAAGAAAATGCTTATAACACCAAAGTGGAAAATTTAATAAAATAATATATTTATAAAAAAAATTCATGGCCACATCTTGACAATCTGAATTCAGCCACCAGTGGGGCCCACAATAATGAAAAAAACATTTTTCTAAATAAAAATATTTAAAATTCTAAAAATTAAATATTTCAGAACTTCAATAATTCATAATAAATAGCCCTTTATCAGAAAAATTCGAATCTTATGTCCATTCTATAGAAAATTTAATTCTCTACAATTTTGTAGCTTTAAATTTTTTCAAATTCTAAACAGAAATTGACCGAAATCCACATACGGACGATTTTACAGGCTATAATCATATATTAGTCAAAAATAGGGCCCACTAACATGTTTAACATATTTTTAATATTTATTGTAACAAAAATACTCTTCCACCTCATTTATTCATATATCACACATTCATTGTAGAAATATCGCCATTATTATATTATTATAATATAATAATATAGTTAAATGAATTATTTTATCAGAAAAGATAAAATATCAATTTTCAACAATTGTCACTTTTAAAAATTCCTCCATTTATATCCACATAAATAAATATTTTGCTTATCATATAAATCAATAATTAATTATTCACAAATAATATTATAGAATCACAATAATGACAACCAGGTCGTTCCCAAAAAAGAGGGGGCTTTCCAATAAGAATTTCTCCTTACTGGCGTCCAATTAGGTGACCAAACCTCTCCTTAGACAGAACTTCCCTAGACATTGCCAATAATGTTATCTAATAATATTATTCAAATAATATGAATTATTGATCTGATAATGGGAAATACTATGAAATGACAATTATTGAATCGACAATATAAAATATCAACGCAGCAGTTATTGAATCAATAAAATAAAATATTGAACAGTAATTACTGTAACAATTATTGAGTAGTGTCTTCTTACGTAAGAATCAATAATTGGTGTAATATTGTGTATTACTGTGTTTTAACTACCGGGTATTCTAACAGTGTTAACGATAACAACTATGCCGTTATTTATAAAAACTCATACTTGTCATTTTTTTCATCCAATCGCTTTCCGTTATGGGTCCCACACAAGGCTGCGCCATCGTACGAATATTCTCCGACAGCAAGAATATTCCACGACCTAACGAATATTCTCCGACAACAATGAATATTTTATAACCACTTGCTTATTTAAAATTTCTGCGCATTTTACACATAGTTAACCACATTAATCAAATCAACCCTTACTATTTCAAAATAATAAATAGAAAAAATTCAATTTTATTTATAAAAGTTAGGGTCTTACACATGTGCTACTATGCAACCACGCGTATTACTGTACTTTTATCACCGGGTATTTCAACAGTTAACGGTAAAACTTTCGTCGTTATTTTTTATATAAGTTATTTCTGTCGTTTTCTCACTTCGACAGTAATTCCGTTGTGGGGTCCATCAATGATTGTGTCGTCGTACAAATATTTTCCGATCAATTGAATATTTATAACTACTTGCTTACTTTGTAAAATTTGTAAATATAACCCATAACTATAACATTATATCAAATCCACCCATAATATTCAAAAATATATTTTAAAAAAAAATTAATCTTTATTCATAAAAGTTGGGGTCTTACAAATCTGGTTTAGCTCGTGGTCAAAATTATACTAATACATATAAGTATTAGCTGTCCGATTATAACAAACGAATAACATATACTAATATAGACAGGGTTAGCCTGTCCGATAATAGTGTGCCTTAGTAAACTTCAAAAATTGACCACTGTAGTTTACCTATTTACACTTATTCACCCCCTCTAAATGTGCTTAATTACAGAATTACATACGTTAGGAGGTGCGTTTCGACAAGGAGGGAGGAAAACAGATTTACTCCTTACGGTAAATTCCAATATTTTCATTATTGCACCGATCATTTAATCAGAAAAGTTATTAATTAAGTGAATGAGTTATTGATCCGAGACATCATAAATATATAAATATATTATTAATAATTAATAAATTTTTTAAAAATTTGAGTTTTTATGAACTAAAATATAATAAAGTTGAGTTACAATATTACTAAAAATTATTAAATTTAATATTAAAAAAAATTGGTATTAAAAAATTGATTCATCATGTCAACTTAACCGAATTTATCGATAAACTACCGATTCGACCTGTAGTCAACTAGTTCAATCCAGATTTTGACTAAACTAATTCAGTCGACTCAAAATATACCTTAAATTCATCGTAGTTAATGAATATATGAGCAACCTTATACTTATTCCTCGAAGGTAAATACCCAAAAGCAACTGTGAAAATGCAAGGATTGTAATGAGTTGGGTCGGGCAGCCTTACGGATTGTCCAGTACTTGGGTTGCTTATGTTGGTTTCTTATCACAGGTTAAACATACCAGGTCCTGGCAAGACTGGGTATAGGGAACTTGGGTTTGGGTGATGTTCATCCTTCTTACGGATTTATCCATCAAACAGAAGTCAACACTTTTTTGTTGTTGTTGCTAGTTTCAGCTGAGATCTTAATATTTATGGCTTAAGCAGGAATGGATCAGAAAAACTCTTGGACTCAAAGCCTTAAAGTGTTGTTTTACCAATGAGTCAAGAAGGACTTGATAGAACTGAGCACCTTGCTCTTCGTCTTTGTCAATGTACAGAATTCTAATTTTATTATTTTATTTAGTTGATTATATATCATTTCTAATTTTTAGTTGATTGTTATTAATTTAAGGCATAAATATAATTTACTATTTTAAATTATAGATCATATTCTACTTCGGTGATTCACCATTTAATTTTGTCAATTAAATAATTTAACTATTAATTTTTTTCAATTTCAATCAATTAAGCTTGTCACGTCATAAATTGTTGACGTAGCTGTCTGGGTAGGGTATAACTCAGTTGCCGTGGATAATTTTTTTTTTATATTTTTATTATTAAAATATTCAAGGGTAAAATCGTCACACGACAAGCTTTAATACATTCATGTATATTAAGAACAAACAATAAAAATTTAAAAATAACAAATATCTATCTAATGTATATTAAGAACAAATTATAATAACTAAATAATACTTCTAACAGATTCAACCATGTCAAGATCCAATATAAAAAGTCTTAATCCCTAAACCAGCAAACCCTTGTCAGTGACCTTCATCACAAAAAGGGAAATCAATTCCTCATACCAGGTGAAAATATCGTTATCAAAGTTAGATGAAAATTTCGACTCCGAGAAGCTCGAGTATGTCTACTTTCTAAGATCGATTTCGAAGATGAGAAGGTCTGACTGCCTGGCTTGGTTTTGCCCGCGCCGGTCACTAATGGAAGGCAAACAAACTACTTCCCTAGTGCAAAACAGGTATGCTGATCACCACAATCATTAAATCTATTTCCAACAAACAAAATAAAATTTTCAAACAACCGGAGCTCCCTTCTCCCTTTTCCAGCCGACAAGAATGGCTGGAACTGCCAACTCGCATCACCCATTTCCCCTCTCAACACAACATCCAAGCCAAAACTGAGGAAGTCAAGGAAAACGAGAAAGAAAAAATCCCAATTGAAGAACAAAAAATTTAATGATTTCCTAAACAAATCGATTTTATTTAGATTATTTTTATTTGTTTGGAACGAATTTTTGGTGATAGATCTGGGTTTGGGATTTTTGGTGATCAGTGGCGGAACCAGAACAAAATTTGAGGGGGGCAAAATTTGAGGGCGATTAATGGAGGTCCGGAGCAACGACGTGTAGGAATTGAAGCGGTTGGCATAAAAAGTGGCCGTTAAAGTGATTTTTTTTAACTGATGAAGCACTCAAACAACTTGAGTTAACTTATAACTCATGTATGTACATCAATTTACAGAGAGAACCCGTTAATTTTCATGTTTTAACCAAATTAATCTCTTTATGTCATTTATACAAACACATGGTATGTAAACTTTAAAAATCCTAGTTTCATGACATCCAAACATATAAACACATAACCTCCATACAATATTCCATTCTTATATCATCTAAACCTTTCATGGTTCCATAATCAAAACTCTCATAACCAATTTCAAATCAATAACAAATATATTCTATCCAATTTCTATAAACTTATTTTACATAACCAATTTTACATATTTTTTTCTTTATTTTTGTGTGTGACTGGCCGTCCCCCGCCCCCGCTCCCGCCCCGCCCCGCCCCGCCCCTCCCCTCCCCTCGACCGGCCGGCTACCGGGGGCAGGTGCCCCCCCTGGCCCCCCTGGTTCCGCCAGTGTTGGTGATAGATTTGGGATTTTGTTTGAAACAGATGTTTGGTGATAGATCTGGGTTGAGAAGAAGCATAAATCGATTTTGGGTGACCTTTAAAATGAGATTTGACCTTTTTATTCTTGGATATTTAATAAATATAAAAATTTATTTAAAATTACACGTAGACAGAGTTATCTGCTTAGTAAACAGGTCACGTTAATAATTTTTGACGTGACAGATTCAATTGAATAAAATAAAAAAAAATTAATAGTTCAATCATTTAATTGAAAAAATTTAAAAATAAATCATCAAAATAAAATATATCAAATAATTTAAGATAGTAAAATATATTTAAGCCTTAATTTAACATTGTGTAAGAATTAAAAAATAATATTTTTTTTTATTTTAAAAAAATATAAAAAAAAAAATATAGATACAAATTTGAAAAGACAAATATTTAATATATTATCTATATTATATCAGGTGAAGGTTCCCTTATTTTGTTAAAATGCTAATTTTTTTTTATTTTTTTTAAAACAACTAAAAAAAATATTTAATATTTTATGGAACTAATATTTTTTCATAATATAATATTTTTGGCTTGATTTGAATACCTATATCAAAAAATGGTGGTATGCACAGACTTGTTTTGTTATACGTATCCAAATCACATCCAAAATACTGTATTATGAAAAAAATTCAGTTCCATAAAATATTAAACTTTTTTTTTAGTTATTTTAAAAAAAAATCAAAAAAAAAAATCCACATTTTAACAAAATAAGGGAGCCCTTACCGGAACCGGACCCTATTGCACAAAACGGATACAAATATTATTTGTATTTAAATATTATCAGTTGAATATGAATACAAATATTTTATATTCATATTTATCAAATAAAAATATAAATATGAATGTTAAAATTTATTTTTAAATAGAGATACAAATATAACTATATCTATATTCCAAAATATGAGTTTACGGCCGTAAGAGAAGATATTGTATCATTAAATAATAGATACATGTAATTTCCTAAAATGGATTTATTCTTTATGTAAATTGTTTGGCGTCATATGAGATGTCGGTCGACGGTCGCCTTTCTTAATTAATCTCAGCGTCGGCGTATATAAAGCAAAGCAGAGCAGCCAGACATGGCCTTTGATTGTGTTTCCAGTTGACGCAAATTAACGTATTTGTTGTCTTGCACTTTCAAAGACCAAAAGCCCTCTAACGCTCTGTTTGCCTACCCTCTTCTGACCCTTCTCTTCTCTTTCTCTCTCTCCTAATTATAAACTACTAGTCGTATGTTCTTGTATTCGTTACTGTAAAGATTGCGAACCCCTTTTCTCCGCAGGTAATTTCTTTTCATTTCAGTTTCGTTTTCTTCTTTATTCGATCGCTGATTTTTTCTCCAATTCCGCTACTTTTTTTTCTAGTAAGAATTTAGATATTATTGTATTCGTCCATCTCTTTACGGTTTAGATTTATTGTTCTTATTCTTGTTTTCGGTAGTTTAGTTTTTCACCCTATCGGGGTTTATGATCAAAATAGTTGGCTTCCTAGCTATTGATGCTTCAGTAAGGTATGCCTGTGTCATGCATGGATTCTATATACTCTCTGCTACTTTAATTTGTCTCAATTTCTGTAATATATTTGATAAATGTGATCAATTGTTTATTGCTCAAATTATTGCAATTACTCAGTGATGTACAATTCAGTTCGAGTCTTACATGAAGATCAGGAGTTTGTATATCAACATGTTTTTGCCTTGTATAAAGGGAGCTACCATTGACTTGCTTACTAGAATATGAATTTGCATCGAAGTTGATATATATTGTATTTTATAGATGCTTTTTTTTATTGAAATTTCAGCTGTAATTTTGATATTTTGTGCGAATATTTCTTTTGTTTCCTTGTTGTGCTCTAGCATAGTGGCAAATGAGCGGAAAAGGGATCTTTGTGGGCCAATCTCAACCTAGGGCTTGTTATGGAGGGAAGACTCTTAAAAAAGGCAATAATAAAGGGGAAACGGATAATGTCATTGAGATTGATGTTGATAGTGATAACTGTGGTAACGTTATTATCGTCGATGTTCCTGAATCTTTACCTAAGTGGCTACGAGGTTCAAGTTCTAGTGATCTGAGAAAAAACCATAAATATTCGCTGACAACTATCATTTGCATCGATGATGATGATGAAAACACTGAACACAACCATTTGGATGAGGTTCAGTTTATTCAGCAAAATAAAACTCCAGTGAATATATCAAAGTGCAAGCGAACTTACTCTGGTAAAGCTTCCACCAGCAATCATTATGGTTTGGGTACTTACTCAGAGAGTGCTTTATCTGGTGATGACGGTGATGGTCCAGATTTTGAACTTGAAGGCTCTTCTGGAAAGCTTAAAGAGCAGTGGGAGAAGGCATTTTTGAAGAGGCAAAATGATGTACTGCTCTTTAATCTACTCATTTTCTCTTGCCAGATCCACATCCTTTGGTCATCACATACATAGTTTATGAATTGTGCAAAGGTTACTGGTTGAAAGAAGAAAATAATTTTTTATCCCCGCTCCTTTTTATCTTGTTTGGTCACTTTTTCCTGTAGGCAGAAGAAGCACGCCATTTGCGGCAGTTGCAGAAGAGAAAAATGGCAGAGAGCTCACGTTTGTTAGACATGGAGAGAAGGCAAAAGCAACGTGTGGTAGAAATGCGTGAGACTCAAAAGAAGGTTTGTATATTTATCACATTTCTCACATATTGCAATTATTAATTCATGTTTAATTATCTTTTCCTTCTCTTCTTTGGCCATTATGTTTTCTTTCATATGTAAGCAGAAGATCTGCTTACATCTTTACTTTGGTTGATTGTTGGTATGTATCTTAAAGATTGATCTTTTATTATGCTTTTCTATTTACTTTAGGACGAGGAAAATTTGAACTTGAAAGAGCAACTACGTGCTGAAGTTAGAAAGGACCTTAATAGACTGGAAACTACTTGCCATGATATGGCATCAATATTGCGTGGTCTAGGAATCAGTGTGAATGGTGGCAGTGCAAATGAGGTGAGTAAAACACTTTCTGTGCAGTGCATAAATCTTGCAAACATAATGTAATGAAAACTGATGAAGACTGATTATATTGATTTAAGCAATTCCAAGAACACCATCTACAAATGCATATCACCTAATGTCTTCTTCACATTTTATAATCTGTAAATTTTACTCTATTGCAATGCCTGCTATTAATCAGTCCTTCTAGGGGGACTGGGAACTTCCGACCGGTCCAATATATATATTTTGCTTTGACTCCCCAAAAATGTGTAGTATTTATTCCAACTGAAATTTTTACAGAATTTAGTGATTTAGGTGTAATTTGGATACATATAAAAAAGTGTTACACAGACTGTACAACACTTTTTTATATGTATCCAAATTATACCTAAATCACTGGATTCTGTACAAATTTCAGTTGGAATAAATACTTGACATTTTTTGGGAGTTGAAGCAAAAAAAAATTAAAAATTTGGACTGGTCGCTAGACCGGTCGAAAGTTCCCGGTCCCCCTAGGATTATTGGCTATTAATTATGCTTGTTGTAGTGCCTGAATTTTTTTAATTCAAATCACCGTTATATGTCGGAATAAAAAGAAATCAATTCTGACATATCAAGTATGAAGTAACAGATCTATATTATAAAGCGGGAGGAAAAAGTAACCGTTTTTTGGTGTTAACAATTTAGTGAAGCTTTTTTGTGTTTCCCTTTCTATCCTTTCCATGCCTATTAATTTTCTTAAACGGAAAGTTATTTATCCCTTTTAATCCCCCACTGTCTTATCCTTTTACATTAAATCACACAGGTATCGTGTGTGCAGTGAACTAGTATGTATTACTTTTTTGAAGTTAAATTCTTTCTCTTGGTGAGGGGAAAAACTGATTTAAAATATGAAGTAACAGATATGTATTACTGTTTGCTGCCTGTATTTGAAGTTAAGTTCTTTCTCTTAGTGAGGGAAAAACTGATTTAAAATATGAAGAGTAACAGATATGTTACCATTTGCTGCCTGCATATTGAAGAGAGTTTCTAGTTTGAAGTTATCCGAACTTATTACACTATTGCTGATGATATACTGGTTGTATAGGTTCCCACAATTATGTTTTTGGGCTGTAACATTTGTTTACTAAATTTTAGTACCTATTTCAGGTGCGTCTAGCTTTTAAAAGAGCATTGCTACGCTTTCACCCAGATCGAGCTTCGCAATCTGACATTCGACAACAGGTTGAAGCAGAGGAAAAGTTTAAGCTTATCAATCGCACGAAGGAGAAATTTTCATTTACTACATCATGATAACAAAAAACTAAATTACATATTCTCCCGCCTTGTTTTGGTAGATTTTTTGTAAGGAGGGATACAGTGCTGAAGATCATCTCATGGAGAAGCGCTTATATATAATACTAGTTCTATATTTATCTTTTTAAAAATTATTTTAGCACTAGGGAGATCTTTGATGGTAAAGAAATTTGTAATTATCCATCTTTTTGGCAAAGAAAATTGGCATTTGGGTTTTTCCTTACCTTTGCCTGGCTGTGCAAAGTGGTAATTTCTGCTATTTAGTTATATATATATATATATATATATATATATATATATATATATATATGCTTTTTGTACACTCTCAAATCCTTTACAGCTTCTTATGTCCCATAATTTTGGTACTTGGAAAAGGTTGGAAAGTAGCAATTTTTTTTTAAAGGAAAGCCTGATACGGTATTGTCAAGATTTGATATGTTGATATCTGCATATCTGAAGTGTACCAGTGTTTTACAACTGTGCCAAGAAGATATTGGAAGATAACTAAATTCTCAATTGATTCTAGAAATTAAAATTCCCAACGTTGTCACATTTTTAACTTATAAAAAGTTGTAAACATGAGTTGTTTTCAAAGCACAAACTTATTATAGGTTCATTATCACGTGATAATCTCCATGGCAGCACTTTCCAGTGTCCATGCCAAATACCCTACAGAGGATTGAGCAGTACCTGAACCCCATGCTGCGGACGAACCGTCAAAATCTGTACCGGCGAGTGAATATAGGTAGGAGACAGGGTAAAACTATAGCGCTGCAATATCATTGAGAGAGCAATCTTTGCTTCATTAGTTGCGAAGTTTAACCCTACACAACTCCGAGGCCCCATACTAAAGGGAAGATATACTGCTGGATTGTTGTTTGTAGCTTTAGCAACCCCTTGGGAAAATCTCTCTGGTTCGAATACATGTGTATTTTCTCCCCATATTTTAGCATCATGGTGAAGTGCTAGTGTTGCAATCATAATGTGTATGTTAGCCGGGAGTCTGAGCTTCCCCAATTTGGTTTCCTCTCTAACTTTTCTAGTGAGGGCAACGATAGGAGGGTAGAGCCTTAGTGTTTCATAAATAATCATGTTCATCTACATCAGATAGAAAAAATTAAGCACATTAAATTTCATGATTGGATTCTACTCCCTCGTTCCAAAACTAAATGCATCTCCTTTTTGAGACGAACTAAAAAAAGAAAATGCATCTATGATTTTTGAACGGAGAGCGAGTGTGTATGAGAGCGAGTGTGTTTATGTATATATATATATATATAACGTTTTATAATAATGCATAGAAGAATATTTAGCATACTGTTTTTAGCCTTGCAATGCCATCTGAATTTGGATGTTGCTGGCCAAATAACTTGAACACTTCTCGTCTTGCTTTTTCTTGCCAATCTGTATGGATTCCAAGAAGAAAAACAGTCCAAGCAAGCAGTGTCATCGTAGTTTCATGTCCAGCAACGTAAAAGGTCTTGCACTCATCAACCACATCTTGTACTGTAATTCTGTTGTTCTCGTCAGTATCATTCTTAGCCTTGACAAGTAATCCAAGAAAATCAGTCCCAAAACTCTCTACTTCTCCACTCGTAGTTGCAGCCTTCTCTCTTTTCTCCACAATCCTTAGAATAGAATCTCGGATTCCTTGCTCAAGTTTATCCGATTCAATGTCATCATTACTCTTAAGAAATTTACTGCAAAAAATGGATTCAAGTATTGGTCTTCATGTAAATGTGGATGAGAAATATAAAACTAAACTTTAATGCAGAAAGTGAATTTACCAAAGGCCAGGATGGTAAGTATTTCTGGAACTCATTTCAGCCAATTTTATCAACATTTTGAAAATATCCTTCCCTTCTAAGTAACTGCTTCCAAAAGCTGTCCTGGAAATTACTTCTGATGTTAATGTCCTGAATTCTTCGAAAACCTCAATCTCTTTCCCTTGATGATGTTTCCACCTCTCTAGCATCATCTCCACGCTTGCAATCATAGCTGGAGTCATGTTCTACACATTTGGCATCACTAAGTGTTGTTAATATGCTAGGAACTATCTAATAAACTCGCCAAATTTTCATTACTGTTATTAATTGGCTGATGCTTATGCTTCATTGATCATACAATATATCAACCTTTTCATATAGGCTAACAATGATGATTGAAACAGAAAACATAATAAAACAGGACTTACTTTCAAGCTCTCTGCATGGAAAGTATGATTGGCCAGTTTCCGTTGCTTTACCCATTTTTCGCCACTTGTTGTCACAAGACCGTCTCCTAATAACTTCTTTATGTACCCTTCTGTATCTACTTTCTGATAAGTTTTATCTCTATTATTCAATATTTCTTTAACAAACTCTAGTTCTGTAACAATAAACTGAGCTCTAGGACCATACCAATTCAGAATATTCTTCCCTGAAATAGAAACAAGGAATGCAAATAATGAGCAAAACCAAATCTAGTTTAATTATTTCAAGTACTTCAAATCTGATATATAGTAAATGAAACTGAATACGGTTACCGTATATGTTAAGCCAAGAGTAAAGGTGAGGCTGAATTCTTGGAAAAATGTAATGTGATAAATCCATGGGTTTGCATATGGATTCCCTTCTCATTTTTATGATTACTAAGGTGTTTCCGTGAGGGAATCTGTATGAAGGACCCTTGATTCCCTGCGCCCTCATCATTCGCTGTATGCGAATTGGAGTCCACCATCTTTGATGTAGAAACCTAATGAAAACAACAAGGAGGAACAGACACACACAGCTCAAAAGAAAGATTAATGAGGTAATTCCTACAACACCCATATCGTTTTAACTCAAAATCAATGAAGTTTTTGAAATTTTTTAGTGGGTTTCAATCTTATGTGGGATGAAGTTGGCAGTATCCTTGAACTATGACTAGAAATCACAAACTAGAGACCAGTTTTTTAAGAATGACCTTAAGGCATAATGTTAAACTTCTATCCAAGAGAAAAGGACAATCACTATATGGGTTATCGCTATATTTATTAGAACAAGACACCACTCTCTGGCGTTAAAGGCAAAGGCACTAGTAACTTGTTTTGGAATTCTCAAGTGGGCTGGTTTGCTTAAAATTGTACACTTATTTTTGAAGTTTACTAAAAAAAATGCAGCTTGGCAGGCTGATTATGCTTGTGGTGTTGCAGAATATCAGATTCATCGAGCGTTTGTTAATGTGCATTGATTTCTCTAACCTTGTGATATCAAGAACAGAACCATGTGGAGAGGAAATTCAGTTTCCCTTTTTTTAAGTCTTTGGGATACTTGCACTCTTCAATTTGTGTAGCTTTTGTATGAAGTTAATGCAAATACTTGATAGTTTCTTAATCCAAATATTTGATAGTTTATGCTGTCATGTTTGAACTTGAAACGACATAGTGGACAAACAAACAAATCATAAAACATAGCCGTATTAGCTATTTTGCCTCCAAGGTGATTTTGAATGTGATCCTGCTGGTTATTTCCAAAATCTCCACTGCTAGAAAGATTGATCCTTCTTTTCCACTCTATGTCAAGCCAATGATTTCATATAAAAGTATGTATTGGAATTTTAGTTTTTGTTGCGGTGTATATTGAACATCATTATGCCTTTTGGGTATATTTAAGTTGTAATTGATCTTTTTATCTTTATTGAACTAAACAATCACCAAGGATTATTATAGCCTTTATATCGTTTTCTTCTGTGTTTAGGTAGCATTACCATCTACTCAACTAAGAGTATTACTTCATATAATTAACAATAAAGATTACCATTTATTCAACAAAAAATTTATTGCTCTATATAATTGTACTATTAACAATAAAGATATCAATGTGACATCATTGACTCAGCTTGTGGGGGATCATTCTGACAGATAAAGTCATTATGTTACTGAGATTTTTATTGTTGATTAGATCCTAATCATTATATAAATCTTCTGATGAATAAAACTTAGCACTTCCTTTTTGACCAAATTCTAATTCAGTCCCTCCGGGCTCCGTCCCCAAAAAGGTTAAACAAAGTACAATTTATACACATATATTAAGAACAGTAAAAGTAGAAAAAAGAGAGTAAAAAAATTTCATATTTATCTTTAGTGACCACAAGATTATATAAAGTGACGAGTATTTTTATTTTTTGTATACTAATAAACCCACTAAATGACTTAGTTACGTTTTTATATCATCCTTTTAAAAACAAAAAAAATTGTACTTTTAATCATTTTTTTGGGACACAGAGTATATGTTATGTAGTCATCAATCTCCAATAGATAAATATATGTCTTGGGCCGGCCAAAATAAAACTATATATAAATGGGATCATTAGGGATGGATTATAATTCAGTAGTACTGCCGACTTAATAGTTGAAAAATTATGGCTGTTGTTGGGATTTTGATAATCTTCTTTTCAAGTACTCTGTGTTTGTTCTTGCTGTGGAATCTCAGCAGGTTTGTTTACAAAGTATGGTGGACTCCACTGCATATACAGAAATTAATGAGTTCACAGGGAGTTAAAGGCCTGCCTTACAGTTTTCCCCATGGAAACACCAAAATTATCTCCAGCATGAGAAACGAAACCATGGGGTATTCCATGGGAATTTCTCATGATATGTTCCCAAGGATTCAACCCCATGTGTATTTGTGGACAAAGATCTATGGTAAATCCTTCTATCTATCTAATGTTTTGAGGTGCATCTCCTTTTGCTCAACTTTAGTTTTCCAAATAAGAACATTGAGAATAGTTTTACCCTTTTTATGGTTTCCAAGTCTGAGGTAAGAATCCAACACCGAGTGCAATTAACATAGTGATTATGCAGATAATTCTGACTTTATTTTCTGTTTGTGTTTGTTTTCGTTACAGGTACTAATTTTATTAGTTGGCATGGTCTACAAGCTCAGTTTTTTGTTACAGAACCGGAGCTTATCAAAGAAATACTGAATAATAAAGAAGATGCTTTTCCGAAAATGGAGATGGAAGGATATGCCAAGAAGCTGTTAGGGGAATCACTTGTGACAAATGAAGGAGAAAAATGGGCAAAGATACGAAAACTAGCAAATCACACTTTTCATGCAAATAGCTTGAAAGTAAGATTTATTGCTAATTCTTGAAAATGCAATATATTAATGCTGGTTTCCTATAAAAAAAATGAAATTTTAATGCTTTTTAAACAAAGTTAAGTATCTATATATGTAGGGAATGATTCCAGAAATGAGTGCAAGTGTTGAGACTATGCTAGAAAGGTGGAGAGATTATGAAGGGAAAGAGATTGATGTGTATAAAGAATTTGGGGTATTAACAACTGAAGTTATATCGAGGACAGCTTTTGGGAGTAGTTTTTCTGAGGGAAGCCATATATTTGAGATGGTAGCAAAACTGACTGCTATAACCGTTAGAAATATATACAAAACTCGGTTTCCAGGCTTCAGGTAAGCCATTTCATAATTTGATTATTAGTTTGATTATATATTTGAGAATTAACATGATAATAAGATTAATGAAGCTGAGTTTTGACATATTGATATATCAATGTCCACTTTTGCAGTCAAATTATGAAGACTAATGATGATATTGAAGCTGAGAAACTAGAAAAGGGAATTAAGAATTCCATTCTAGACCTTGTAAATAAAAGAGATCAGAAGGTAAAGAATGGAGAAGCTGATGACTTTGGAAGTGATTATCTTGGGCAACTTGTGAAAATTGCTAATGACTCTGATGAAAAGAAGAGGATTACGCTTGAGCAAATGGTCGATGAGATCAAGGCATTGTATGGCGCTGGACATCTAACAACAACAAACTTGCTTGCATGGACTGTTTTCCTTCTTGCAATCCACACAGATTGGCAGGATGAAGCAAGGAAGGAGGTTGTTGAACACTTTGGCAAGGAAAATCCAACATCGGATGGCATTGCACGGCTTAAGAACGTAAGCAAAACCATAGATTATTATCAATTTATACATTAACAAGCTATAGATTTCCAATCTTACTGTTTCACTAAGTTTCCCCCCCCATTTTTCATGCAGATGAATATGATCATTAATGAGTCTCTCAGGCTATATCCTCCTGTGCTTACTGTTACAAGAAAAGTCAGGAGGGATGTTAGATTGGGGAGCCTTACTCTTCCAGCAAATATAAATATTTTTATTTCAATCCTTGCTCTTCACCACAATCCTCAAATTTGGGGCAAGGATGTTCATGTTTTCAAACCAGAAAGATTTGCTCAAGGAGTGGCTAAAGCGACCAATAACAATGCTACAGCATTTGTTCCTTTTGGTATGGGGCCTCGAACTTGTGTAGGTTTGAACTTCACAACAAATGAAGCAAAAATTGCACTTTCAATGTTCCTGCAGCGGTACAAGTTCTCTCTGTCACCAAACTATGTTCACCACCCAGCCGATATTTTCATTCTTACCCCTAAAAATGGAGTTAAAGTCGTACTTCAGAAAATGTGACTTTATTTTCATTCTGCTCTTCAATTGTTTGGATTAGTATATAGTATGTACAAGGATAGGAGTGGTAACCACTGTAGATTGATGTGAATTTGTCTTGCGTAATTAAGAGTGTGAAAGTGTATAATATGTGTGTTAAGGACCATAATGCAAGTCCTGGTGATGAATTTATGATATACAATATGAATAAATACTTTGGGTATCTAATGCATGTGATCTTTAACTACTTTCATTGATGTTAACCTTGCGAAAGATAATGATATGTGCATGATTGGGTCTAGTTGGAGCTAACAACCATGTCAAGTAGTTTTTTAACTACAATAATTGTCCTTCTATGTAGAGAATCTAAAACTAAATATTTTTATGGATATCTAATTAGATACGAGATCTTTTACTATAAGAAACCAGAGCTAGCATCCTAGCTCTTGTGTCCTTTGCTTAATGAAGAATCCCAGCAAAGTGCAATTATAGTAACAGCATATTGAATTTATGATATGTGAAGCTTTTTTTTTTAAGTTTAGACAAGTCCTTAGTCACAGTTTAACATAATGAGTTCCTTGTTGCAAGTTTTTTGGCATTGTACCTCGTTTTGGTCCTCGTTAAATTTCTTCACCAAGTGTGGTGGATTCCTATTCGCGTACAATACAAGATGAAACTCCAGGGAATAAAAGGTCCTCCTTACAAATTTAGATACCTTCTGTCGGAAGAAAGTATGAATAGTCCGTCGAAAATAAGTCTTTTTCTTGTAGTGAACTGAACTATTTAATAATAATAATAATAATAGAATCCTCACTATTTTTCAAATTGCATCAAACGTACATAGTTTTCTGTTTTCAACCACTAAATGTACTTGAAGGGAGATATTTGTTAATTACTCAAGGCTCAAGGACGAACTCGTAACATGAATATAAATGGAGGGGACAGATTTGCACTTTAGTCATCTTTAATTTTTCTTAACATCAGTACAAATTTGTCAGTAATTGATAACAACTAACAAGTAGATGAAGAGGGTCTTCTCTATATTTTCAGATAAACAAATTTGAATATTGTGTTTGGACAGAAGGTTTGAAACTTAAAATATCCAGATGATTAGCTCATAGATGGTTGGTGGAGTTGATTACAAATTTACAATAGCTTCACTGGACAAATCATCGGATTCGAGAAAGATTATGCCCAGCCGTTCTTTGTCTTCATTATTCCTTTCAATCCTAAATCACATTTTTTTAAGTGCTGATGGACCACATGTTAATATTAGATGAGAGCTTTCTAATCATTCCCACGTTGTGTAGTATTTTTTTTAGCTACAATAATTGTCCTTCTATTTAGATATTAATCCAATACATCATTAATTTTTCTGTGGATATTTGATTATACGCTACGTACGTAGGTGTGACCTACTACTTCTTTTATATATACTATGAAAACCAAAGCTAGCATCTCAACATTTGTGTCCTTTAGTTTCAGACGAAGATTCCCAATGCCAGTAATAAAATGTTGTAACAATATTATGATATGTGGAACTTTTTTTTTTTAATAAAAAAGTTCTTATTCAAAATATGGGATTTCTAGGAAATTTTGTCATCTTTCTTGCAAGTTTTCTGGCCTTGTACCTCGTTAAATTTCTTCACAAAGTATGGTGGATTCCTATTCGCGTGCAATACAAGATGAAACTCCAGGGAATAACAGGCCCTCCTTACAAATTTCTCCATGGTAACACCAAAGAGATCTCCAATATGAGAAGAGATTCTATGGGAAAACCAGTGAATGATTTATCACACCACATATTCCCCAGGATTCTGCCTCATGTACACTCGTGGATGAACAAATATGGTAACGTATTAGAGTGTCAGATACAACTTGTGCTATTCCTTACATACCACATTATAACAACAACAAAAAAAAAAAATGATCATGCAGAAAAATAATGCACTAGAGTATTTAACTCATGACTGAAACTTAATTCTTTTCTTTTGATGTTTCCTTTAAGGCATGAATTTTCTTAATTGGTATGGTCCTCAAGCTCAACTAGTTGTGACCGAAGCAGAGCTCATCAAAGAAATACTGAACAATAGGGACGGTGCTTATCCAAAAATTGAGCTTGAAGGCTATGCAAAGAAATTATTAGGAGATGGGCTCTCAGCAAGCACAGGCGAAAAGTGGTTTCAGATGCGGAAACTGTCCAGCCATGTTTTCCATGCAGAGAGCTTGAAAGTATGTTCACTAAATTTTATTAGTCTTTTGAAGATGAATAGTCTGGTCTAGTCCAAGTATTTATGAAGAGCTTATACAAATATTACTGTAAGTCAATAATAAGGAATCAAATGCATGCAGAGTATGATTCCAGCAATGATCACAAGTGTTGAGACTATGCTGGAAATTAGGTGGAAAGAGTACGAAGGCAAAGAGATTGAGGTGTTTGAACAATTCAGGGTATTGACATCAGAAGTCATTTCCAAGACAGCTTTCGGTAGCAGTTACGCAGAAGGGAAGGATATATTCAAGATGTTGATGAAGTTGACCTTGATAGTTTCAAGAAATCTTCATACAATTAGGCTTCCTGGCATAAGGTAAGTTCCCTGTTCCCTAAGTTCATCAAGAAAGTTCGAATGTGGCTCATTCATGTTTTAAGATGAAGTTGATGTTAAAAGAAATGGTGATTATTTTGCAGTAAAATTTTTAAAAGTAGGGACGACATAGAATCAGATAAGCTTGAGCAAGGAATTCAGGAATGCATAGTGGCGATTATAAAGAAAAGGGAGCAAATCAATATCGGCAAAGTGGGGAGCATGGAAAGTGATTTTCTTGGCAGGCTTTTGGAGGCTAACCGTGATACCACCGATATGAGCAGGAGGATTTCAGTGGAAGATATAATAGATGAGTGCAAGACCTTTTATTTTGCTGGACATGAAACAACTACATCCTTGCTTGGATGGACTATTCTTCTTCTTGCTATCCACAAACAATGGCAAGAGAATGCAAGAAATGAGGTTGCTGACTTGTTTGGCAAAACCAACCCCAGTTCAGATGGAATTGCTAGGCTCAAAATTGTAAGCATTCTAATAATATGCATTACATGTACTTGTTATATTATTCAGTTGGATTTGAATTCCTAATTTTTTTTTTAATACTTCAATTTAATCTAGATGAACATGATCATTGAAGAATCATTAAGATTATACCCTCCGGTGCCCGCGATCAAAAGGAAGGTTGAGAAGAAAGTTCAACTGGGGAATTTAATTCTTCCGCCTCATTTGGAGCTGTATATTTCACCACTAGCACTTCACCATGACCCTCAGATATGGGGGGAAGATGTTCACCTTTTCAAACCAGAGAGATTTGCAGGAGGTGTGGCTAAAGCCACCAAGAATACAGCAGCAGCATTCTTGCCATTCGGGTTTGGACCTAGAACTTGTGTGGGCTTGAATTTTGCTATTGTTGAAGCAAAGATTGCTCTTGCAATGATACTTCAACGCTACGCTTTCACTCTCTCACCAACTTATGTTCACTCCCCAATTCAGACTTTCATGGTTCGGCCCCAACATGGAGTTCAAGTCATTCTTCATGCACTTTGAATTGGAGAAAAATTCCTAAGAATGGATACATTGGAGTGGAAAAATCCCAAATACTATTAAAAAAATTAATCTTTCTCCTCTCTTTGAGTATGCAATGGGATCGGTCAATAATTTAAATTGCAACTAAAATTGTTAGTAATAGTCATCCCTTCTCCTAAAAATACTTGTATAACAACATCCTGACAGAGTCCTGAATATTGGATTTGGATCAATCAATTTTCACAAGGTTTGTGGATATCGAGGTGAAATGTTTGGACATAAGAAAACAAGTTTTCCCTGGTTTAAAGTTTTGACATTTTCCTTCTTGCCTCGTCAATTAAGCGAACCAAGCAGGCAATAAGAGATAACAAACACCGATAGGTCCAATTTTACCCAGAAATACTGCAAACTGCATAAAATATGAATCTCCTTTCATATTTTTCTTCATTTCCTGCATATTGTTCATCATCTTCCTCTATATTTTTCTCTTACCACAGTTAACGGAGTAGCTCTCTAGTTTTTCCCCCTTGTTATGATTCATTGCATTATTTCATTATATTTTTTATTTGTTAGTGGGCAGTGAGTGGTATGCTGCTTACCTTTTTTTTAAACTTTTTAATGTTTTTAGTGATGATAATGAAAGTCACCGTCTAAGTTAATTTTATAAGATTGAATGTATCATAAAATATTATTTGTCTTGGTGGTACGTAATAGAAATTTTTTTACGATTAACCTTTCCACAATCAATCTAATCCTCCATACTAAAGTTCAACCTTTGATACTAAAGAAGAGAGAGGTTGGAATCTTCTTTGGAAGCTAAAGCAAAAGTCTACCTCAAGTCTTTAAATATTTGTCTCTCTTTTTCCCCTTATCCGTGCTACTTTACTTCACTAGCTAGTAGACGATGAACAAATGATTACAATAGTTTCTTATCAATCTAGTTTTATATATATGATTTTTTGAAAACTTTGTATTTCTTTCGTCTAGTTTAATATTTTTCAGTACAAAGTAGCAGCAGTAGTAACTATGGAATAATTAGTGAAAAATAATAATGATATTTGTTTTGGAATTCCACAAGATCCCTCATACAAAATACCATACTCATATAAAAGAAATTATGTAGAAATATCAAATACTACTTCAGTACATATTAATTACATTATTAACTTCTTGATCTAACTCACAGTTGATCTCTCTCTCTCTAGCAAGAGAGTAGGGTGAATATAAAAATTACGTGCCGGAATATCATTTGCCTAAAGAAAAGGTGACTCAAGTCCTCTTTTTTTTTACCGTCATAAAGCTGGTATAAGGGATAATTGACTTTTTGGTCGCTGTATTAGATCCGATTTTCATTGTAATTGTCGAAATCTTTTTTGTTATAATCACGTAACTATACTCTAAAATAATTACCAAATGGTCATTACTTATGGTTTTGGTCTAAAAAACGGATGGAAGTGGTGAGTGTGCATATTTATATTCTTTTTTTCCTGATGTGTACATGGGCCATCATAAGTAAAAATAACAATAATATAAATATGCACACTCAGCAAAAAAAAATATATAAATATACACACTCAGTACTTCCATCCGTTTTTTTTGGACAGAAATCATAAGTAATGACTATTTGATAGTTGTGACGCCCCCAAAATTAGGTATACATCACCCATCTTGGGTCGTCAGATACAAAGTACAGAATACGAATACAACTTACTAATACAACTGTCGTGTATAATACGACAAAACATAAACTGTGAGTTTGAATACAAATATTATCTTCTAGAGAGTATTCATACTCAAAAGGAGTCCTCATTACATTTATTAACACACCATTACATAGAATAGTGAGGACTACTAACTAATACTATCATTCGGACCATCACTCCATTCCCCGACTTGCCCCAGCTACGTTCTCATTTCCTGAAGAGAACAGTGAAAGAAAGGGTGAGCTCAACTAGCCCAGTAAGAAATATTATGACTAAGATAATGCAGAATAAATTATCGTTAGCCTTCAACAATGTTAAACTGATAAAATATAATAGACATCAAGTTTAACTGTAGCGGAACAAGCAATCCATTAAAAGAGTCAAGTAGAAAATAAACTCTACTATCTTTTATAATTTAAAAGATTTTCCAACACTGTGATCGCTGAGACTCAGCTTAATAAAATAATCCACATCATCGAATCACCCCTGCATTACGGCCAAGGATATTCGTATATTCATTAATGGTCATGATCATGCCAACAACTGTCCATCAATGCACTACGGGCCAATGAGGACTTTTACCACATCATTTGTAACATTACGGTCATGATTATACCGAATAATCCCTGGTCATAATCATACCAAGTCCATCTATGCACTACAGGCCACAGATGACTTTCAACATTTTATAAACATGAGGATGATGACAATGATATAAGAATTCAATAAAACAAGTTCAAGAATTAATTTATCCAAGAATTAACAACGTCCAAATTGTCAACATGATACTGCTTTGTGGAGTAAAATTCAAGAATGATCAGGAGAATATTTTCTTGAAAAGATACTGGATGAAACGCAACTATCAAGGATATTCCACAAATTTCATGGAGTATAGAAGTCAAAACTTAACCAACTGAGTACAATAAAGAATGGAATAACAAAAGAAATCACCATGCATGCGATAGACCGCACAAACAGGTTATTCCAATAGAATAATAAATAATGGAACCAGGTCCGGCGTAAACGCACAGACAGGATATTCCGACAGAATAATAAATAATGGAACCAGGTCCGGTGTAAAACACACAGACAGGATATTCCAACGAAATAATAATAAAACGGAACCAGGTCCGGTGTAAAACACACAGACAGGATGTTCCAACAGAATAATAAACGGAACCAGGTCCGGTGTAAAACACACAGACAGGATGTTCCAACAGAATAATAGAAGAATGTCACCAAGTATAGGGTAGACCGCGTATACTGGTTATTCCAACAGAATAATAACAAATGGAATAACAGAAGTTCTCTTCATGAATATAAAAGAAATAATATTCCCTACCTTAAAAGAACTGGATATTGGAAAAGTGATGTAGCAGAATACTTTTATTCTCTCTCTCTTATTCTCTCTATACTTTCTCTCTCTATAACTTGAATGAATTCGTGAAAAATAATGAAGCCCTAGGCCTCTATTTATAGAAAAACTGAGGGTGGCTCTTGGTCTTAACGAAGGGTCAAATGACTCTTGGTCATATTGAAGGGACAACTACTATTGACGAAAGTAATTACTATTGACCAAGGTAAATACTATTGACGAAGATAATTACTATTGACCAAGGTAAATACTATTGACGAAGATAATTACTATTGACCAAGGTAAATACTATTGACCAAGGTAAATACTATTGAAGAAGGTAATTACTATTGACCAAGGTAAATACTATTGACGACGGTAATTACTATTGACGACGGTAATTACTATTGACGACGGTAATTACTATTGACGACGGTAATTACTATTGACGAAGAGACTCTTAGATGATGACATATGGCCCCCCATAAAATAACCAAACTTACCACAACGTCTCAATAATATAACATATTATACAGATGATACTATGACAATAATTTAAGAGATATGATGCAGCAATTACTGTAGCAATAATTGAGTATAGCTGAGTGACTTCTCACGTAAGCATCAATAATCAATACCGTGTGCTACTATGCAACCACGCGTATTACTGTACTTTTACTACCGAGTAGTTCAACAGTTTTAACGGTTTTAACGGTAACACCTCAGCCGTTATTTTTATAGAAAGATAATTTTGTCGTTTTCTCAATCCGACAATAATTCCGTTGTGGGGTCCACCAATGATTGTGCCGTCGTACGAATATTCCCCGACAAAAAGAATATTCTCCGACCAAACGAATATTTTATAACAACTTGCTTACTTTGAAAAATTTATATAACTATTATATCAAATCCACACCATAATATAAAAAAATTATTTCAAGAAAAATTAAATATTTATTCATAAAATCTGGGGTCTCACAATCTCCCCTCCTTATGGAATTTCGCCCTCGAAATTTACGTACGTACTTGGTATGCCGAACATGTGAGGATACCTTGACTTCACTTCAAATTCTAACTCTTGAGGTATAACCTTTAAGCATCGAATATGATCCTTCTTATCCAAGATGTTAACACGTATCTCCTCATATGTTAAATCTTTCGCTATCTCGTCCGGTTCTAAATTAATAATGTGGTTCGGGTCGTCCACATATTTACGTAACATCGATACGTAAAAAAAATATTTTGAACACGCAACATACTTGGCGGTAAAATGAGTCTATAGGCCACAGTTCCTACTTCATCGAGGATTTCAAATGGGCCAATTAAATCGAGAGTTGAGATTTCCTCTCTTCGTCGATTCTTGCTTCTAGAATAACGCCCTCTTGAACCTTCTTTTTCATATTTATCAGCTCTGAGTATGTAGCTTGAGCGGCTTTAACTTTATCGATTAAAGTCGATTTTAATCGTATATTTGTTATCTTCACGTGGGTTCGTATATTCGCACTTATAACCGTATACGATCTTCTACACAACGCGTCAGCTACCACGTTCGCTTTTCCACGATGTTATTGAATGGTATGATCGTAATCTTCAACAGCTCGAGCCAACGTCTTTGGCGCATAATACGTTCGTTTTAGTTGAAGAAATATTTGAGGGTTTAAGAAATGGGTTTTGTGCTGGGGTCAATATAAAATTCAATTTTACGCTCTGGGGTAGGCTAAGAAGTCTTCAAGAATACGTCAAGAAATTTATTAACAATAGAAATATCGTTCAAAACTGTGACCCTTATCCAAGACTTGGATAACACGTCACATTGATACCTATCAACTTGCCATCGTCATTTACAACGTCTCCTACGGAAAGTCTAGCTTCGGTGCATTCCACACCAGGAAGTCAACAACGAAAGGAACGGAGATTTTTACTTATGGCTTGATATGACAGTGATTGACTTTAGTGATTTGGTTACTTGAATTCGCATAATAGGTTGGTTAGGAATATGAAAGCTAACAACCTTACGAAAAGCATGATGAGCAGTTAACCAATCGTTTCCAAAAATTACATCAATGCAAGTATTTTCAAAGAGATAAGATCAATAGGTAACGTGAAAGTGTTGATTTGAACAAGATTTATAAATAGTGGAGGTAACAAAGGTTTCTCCCAACGAAATTTCAACAGAGAAATCAAAGTCTAATTTCTCCGGAGTTAAGTTCAAATATTGAACACAACTAGGTGAAATAAAAGAGTGAGTAGAACCGGTATCTAACACGGTATAGACTTCGCAAGAGTTTATGACTAACATACCCGTGATAATTTTATTCAGGTTCCTCGTCACGAAAAAAACGCTCTCTCTTAAACTACTGGCTTTGGCTTCTCTGGGACGATCTTTGGTGCCTCCATCCTATCTGAACTTGTCTTCTGTGAACGACAAAATCTGGCTAAGTGACCTTCTCTTCCACAATTATAGCATGCTTTGGATGGCATCGCGCAGTTTGGACTGATGTGTCCCTCCCCTCCGCATTTGAAGCATATGATAGGTGGTCGTTCTCCTTCCTTAACAACGGGTGCTGGTGCTGACGTCTTTCCATCATTGTTGAATTTTCTCTTCTTGAAATGACCATTCTTATTATTTTGACCATGATTACCATTGAAGTGGTTACCATTTCTGGCATGTTGATTCCCTCCATGCTTATTGTCACCGCTTTGATAACTGTTATCACCAGTATTATCATTTTTTCGGCTGCTCTCTTTTGGTTGCGTTGACTCGTTATCGCGCTCCACTAACTGAGCCCTATTCACAACATCTGAATATAAACACAGTTTATGAGAAATAAGATATTGACGTATCTCCGGTTTCAAACCTCTTAAAAACATCCGCGTCATTCTTTCTTCATTATCCACCAAGTGGGACGCAAACCGGGACAATTCGGCAAACTTGGCTTCGTACTGCGACACGGTCATGTTGTTTTGCTCCAACTTGATAAATTCCACCTCCTTCATGTGACGAATACTTTCGGGAAAGTACTTGTCATTGAACAGTTCTTGGAACTTCTCCCAAGACATCTTGAGTGCGTCAGGCTGGGTACGTTTTACAGATTCCCACCAGTAATCTGCCTCTTCACGCAACATAAAGGTGGCAAAGGGAACCTTTTGCTCCTCGGAGCATCCCAAGACATCAAATATCTTGGTGATCTGCTTTAACCACGTCTCCGCCTTAAGTGGTTCTGGCTTTCCCAAAAACTCCGGTGGTCCTAGCTCCTTGAATTGCTTAGCGGTGACCAACCGTGAGTTGTCATTGTTTCCTCCTTCATTTTGGATAGGAGCCGCTCTCGCCCGTTGTTGCATGAATTGCTCCTTGAACTGCTTAGCGGTGACCGTCCGAGAGTTATTTTGTTGTTGCATGAATTGCATAAAGTCTCTGACCATCCCATCATTCACCATTTCATCGGTGTTATTATTTTTATGAGGATTATTGTCCTCTGGTTGCACATTACCCTGAGCATTGATCATTGGTGATTCAATAGTCTCATGTGCTTCATTGTTTATCACAACATTTTCGGATGCCATTTGTAAATACTGCAACAAAACAAGGGTTAATTAACATATAACATATTATCCATATACTTTGACCGACCAATTAAATACCAAATAAACTTAGGTAGGTCATACTAGCGAAGGAATTCCCCGTCTCTCCCCTCCTAGTTCTATTCTCACATCCTAGCCAGGGATCATATCCCTAAGCTCTGATACCAACTGTGACGCCCCCAAAATTAGGTATACATCACCCATCTTGGGTCGTCAGATACAAAGTACAGAATACGAATACAACTTACTAATACAACTGTCGTGTATAATACGACAAAACATAAACTGTGAGTTTGAATACAAATATTATCTTCTAGAGAGTATTCATACTCAAAAGGAGTCCTCATTACATTTATTAACACACCATTACATAGAATAGTGAGGACTACTAACTAATACTATCATTCGGACCATCACTCCATTCCCCGACTTGCCCCAGCTACGTTCTCATTTCCTGAAGAGAACAGTGAAAGAAAGGGTGAGCTCAACTAGCCCAGTAAGAAATATTATGACTAAGATAATGCAGAATAAATTATCGTTAGCCTTCAACAATGTTAAACTGATAAAATATAATAGACATCAAGTTTAACTGTAGCGGAACAAGCAATCCATTAAAAGAGTCAAGTAGAAAATAAACTCTACTATCTTTTATAATTTAAAAGATTTTCCAACACTGTGATCGCTGAGACTCAGCTTAATAAAATAATCCACATCATCGAATCACCCCTGCACTACGGCCAAGGATATTCGTATATTCATTAATGGTCATGATCATGCCAACAACTGTCCATCAATGCACTACGGGCCAATGAGGACTTTTACCACATCATTTGTAACATTACGGTCATGATTATACCGAATAATCCCTGGTCATAATCATACCAAGTCCATCTATGCACTACAGGCCACAGATGACTTTCAACATTTTATAAACATGAGGATGATGACAATGATATAAGAATTCAATAAAACAAGTTCAAGAATTAATTTATCCAAGAATTAACAACGTCCAAATTGTCAACATGATACTGCTTTGTGGAGTAAAATTCAAGAATGATCAGGAGAATATTTTCTTGAAAAGATACTGGATGAAACGCAACTATCAAGGATATTCCACAAATTTCATGGAGTATAGAAGTCAAAACTTAACCAACTGAGTACAATAAAGAATGGAATAACAAAAGAAATCACCATGCATGCGATAGACCGCACAAACAGGTTATTCCAATAGAATAATAAATAATGGAACCAGGTCCGGCGTAAACGCACAGACAGGATATTCCGACAGAATAATAAATAATGGAACCAGGTCCGGTGTAAAACACACAGACAGGATATTCCAACGAAATAATAATAAAACGGAACCAGGTCCGGTGTAAAACACACAGACAGGATGTTCCAACAGAATAATAAACGGAACCAGGTCCGGTGTAAAACACACAGACAGGATGTTCCAACAGAATAATAGAAGAATGTCACCAAGTATATGGTAGACCGCGTATACTGGTTTTTCCAACAGAATAATAACAAATGGAATAACAGAAGTTCTCTTCATGAATATAAAAGAAATAATATTCCCTACCTTAAAAGAACTGGATATTGGAAAAGTGATGTAGCAGAATACTTTTATTCTCTCTCTCTTATTCTCTCTATACTTTCTCTCTCTATAACTTGAATGAATTCGTGAAAAATAATGAAGCCCTAGGCCTCTATTTATAGAAAAACTGAGGGTGGCTCTTGGTCTTAACGAAGGGTCAAATGACTCTTGGTCATATTGAAGGGACAACTACTATTGACGAAAGTAATTACTATTGACCAAGGTAAATACTATTGACGAAGATAATTACTATTGACCAAGGTAAATACTATTGACGAAGATAATTACTATTGACCAAGGTAAATACTATTGACCAAGGTAAATACTATTGAAGAAGGTAATTACTATTGACCAAGGTAAATACTATTGACGACGGTAATTACTATTGACGACGGTAATTACTATTGACGACGGTAATTACTATTGACGAAGAGACTCTTAGATGATGACATATGGCCCCCCATAAAATAACCAAACTTACCACAACGTCTCAATAATATAACATATTATACAGATGATACTATGACAATAATTTAAGAGATATGATGCAGCAATTACTGTAGCAATAATTGAGTATAGCTGAGTGACTTCTCACGTAAGCATCAATAATCAATACCGTGTGCTACTATGCAACCACGCGTATTACTGTACTTTTACTACCGAGTAGTTCAACAGTTTTAACGGTTTTAACGGTAACACCTCAGCCGTTATTTTTATAGAAAGATAATTTTGTCGTTTTCTCAATCCGACAATAATTCCGTTGTGGGGTCCACCAATGATTGTGCCGTCGTACGAATATTCCCCGACAAAAAGAATATTCCCCGACCAAACGAATATTTTATAACAACTTGCTTACTTTGAAAAATTTATATAACTATTATATCAAATCCACACCATAATATAAAAAAATTATTTCAAGAAAAATTAAATATTTATTCATAAAATCTGGGGTCTCACAATAGTAATTATTTTAGAATATAGTTACACGATTATAACAAAAAGTTTCGGTAACCATAATAAAAATTTAGCTCTAGTCTGGTGACCAAAAAGTCAATTATCTCGCCGGTATAATTAAAGGGAACTAATATTTTTATATGATTCATTTTACATAAACACTGAGTGAGTCCTACCTCTATACGAAAGACTCGTGTAAAAATATCACTTTCCTCGTTAAATTCATTAATTTTACTTGACTGTTAAGAGTAGTGCTTTCTGTACGGTACTTGCTGCTGCTTTTATTTTCTAGTCATTAAGTCGGTACAAATACCATGCGACTTTCTGTCTCCAAGAATTTACTACTATTTTTTTCTTAGTCATGAAGTTGGTATAAATACTATGCGACTTTATGTCTCCAAGAATTGCTATATAACCAAACCGGCAAGTAGGCAAATTTGGAACACAGCAAGCAATTAAGCAATAGTTGCAGCAAGTCAGAATGGGAAGCAGTGAAAGCACAGAAAGGTCTATGCAGGAGGGTAACAGTTCGACGGAGACTCCGATCGAAGCAAACAAAAAGGATCAGATTGTTAAGGTGGCTGTCGCCGTGGCAGCAGCTGGAGTTCTAGTTGCGTGGGGCATATCTAGCCTTCTTTCTGGAGCAGAGCCTGAAAAAGACAAGAAAACGATGAAAGCACCCGGGAGGGACGGCGCTGTCATTTACAGGGATGATTTTGAGGGTGACCCTGCTAGCTATTTCAAAAGTCTTCGCAACAAGGATAAATAGTTAATAAGATTGAAGTTCTTGAAGATTATGGTTTTCTTGGGAATGAATTTGTTGCTGTTTTTAGGTGGTTAAGGATTTCTGTTTAATGCTACTACAATTATGTTTTGTCAAGTAGTAGTATATTTGGAATGAAAATGAACTCTTTAAGGTACTTATCTTTATTGTCTATTTGAATATACAATTGCATATACGTGCAGAAATTTAACATACGTTTCTATGAAATAAGTGTAAAATTGTCCATAAACATGCAACTCACAAGAAAAGCATATAATATATATGAATATAAGCAAGGATGCTGAACTTCACTTCACTTCATTTAACGGGACTTTTTGCTTTTATTACCCCGAAAATATGATCAGAATCACTCTCAAAGACATGTCTTGGCAACTTATAATTCTTCCCTGGAGCTTTCATCATCTTGGTTGCCTTTGTTCTGCCCCAGTATGTTCTGCAAAGCAAAATACAGAGCATCAGAACCATGAAAATGATGAAAACCGGGGCACAGGACAAGTCCTTTGCGCCTTTCATCAAGCTTTTTGCTCCTGTATCCGTAACCTTCTCGTGCTCTTCCTTGATCATGGATTTCCTCCCCAGTATATCCTTCAATTTATCCTGCACATTGGTCATCAAGCTGTTGTCTACACCTAAATCCTTGAGCTTCTCATGCACTTGTTTAATCATGGAATTTGCTCCAATTTCCCTTAACTTCTCCTGCACATTGCTCAAGCTGTCTGCGCCAATACCCTTCAGCTTCTCGTGCACATCTTGAATCATGACATTCCCTCTAATTTCCTTCAACTTCTCCATCATATTGTTCATCATCTCTCTCTCTGTATATTTCTCTAACCACAATTAAGAATCTCCTTTCAAATTACTCCTATAACAGAATTGAACTCCAGTCTTCGCCAAGTCTTTCCCCCTTGTCATGGTCCCCATGGATTCATTGCATAATTACATTATTAATCTCTCCGTCCCTATTTAAATGACGTTTTAGAGTTTTTTATTTATCCCTAATTAATTGACGTTTGTTCAAATCTAGAAGAATTAATGACAATTTTTTCAAAATTACCCTTCATTACTCTATCTATTTTTTTTGGTACTTTAAAAATTATTATCTTAATTCTTGTACTCATCTCTAAAAGGTCATTTAAATAGGGACGAGAGAGTATTTTTTTTCTTTTTGTTACTATACTAGACACTGTTACCATAGTTTTTGTCTACCTTACTTTTTCAATTTTTTTAAGTATATTTTTTTGTTATTGACTGTCATAAATTATTATTTAGCTTGTATAATTTCACATCATTTGACATCCAAAATTTAAAACTCCAAACATTTATCTACAATCTTAGTTAGATATACGTCGTAATTACATTAATATGAAGACAGTTTCGTTAATCTTTCCCCAATCTAATCCTCCCTACCTAAAGCAAAAGTCCAGCTCAGGTCTTTAAATATTTGTTTCATTTTTTCTCCTTGTCCTGGCAACTTTACTTGACTAGCTAGTAGACGACGAATAAATGACTATAATTATAATAGTTTCTTATCGTTCTTATTTGGCTTAAATATGAATTAGTATCCTAAACTATAGGGCATATTTCACTTCGATGATCTACTTTATAATTTTATCAATTAGGTTATTAAACTATTAATTTTTTCTAATTACACAAATTGAACACGCCGCGTCAACAATTGCTGACGTGGCTAATTTAAGTGGGGTCTTAACAAGCTTACGTGGCAAAAAAACAATTTTTTAATCATAAAATAAATAAGTCTGATTTAATAGGGGGCAAAATGGTCAAAACAAAAATTAACATAATTAATTAAAATAAAAAAAATCCTTATATTTCATCTCATCCTTAATTAATTAAAATAAAACAAATCCTATATCCAGATCCAGATCAACCTCTCCTCCCATCCTTTCCAATTCCCCCACCACTCTCCGCCGCCACCACCATCGATCACCACCTCCACCTAAACCACCAACACCCTCCATTTCAGCCTGACAAGTCTAGCCTCTCCGCTGCTTTGACCGACGACCACCACCCTCTCGTTCGCCGAAAATCTCCTCAGCTCCATCGCCCTCACGTCCTCCCTGTCTCCGCCGTCCACCGTCGTCAAACCACCATTACCTCCAACCCCAACACAACATACCACTTCTACACTTGACCCAAAACAACTAAGAGCCCTCCAAAAAAGATGAGATCAATCCGCATGTTTGTTTGGCTGGAACCAGAGACCGTTGGGTTTTGTGAGAAATCAGATTTTTTTGATTGAAGTTGCACAGATCCAGTGAATAGCTTTGATCGAAGTTGCACAGATCCGTATGGTCGGCGACGACAACGCCTCTCCTCGTCGGCGACGGCAACTCCTCTCCTCTTCCTCGACACCGCCGATTCCAAGCTCGGCTATTCGATAGATCTGAGATCTGAGATCTAGACAGAAGGCTTCTTAAGACATCGCTTTCATACTCCACTCTTTAGTTCACTGGTTAATCCTTTCGCTTCTGTAACAGAGGCTAAAAGGTGTGAACGAAGAAAGCTTCTTCTCCAGATTTCACAAGAAAGGGTTCGGAGATAAGCGACACGAGGACACTCGCTTTGGATCTCGGCGGCAACACGGAGAATGGGAGCGATGGACTGGAGGGAGGTCGGGACCACCTCGTTGTCGGAAACCTCCATTGAGAGCGATGGACTGGAGGGAGGCTTCGGTTGAGCTAGGGTTTGCGATTTGGGGCTTTTGTGTTCGATCGATTGTTGATTTTAGAGTGTGTGTTTCTTTTATTTTAATTAGGGCTTGACGATTTTGCCCATGCTGATAAAATGATTAAATTATGTAATGAATAATAATTTTTTTATTTGCCACGTAAGCTTGTTAAGACCCCACTTCAATTAGCCACGTCAGCAATTTCTGACGTGGCGTGATCAATTTTGTCAATTGAAAAAAATTGATAGTTTAATCACCTAATTGACAAATTGAAAGGTGAATCACCGAAATGGAATATGCCTTATAGTTTAGAGTACTAATTCATATTTAAGCCTTCTTATTTTATTGAAGAAGGTTGTTTTTTATATATAAAACTTTTGAAAACTTTGCATTTCTTTAATTAATTTAATATTTTCGATACAAAGTAAGTAGTAGTAGAATTATGGGAGAGTGGTTAGTATGGAGTTAATTTTGATCAATTGGCTAATTAATTGTCGACATACAGGCGAAATGTGATCTATTTCTCTGTATGTCAGCACTGTATTAGTCAATTGATCAACTTACCATGAAGTTAACTTATAGTAACGAAATCCGAATTATGGACTTCAATAATATATAGTTAGTGGACATAATAATGATAGTATTTATCTTGTAGCTCCACTAGCAATTTAGATAATTATCTTCTCGATCCAACTCAAAGCTGATCTCACTCTCCCATTATTTTTTTTCTGTCCTTAGTCATGAAGTGTTGGTATAATTAGTTTTATTACTTTTACTTATTTGTTAGAGGTCTGCTGCTTTCTTAATAGTAGTTGATTTTGTTCGATATTAATGTAATCTAATTTTCCACAACCTCATCCTACTTTTCCAAGTTCAATAATAATCATAAACACAAGGCAGCTCTGCTTTTACTTTAGCTGATAGTATTTCCCCCCCTAGAAGATGCATCTATCAGCTAAGTTTGCGAGGAATGCAACATATGCAGAACTTAACATCATCTCAAGATCAAGATCTTAATAGCTCATCCCATAGAGGGAGGAATACATTACATTACATTACATACTAATAGTGGAAACAAGAAACCAAACAAATTAAAAGAGATTCCGATCGAACTTAGTACTTAACAAGCAGCAGCAGCTTAATTTAGCAAAGCTGATCAATAGAGTTTCCGGATCGCAGATTCTGAAAATAAGACCTTGGGTTACCCTCAAACACATGCCTCGGCATCCTAAAATTTCTGCCAGGAGCTTTCATCATCTTCACTGATCGGCCACAGCAGCAACAGCGGCAGCAACATATGCAGAGCACCAACACCAGCCCTGCAATCAGAAAAGGCGCAGCAACATGGATCCAGTGGTGTAATTTTTCTCCTCTGGTTTCCGGTGGAAATACCTTGTCTATCCATCCTACCATTTCTCCCCACAAGTTTCCCGCCATCACTACCACTTCCTTAAACTTCTCAACAACATAATCCTTCACATTCTCTTCTCCCCACAAGTTTCCCGCCATCACTGGCACTTCCTTAATCTTCTCAACAACATAATCCTTCAAATTCTCTTCTCCCATCTTGGATTTTTTGCCCTCCAGAAGAAACGAAAGACTAAGAAAATAGTGGGAGGGACAAGTAATATATAGAGTCCTCTCTCTTTTCACGAGTCGATTAGTCAGTAACTTTAATTATGCCCCCACAACTTCTCCACCATATTACCCCGTTTCTTAATACAGGTCGTTTTAGACATATGCACAAGAATTAAAGAAATGATTAAAAAATATTAATTATATTATCAATTGTCTATAATACCCTTTACCACACTTATCTCATTAATATGGATCAAAAAAATAGGTAGAGTAATAAGGGACAATTTGAGAAACATAGTAATCAATTCTCCCGAATAATCACAAATGACAAATAATTAGAAATAACAAAAAAAAATCTAAAACGACCGCATATAAGAATGGAGGGAGTATCTCTCTATATATATTTCTCTTACCACAGTTAAAAAACTTCCTTTTAAATTACCCGTTTAACGGAGTAGCTCTCTAGTCTTCCTCAAGTCTTCCCCCCATGTCATGGTCCCCATGTATTCATTGCATTTTTTCATTATTTTTTTATTTGTTAGTGAACAGTGTAGGCCGTCTATTTTTTTATACTTTCATTTTTTTTAATAATGGTTTAGTTTGATAACGAAAGTCACCATCCAAATTACTAATAATATCTGGGATAGCACAGGTTGATATGAAAGCACAGGTTGGAATCTCCTTTTGAAGCTAAAGCAAAAGTCTAGCTCAGGTCTTTTAATATTTGTTTCATTTTTTCCCTTGTCCTGACTACTTTACTTCACTAGCTAGTAGACGATGAATAAATGACTCTAGCCCCACAAACGAAGCAAATCGACCTCACACCGGATCGGTTCAAATTGGGTTCGGTGCGAGTTCGATAACATTAATTATTCGAGTCAAGTTCGCACATAATGTTACATATGATTGCTCGAACATGTTCGCGAATTATGTGGTTCAGTAATCCGAAAACCTTATTAAGATAGCAGGGATTCCAAGAGTCTTCTTGAATACTTCGAGTGCTTCTAGTTGGAAGAATGTTCAGTCCAAAGTCCCAAAGAGCGGTCCCCCCTTCATAGAATTGAAGAGGATATTTATAGAGTTTCCTATTTATAGAGTTTCCTGTAACTTAAGTGGTCACATGTCAGACACATGTTTTCAGGGATTTTCAGAAATAACCTTTAGTTATTAGAATAATGTTCATATCGTCCTGTCCTTCTAGTCACCAATCCAATCCCTCAATCAATTCTCAAAACGAGTCGCCTCTACGAGTCTTCTACTTCGGGACACGTGTAAGCTTCTGTTGGGTCTAGCATATTTATTTTCGACTTTTCCGTCTTCATTTAATTAGGTTATGCGAACCCTAATTTGTACATTTAATGAGATCGTGTAACCCTAATTGTGCATTTAATTCAATTAGGTCATGTGAACTCTAATTTACACTTGGAATTAAATCAATAAATCAATAAATGGGGACATAAAGTCACGAATGGTGCTTTATCGTTAAGCAAATGCAATTATATATATATATACGGTAAGGATCGAGAGCATTCTCCTTAAATAGCACTTCTCCTTAAATAACATTCCTTTATTAAAACTATGTCGTTTTAAATTTTATTTTAAAAAATAAGTGGGGCCGTTGGTGGCATTTTTGTAAATAAAAGGAAGTAGGTATATTTCAATCTTAAAAATATAGGCGAATATGAAGTAGGTATTACAATGGAAGAAGGAAACTAGAAAAAAAAAAAATTAAGAGTAACTTTACCTCATTAAACAAATGATTTAGATTCACAAAAATTTCAAAGCACCAATCTCACAACACCCTCTCCTGATCTTAGAGTAAGGATGTCAATCGTTTCCTTCGGCACACTTCCTTAATTACTTCCTCTTTTTCTTTGTTTTGTTTTATCCAAACATAATGCTATTGAAATCTACGTAAAATCTAACACGAGTCACAGACACACTATATCCTTCAAATCATTTTAATTTCTCGTTATGATTTTATTAGAACTACTAAAATTTTACTGCGCAAAGTTATAGTTACCATATATTTCACCAATGGAGACCTTGAGCCAATTCAACTAAAGTTCTCTAGCCCTACAAGGACGATGCTACCTGAAAATGTTGGTGGTGACCCCAACAATCTCTTAATTTAGGGCCTTTGCCATCAGAAAAGCTTAAAGACCATGTGCCCCAATTAAGCCACCAAAGGACAAGCTTTACAAGGAGCTAGCTATAGGGTCAAGGGACCCTATTAATATTATATTGTCCTTCACTTTTAACATGATACCTAATGACCTCAATAATGACATTTCTACAACTCACCATCTCATTCCCTCCTAAGGCTTCGTTTGGTTGCACGAATTAAAAAAGAAGAAAAAAAAAACTATATAGATGAAAATGTGAATTAAGGAGACAAGAATTCCAAAGCAACCCAATTAATATTCTCACTTTATTTACGACTTTTAACTTTTTATTTACAATCAGTCGCATAACAATCAAGTAAAAAATAGTCTACTACTACTATATAGTAATTAGGTGAATATTAAAGTACGTGTTGAATTATGACATTGTTCAAGCCAAGAGCCAAAAATCTTTGTGACGCTTAGTGGTGATCAAATATCCGCCAACCTTGTTGCTTTTCCTCCTCACCGCAATAGCCATGCAACTAGCATTCTGGATGCAGTACTCCACCACCCCCTCACCGACCCGGTTATTCCCCGCCCAAATCATCAAAAGCCGCCACGACACCCACCGCTTCTTCTGCCCTAGAACTAGCATTGCCACCTCTTCTCTTTTTGCTTCTTCAACTACCGTGGGACCTTTCTCTTTCCCTTCTGCCACAACAATCTCAATTTGTACCTATCATTACCAAAAGACAGCACCTTTATTAGTTCTAACACCGATTATGCATGATCAACAACTACACTTTTTAGTAATTAAGTAGTAGTAAATCACATATAAGAGATTTAACCAATTACATAACTAAAGGACTGACAATATCTGGCAAAAATTCTTCATTTGGATGACTAATAAAACTTTAAAAAAAATTATATTATTTGCACTGGATGAGAAATTTTGAGCCGGATGAGAAAAGTTTGCGCTAGAAACGTAAAACATCATTTCTCAAATTAATTATACTAACCTCAGGTCTCTTAAGTTTACACATATTCTTCATAGAGTAAAGGAAGTCGGGAACCCTTGGAGGTATATCCTTGTTGGATTTCTCACCTGCAACAAAATCTATTAATATATATCCAATTCTGACATATATGTAAAAATCATCCATAATCCCAGTTAATTACTTGCTATACACTAATATATACAAGGTCCGACATTTTATTATAAATCAAGACGATATTACACTAGCACATATTGTATGAAAATATATTATAAACTACCTATGGATATAGACTAAATCCCATATATATATAGAGAGAGAGATAATTGAAATATAAAAAAGAGGGTCCGAACCTTGTTTACAAGGTTTGGTGACATATAGAAGAATTAATATATCCTGGTTCTGAAGGGTGTGAGTTAAGGCCCATTGTAATGCATTCTTGGCTTCAATGCTTGAATCAACTACTATCATTATTTTCCTGCCAATTATGGTTGTGGCTCCTCCCGGTTTCGGACCGGAATTCTCATCGCCAAAAGTTTCAGTTGTTGGATCGGTTTTAGTTGGATTGACGTCCAATTTGAATTGTATATTTGGTGAACGAACTCTAATATGAGGCCTAATCCTATTCATGCAGAAACTCGGCATTTTCACCCCTGATCGAACCATTTCTTCAGTCCTAACACTGAGCCACTACCAGCTTTATTAATGAGAGGGAGAAGGAGATTTATAACAAGAATTCAGAAACCCAAAAAATAGGCCATTAAGGCAATTTGTAATGATAGTCAGGAGTAGGGCCATAGTTTTTTTTTTCTTTTTCTTTTTCTCTTTTTTGCTGTTTAATCATTTAGTTCTTTGCTGCTTTTAGTTGTTATGTTGTGGTCTATACCAGAAGGTCCACAACGTGCTTCTAAATAGGCCCATCGCCCTTAACATTTTTTATTTTCTCCTCTCTTTTTTTCCCTTTTTTCTTTTTATTTTTTATAACTTTCTCAACCGATCCGGTCCGGGAGTCCGGATTTTCTTAAAATCCGGACCTTTTTTTTTTTTTTTTTGCTTTTTTTTTAAAACAACTAAAAAAAATATTTAATATTTTATGGAATTGAAATTTTTTCATAATAAAGTGTTTTGGGTGTGTTTTGGGTACCTATAACAAAAAGTGGTGGTACAGTCTGCACAGACTGTACCACCATATTTTGTTATACGTACCCAAATCACGCCCAAAACACTTTATTATGAAAAAATTTCAATTCCATAAATTTTTTTTTTTTTAGTTGTTTCAAAAAAAAAAAAAGCAAAAAAAAAATAAAAAAATAAAGGTCCGGATTTTATAGAGTCCGGGATCCCGGACTGGATCCGGACTCTATATATATATATATATATATATATATATATATATATATATATATATATACAGAAAGGATCAAGAGTAGAACTCTTAAGTAGTAGAACTCCCTTAAATGATAGAATTATATCAAAACGACGTAGTTTTGATAAGATGCGGTGGTATTTTTGTAAATACGCGGTGGCATGGTATTTACAAAAATGTCACCGCGTCTTATCAAAACTACGTCGTTTTGATACAATTTTGTTATTTAAGGGAGTTCTACTACTTAAGAATTCTACTCTTGATCCTCTCCGTATATATATATATATATATATATATATATATATATATATATATATATATATATATATATATATATATATATATATATAACGGATCTAAATCATAACTTTTAAATAGCGTACCTCTTTTAAATAACATATTTTTATTTAAATTACGTCGTTTTGATAATTATTTTAAAAACAAGTGGGGTCGCAGGTGATATTTTTATAAATAAAAAGAAAGTAAGTTAGACCACTCTCTTTTAATATTATTTTATTTTTTAAAAGAATAATCAAAACGACGTAATTTTAATAAAAGTATGTTATTTAAGAAGTATGATTTAGATCCGTCCTATATATATATCCAGAGCCGTTTTAAAGCGGACCAAAGAACGGATCAAGGCAAAAAAACACGCGGGTCGAGTTTAATCCGAAAAAACACACGGATTAAACCCGATCCGCGTATTTTTTTGCCTTGGTCCGTTCTTTGGTCCGCTTATTTGGTCCGCTTTAGAACGATTCCGTATATATATATATATATATATATATATATATATATATATATACGGTCCGTCTCTAAAGCGAACCTTAAAGAGCGAACCAAAGACGAACCGTCGTCTTTGGTGTCTATTGCGACGGTTCGATCCGTCGCCATAGCCATGTAGTCTTTGGCGACGGGTCGAACCGTCGCCATAGACACCAAAGACGACGGTTCGTCTTTAGTTCGCTCTTTAATGTTCGCTTTAGAGATTCTCCATATATATATATAGTTCGGTTCTTAAACTCACCCCTTATTCAACTCACCCAAGCACACCCCCCTTTAGCGACGGACCCGACGACGGTTCGGTCATATAACTGTCGTCTATACTTTTAGCGTCGGACAACATATAGCGTCGCTAAAAGTATAGACGACGGTTGTATGACTGAACCGTCTCCGGGTCTATCGCTAAAGGGGGTGAGCTCGGGTGAGTTAAATAAGGGGTGAACTTAAGATCCGGACCATATATATATATATATATATATATATATATATATATATATATATATATATAGGGAATTAATCTATGACAACCAGTTGTCATGGACACTATTGAGCAACCATGCCACTACAGGCTGTAGTGGTAGGCCTTCTCCTTTTCCTTACCTGCGGCATCTCTTTTTTTCTTGGCCCTTTGCTTCCCTTTTTATATTATGAATATTGTTAGTAAATTAGTAATAATATTAATTATGAATATTATTAATAAATTTTTATAGTAAACTTCAAATTAAAATATTAATATTTATTGAATAACAACATTTCTTTTTTATATTTGTTCCTACCAAACAAATTTGTCCTTTTGATACTATTATGGAGTAGTTTAAATTCTACACGTCTAATTAAGTCAACAGAGAGATCAATGAGATTACATTATTTTTTTCAACACCCTATAATACCCTCCCTCCACAAGTCTTTTGTTATTCTCAATATTGACAATTACTTTTGCATTATTTATGTTATATGTGACGCTCCCAAAATTAGGTATACATCACCCATCTTGGGTCGTCAGATACATGGTACATAATACAAATACAACTTACTAATACAACTGTCGTGTACAATACGACAAAATATAACTGTGAGTTTGAATACAATTATTGTCTACTAGAGACTATACAAACTCAAAAGGAGTCCTCATTACAATTATTGTCACACTATTTAACAGAATAGTGAGGACTACTAATACTATCATCTGGTCCATCACTCCATTTCCCGACTCGTCCCAGCTATATTATCATTTCCTGAAGAGAACAGTGAAAGAAAGGGTGAGCTCAACTAGCCCAGTAAGAAATATTATGACTAAGATAATGCAGAATAAATTATCATTAGCCTTCAACAATGTTAAACTGATAAAATATAACGAACATCAAGTTTAACTGCAGCGGAACAAGCAATCCATTAAAAGAGTCAAGTAGAAAATAAAATCTACTATCTTCTATGATTTAAAAGGTTTTTCAACACTGTTATTGCTGGGACTCAGCTTAATAAAATAATCCACATCATCGAATCACCCCTGCACTACGGCCAATGATATTCGTGTATTCATTAATGGTCATGATCATGCCAACAACTGTCCATCAACGCACTACGGGCCAATGAGGACTTTTACCACATCATTTGTAACATTACGGTCATGATTATACCGAATAATCCCTGATCATAATCATACCAAGTCCATCTATGCACTACAGGCCACAGATGACTTTCAACATTTTATAAACATGAGGATGATGACAATGATATAAGAATTCAATAAAACAAGTTCAAGAATTAATTTATCCAAGAATTAACAACGTCCAAATTGTCAACATGATACTGCTTTGTGGAGTAAAATTCAAGAATGCTTAGAATAATATTTTCATGAAAAGATACTGAATGAAACGCAACTATCAAGGATATTCTACTAATTTCATGGAGTATAGAAGTTAAAACTTAACCAACTGAGTATAATAAAGAATGAAATAACAAAAGAAATCACCCGACATGCAATAGACCGCACAGACAGGTTATTCTAACAGAATAATAAATAATGGAACCAGGTCCGGCGTAAACGCACAGACAGGATATTCCGACAGAATAATAAATAATAGAACCCGGTCCAGCGTAAATGTACAGACAGGATATTCCGACAGAATAATAAATAATGGAACCAGGTCCGGTGTAAAACACACAGTCATGATGTTCCAACAGAATAATAATAAAAACGGAACCAGGTCCGGTGTAAAACACACAGACAGGATGTTCCAACAGAATAATAGAAGAATGTCACCAAGTATAGGGTAGACCGTGTATACAGGTTATTCCAACAGAATAATAAGAAATGGAATAACAACAGTTCTCTTCATGAATAAGAAAGAATAACACCCCTTACCGTTTTAAAGAAGAACTGAAATAAGGAAGTAGTTAAGTAGCAGAATACTTTTCTTCTCTCTCTCTATAGTTTCTCTATATAGTTTCTCTCTCTAGAGTTCAGTGAATTCGTAAGAAATAATGAAGGAATGAGCTGCTATTTATAAAAAAATGGAATGCATAGTAACTAATCCATGAACGGTTCAGATTGATTACTTTAATCTGACGGTCCATATTTAAAGAAAAATCTTTTAAATAAAATATAATATATTCTATTTATAGAATAACTTTAATAAAGTATTCTGTTTTATATAAAAAGATGTTTCTGTTTTATTACGTTAATAATACGAATAAAACAAAACCTCATTATCACTAAATAATTCATATTATTAACTGACAATAATTGAATCAAACTAAGTGACTTCTCACATAAGCATTAATAATTAATACCGTGTGCTACTATGCAACCACACGTATTACTGTACTTTTACTACCGAGTAATTCAACAGTATTAATGGTAAAACTTCCGCCATTATTTTTAATAAAATATTTTTGTCGTTTTCTCAATCCGACAATAATTTCGTTGTGGGGTCCACCAATGAGTGTGTCGTTGTACGAATATTCCCTGTTAAAACGAATATTCTCCAACCAATCGAATATTATATAACAACTTGCGTACTTTGCAAAATTTATAAATATTACCCACAACTATAACATTATATCAAATTAACTCCATAATATTCAAAAATGATATTTATAAAAAATTCATCTTTATTTATAAAAGTTGGAGTCTTATATTATAAATTATTGCTAAAAATATCAACAAACACACAATAACCCATTAATCAGGACTAAACTTATAAACCATATATATATATATATATATATATATATATATATATATATATATTGAAACTGATCAAAGGCTTACCCTTGATCTTACAAACCTTGCATACCCCCTTTAGAGACGGATCAGGCGACGGTTCGGTCCGTCGTTATAGGTTCGGTCCGTCGCTATATGTTGTCTGTCACTAAAAGCTAATACGATGGTTCTCTGATATAACGACGAACTGAGCCGTTGCCCGATTCGTCACTAAAGAGGGTATGCAAAGTTTATAGAATCAAGGGGTAAGCCCTTGATCCTTTCCTCTCTCTCTCTCTTTTTCTCTCTCTCTCTCTCTCTCTATATATATATATATATATATATATATATATATATATATATATATTATCGAGTCAGAATTAAGTTTGAACTCAAACTTTATATTATTTAGTCGCCCCAACTCCTCGTATTTATATATTGGAACAATTACATTTTTTATTATATTTTTAAAAATAATTACAACAATAGTGCACTCATAAAATAATTATAAAAGTATTACATTTCCTATATTTATTTATAAAAATAATACATTTTTCCCAAACCAAGGGTTCAGAGTCATGATTTACGCAGAGAGAGAGAGATCACCAAAATATGTTTGATGGGTTTCAATTTCTACTCTCATCTAATCCTCTTTCTTCTCAACAACCAATGTTGTTACTTTTTTTCTTTTTCTTATTCTTCTTTACTTTCACTATCCTCTCTAATCTCCATGAAACTATGTAAGCTCCAGTGTAAGTGTATTTAGTTAGAGAAAACTGTGAGATCTGGAAGTGTAGAAAATAAGAAGCGTTTGCATTTGTGTTTCTCCTTTTCCTTGGTAGAAAGTGGTCGCATAGATCAGATGTGAAGATCCTGCTTCCTTTACACAAAATCTTATCTCTCAATTCCAAGACTCCTTAAAATATGAAATTAGGATGACCACGTTATTCTTTGTAGCTTCTGTCACTTTACATCATTGTTAAACTTCTAGATATTTCGTTCACTACTTGAACATGTATCTGTTTTTGGTTAGTTGTAAAGTTTGAAGCTTCTCCCTTTCATATGTGATTTACTGACTCAAACACATAGTTTCTATCATGGAGGTTATGGACTTTTTTTTTTAAGTAGAATATGAGTTTAACATGGAATTATAAGGGGGTGTTTTGGGTGTAGTTTTTTCGTGGTGCAGTTGGTAGCCAAACATTCGTACTAAGGTAACCAATTTAGTTTTGTTAAGTTACCAATTTTTTTTTAAATGTGATGCAATTAGTAGCCCTTCATGAAATTGGTTGCCAAACTTTTAGACCAAGGATAACAAATTCATACTCCAGGTGTTGAGGTAGATTTGGTTACCTTGATATAAAGGTTTGGTTACCTTGGTACGAAGGTTTGGTTACCTTTGTACAAAGGTTTGATTATCAATATTACATTACACATCACTCTCTTATCTCTCTCTTTTCTATGCAGTGTTCTATTTTTTATTTACCTACATGAAATTGATTGTCAAACTTTTAGATCAAAGTAACAAATTCATACTGCAGGTGTGGAGGTAGATTTGGTTACATTTATAGGTATAAATATTTGGTTACCTTGGTACTAAGATTTGGTTATCAATATTTCATTACACATCACTCTCTTATCTCTCTCTTTCCTATGCAGTGTTCTATTTTTTATTGGTTACCTTGGTATAAACGTGTACATGGTTGTAGTAGAGAAATGAGGTCGAAGCAGAGAAGGTTCAAGAGGAGGAGGAAGAGAGAGAAAATGATAATGGTGAATCGGTTGAGGACGAAGAAAATGTCATGTTGCAATTCAAAATCTTCCTCAGTAATGTGTATATCGCCATATTCATTTCTTTGGCCACTACCTTTTACATTATATTCAGTGTCCTCAATGTCCTCCTTACTCTGACTGCTTTGTTCGTCTCCGCCATTGAAAGGGAAGATATACAGATAGCGTCTCCATTTGGCAGAGAAATTAGGATGAAATGATCTTCGGATTTGTTTGTTGGCGTCGTGATTTTTGAATATTTGGGTTAGTTGGTAACTGCCAAACTAAGTGGAGTAATTTTCTCCTTAAATTAAGGGTTTTCTTTTTTTGTTGAATGTATTGCACTATTGTTGATATTATTATACAGTTTTTCACTGTTAATATAATTATTTGGTTCATGCACTATTCTTGTTATTACTTTCTATTTGTTGTATACTTATGTAAAGGACCCTTATATATTAGAGCTCAATAACAAGATGGGCTTCTATTCTAGCACCTAGACTAATTTTGGGCTTTCTTTGGGTCGACATATGGTGTTGAATTCAAATCCCATTGTTAGGGGTGCTCAAAATTTTCGATTTTTTCAGATTTTTATCGAATCGGTTGATACTGGTACCGACGGTAACAGTTTTTTTCGATACTGATTTTTTGGTATTTTAACACTTTTCGATAATGGTAATGATTTTTTTGAATTCGTTAAAAGCTGAAATATCGAAATTTAATAATATAATAATTAATAATTACTGTTTTATAGTTTTATATATTAAACAATTTTTTTATATATTAATAATTTCTATATAATAGTAGTTTTATTAATTTTTTTATATATATTAATAATGTTTCGTAGTTTTTAATTTATATATTAATTATTATTAATAGTTAATGATTTTATAGTTAAAAAAATTGTTAATATATAAAAAAAATTATTTATTTATTATTAATAATTATAAATATTACCATGTGGTATAACCGAAAATCAAACAAAAAAAATCGGTACCTTACTGGTACCGAAATCGATAATTCGGTACCGGTTCCGGTTCCGGTTCTTACTTTTCTGATAATTTCGAATCGGTATTAATTCGGTATTTTCGGTATCGATTCGATTTTTTACCGATGAGCACCCCTACTGTAAGACCCCGAATTTTATGAAATAAAAGTATTCAATTTTTCTATTTAGTAAATGGTTAAATTGATAACAAGTTAAAGTTAAGGGTGATATATGAATTTTTTTTCAAAATACACAAGTGGTTATAAAATATTCATTGTTGTCGGGGAATATTCGTTTGGTCGTGGAATATTCTCTCTGTCGGGAAATATTCGTACGACGGCGCAGCCATTTGTGGGCCCCATAACAGAATAACTGTCGGGTGAAGAAAACGACAAATTTGAGTTTTTACAAATAACGGCGTAGTTGTTACCGTTAACACTGTTGGAATACCCGGTGGTTAAAATACAGTAATACGCGTTATTGCACAGTAGCACACGGTATTGCATAGTATTTTTGAAATTATTGATTCTTACGTAAGAAGGCACTACTCAATAATTGTTACAATAATTACTGTTCAATATTTTATTTTATTGATTCAATAATTGTTGCGTTGATATTTTATATTACTATTGTTTCAATAATTGTCACTATACAATATTTTTCATTATCGGAGCAATAATTCATATTATCGAAATAATATTATTAGATAACATTATTGGCAATGTCTAGAAAGTTCTGTCTAAGGAGATGTTTGGTCATCTAATTGCGCGCCAGTAAGGAAAAATTCTTATTGAAAAGCCCCCTCTTTCCTGGGAACGGTCTGGTTGTCATAAATGTGATTCTGTAATATTATTTGTGAATAATTAATTATTGATTCATATGATAAGGAAATATTTATTTTATATGGATATAAATGAGGGATATATTTTTGTGGTTAAAAATGAAGGAGTTAATGTTGAAGTGTTTTATCTGTATTTTTGTCGGAACGGGGGTATTGAAAATCAAATTAGGATTTTTAAGATATTTTGCGAGGGTTATAATTTTTAATCCGACCGTTGGATCGTTGTGATTTTTGGATATGTTATACATATATAAGTTGAGTATATGTCCATAAATTTTGAACCGTTTAAAATGAACGTATGATTTGTTATGAATTTTACGAGATGACTGGTTCAGAAATTATTGAATTTTCAGAGTTAATGATTTTGGTAGAAAATTCTAGAATTGGTGGGCCCCACTCTTGGTTGGTGAAGAAATGTGCTGAGATTTTTATTCAAATGTGGTAGGCTTGAATAGTAGCAGGTAAAGGCATCAGGTTGCAAGTTAAGTCTGCTTCGGCGTGCTAACATTTTCCTATAAATAGAGAGCTAAGTTAGAATTGAAAATCACACCAGAAACATAAGCTTTCTCTCTTTCTCTCTCTATATTATGAAGCATATTTTGTGAGTATTTAGATACTTTGAGAGTTGCTATTCAGTGCATGTTTCATTCGGCTTTGCATTCCAGTTAGAAGTGCTGCTCTTTTGAGGTAAGGGATAGTAAGGGATATTAAGAGATGTTATATTCTTCATAATGATGTTATTCTTTCAATATCATTATACTGAAATATTAGTATGGATTTTATTGTGGAATTTCTACCTTTTTGAGTCGGGGTTACTATTTATGTATACGACACTATTCACGTATACGGCACTATTCATGTATATGGCACTATTTACGTATATGACATTATTAACGTATACGGTACTATGTACAAATAAGGAGTACTATTCACGAGTTACTATTCACGGGTACTATTCACGATAAAAATTGGTTTCTTTTTCTGACCAAATTATCGTTGATTTATGATTGTTGCTCTCGAAAATAAATGCAGTTGTTGATCATATTATTTTTATCATATATAACATTTTTATAACCCTGATGTTGAATTTCTCTTTCACTTGAGTGTAAAGATGGGTAAATTATTGGTATGATCGTGACTGAGGAATGTCTTTGGCCTGTAGTGCAAAGATGAATTGTTAACTGGTATGATCATGACCATTGAATTTATAATTGAATATCTTTAGCTTAAGTGTAAAGATGAATTGATTAACATGATTATAATTATGGTGTATTTAAATTCTGAAATGATTATATATTTCTTTGAGATATGAATATATTTGGCCTGTAGTGCAAATATGAACTGTTGAGGAATATCTTTGGCCTGTAGTGCAAAGATGAATTTTTTATGAATATCTTTGGCCCGTAGTGCAAAGATGACTTGTTGTTGAATATCTTTGGCCAGTAGTGCAAAGATGAACTGTTGACGAATATCGTTGGCCTGTAGTGCAAAGATGAATTTATTAATATGATTATGAACAGGAATTGTGATTTGGTATAACCATGATCTTTGATATTTCAGGTAAAGACAGGTGATGAAAATATTCTTCGTCCTGGGTGCGAAGAAAAATTTAGAATCACAATTATGATTATGAGTTATTCATATGATTGTGGAAAGGAACTGTTAAGTGATGTTACAGGGATAAAACATTGTTGGTGGATTTTTAACACGGAGAAGATAATAGACTTTATAGTCTATTTGACTCTTCTAATGGATTGCTCGTTCCGCTGCAACTATGGTTGAAAATTTTTATCATCTACCATATGTTCTAAATCTCTGATTTATTACTGATGAAGACTAATGATAATTTATTTATCTTTAGTCATGATATTCTTTACTGGGCTAGTTGTGTTCACCCTTCTGTTCACAATTCCTTTCAGGTAATAAGAGTGTAGCTGGGTCGAACGAGGGTAACGGGGAAATAGAACGGTGGTCTCTAGCTGTGGAGGTTCTCCCGAAGCAGTATAGAAAAGTTCATTTAGTAGTTATATTTGGTGAAGAAAATAGGGTGAGGCGAACCCAACGTTGGAAGGGTGTTTTGTCACTATCATACAAGATGTCTAATGACATACAACCTCGTGTCATCATAAGACAGGGTTGTGCTCATCCACTTGCTGAGTATATCTACGAGCACTACCTATATAATTTTGGTGTTTGTTTGAAGTATAATTCACGATTAAAGACAGTGGAGATAATGATAAGTCAAGAGAAGACTTACCATTGGGAAGAATATGATAGTAATCTTTTCGTTTTTCTTTGAGGTCTATTGGGTCAACCAAGGATAATTCTGTGGCCATATGATATCTATCATAACCTAGACGCATGGCCTCATCCACGAAGGTTTTCTTTAGCACTTCCCAAAGATTCTAATTTCTAAAACAGTTTTTGACTATACCTTTATGTAAGGTGTCATTGTGAGGTGCTGTACACGGTTGGGACATGAGTTACATTTGGTATATATTTGTATCCAAACTCACAGCATATATGTTGTTGTATTTTGCACGACAATTGTTGTAATAAAGTTGTAGTTATTTTTTATACCATGTATTTGGCGACTCAGAATAGGTTGGATGGAATGGACCTGTTTTGGGGTTGTCACACCTACCCACTGCTAGCCCCATGAGGTATAAAGATAAAAGTTCTATTTATCTGTTCCAGCCAATTGCTATTAAACTGGATCCAGCCCATATTTCTTTAATTGACTAGTATTACTTTTTCTCCTTCCTCCTTGACTACCTTAAATTATGTAACTTTTTTTATGTTTCTATGTTATTTCTTAATTTCTTTTCACTCTTACATAATTTGTTCAAAAAATTTGTCACTAAAATTCCATACTCAAAAAAAGTATCTTATAATTTTTTAAGAGTCTTGTTATATATTGTGAAAGATTTATGTTGAATTACGATTGTGACTTATATCAATACATGAGATTGGATATAATTATAAAATTAATTCTGTGTATCAAATAAATCGTAAAAGTATTATCAACTAATTTATCTACGTTACTTACAATCAAAAAGTCGACATGTAAAGTCATAATATATATTTATAATTTTTCATTTTTTTAAGGGTTCTTTACATTTCTATACAACAATTAAAAAGTAATTACAAGATTAGTGCATTCACAAAATAATTACATATTAAAAAGAGTGCAACACAATAACCAAACTTATTAAACTCTAGATCTCTCATCCGCCCATTCTTTTCATCTCCCTCACCGCCTCCTCCCCTTCATCCTCCTCCCCCGTCGTGGAGCTCCTGAAGAACTTGGGTTACACCGCCATTGTCCTTGCCTGCGTCGCCGCTACCTACTACTCTTTCCCTTTCCCAGAAAATGCCAAACACAAAAAGCTCAAATCTTCCGGCATGCTGTAAGACCCCAACTTTTTATAAATGAAATTAAATTTCCTCTATTTATTATTTTGAAATAGTAAGGGTTGATTTGATTAATGTGATTAGTTATGGGTAAAATGCGCAAATATCTTGAATAAGCAAGTGATTATAAAATATTCTTTGTTGTTGGGGAATATTCGTTTGGTCGTAAAATATTCTTGCTGTCGGGAAATATTCGTACGACGGCACAGCATTTTGTGGCCCCCATAACGGAAAGCGATTGGATGAAGAAAACGACAAGTATAAGTTGTTTATAAATAACGGCGTAGTTGTTACAGTTAACATTGTTAGAATACCCGGTGGTTAAAACACAGTAATACGCGTTGTTGCACAGTAGCACACGGTATTGTACCAATTATTGATTCTTACGTAAGAAGACACTGCTCAATAATTGTTACAATAATTACTGTTTAATATTTTATTTTATTAATTCAATAATTGCTACGCTGATATTTTATATTATTGTTGTTTCAATAATTATCACTACACAGTATTTTCTATTATCAGATTAATAATTCATATTTGAATAATATTATTAGATAGCATTATTGGCAATGTCTAAAAAGTTCTGTCTAAGGAGAGGTTTGGTCACCTAATTGCGCGCCAGTAAGGAGAAATCCTTATTGAAAAACCCTCTCTTTCCTGGGAACGGCCTGGTTGTCAGTATTGTGATTCTGTAATATTATTTGTGAATAATTAATTATTGATTTATATGATAAGAAAAATATTCATTTTATGTGGATATAGATGGAGAAAATTTTTAAGGTGACAATTGTTAAAAATTGGTATTTTATCTTTTCTGATAAAATAATTTATTTAAATATATTATTATATTTTAATAATATAATAATGGTGATATTTTTACAATAAATGTGTGATATATGAATAAATAAGGAAGAATAGTATTTTTGTTACAAAAAATATTTAAAACATATTTTTCATTTTTGCGGACCCTAATTTTTGACTGAAATTTGATTATAGCCTGTAAAATAGTCTGTATATGGATTTCGGGTCAATTTCTATTTGGAATTTAGAAAAACTTAAACTTACAAAGTTATAGAGAATTGAATTTTCTATGGAATAGACATAAAATTCAAATTTTTCTGATAAAAGGGCTATTTATTATAAATTATTGAAGTTCCAAAATAATTAATTTTTGAAGTTTTAGTTATTTTTATATGAAAAATGTTTTTTGCAATTGGGTGGGCCCCACATGTGATATAAATATGCTGAATTCAGTTGGTCTAAGGTGGGCTTGAAATTTTTTAATTATATTAATATTTTATTAAATTTTCTGCTTTGGTGTTCTAAGCATTTTCTTATAAATAGGGTGTTTAGGTTAGAATTGAAAATCACACCAGAAACTAAAATCTTCTCTCTCTATATTATCGAGCGTATTCTTGTGAGTATTTTGATACTTTGAGTGTTACTATACGGTGCAAGTTTCTTCAGCAATATATCCAGTATTCCAGTCAGATGTACTGTCTTTTTGGAAGTAAGGGATGTTATTTTTTTTATAAATGATATTATTTCTTTCAATATCATTATATCAAAATATTGATCTGAACTTTTTATCAAATTTAGAACTTTTAGTGTCAGGATTACTATTCACGTATACGGCACTATTCACGAAAAATTAAATTTTTATTTTTTTTTCAAGATATCTATTATGGATACTAGCTTTGATTGTATCCATGTTTTGAGCATTCTTGAATTTTACTCCACTATGGTTATTTATGAAGTATTTTTGAACTTGGATTGTTTAAAGTACGAATCCTTAATATTTGTTCTTTTGTTTTACTGGATTCGTTTTCTTTAAAATATTTTTCATCATCGTCAGTCCTAAATGATGATATTACTGAATATCTTTGGCCTGTAGTGCAAATATGAATGATTTTCTGATGAATATCTTTGGTCCGTAGTTCAAAGATGAACAGGTGTTGAGATGAACATGACCAACTAATGAATATCTTTGGCCTGTAGTGCAAAGATGAATATTTGATTCAAGATGTATATTGATTGATGTTACAGGGATAAAATATTGATGATGGACTTTTAAATTCATAGATGATAGTAGATTTCATCATCTACTTAACTCTTCTAATGAATTATTATTTTCGCTGCGAATATTAATTTAAAATTTGTTGTCTATTGTATTCTATTAGATTTTTCTCTGTTGAGGACTAACGATAATTTGTTCTATATTATCTTAGTCATAATATTCTTTACTGGGCTAGTTGAGCTCACCCTTTCCTTTTTGTTCTATTTTTCTTCTCAGGAGGCGAGAATGTAGCGAGTACTAGTCGGGGTATGGAATGATGGTTCTAGAAAGATATTTTAGTAGTCCTCACTATTTTTGTAAAATAAAGTATCGATAATTATTATGAGGACTTATTTGAGTGTGGATATTATCTAGAAGATAATATTTGTATTTTAAACTTACAGTTAAGTGTTGTCGTATTTTGCACGATAATTGTATTAATAAAGTTGTAGTTGTTTCTGTACCATGTATTTGGTGACTCAGAATGGGTGGTGTATACATATTTTGGGAGTGTCACAGTTGGTATTAGAGCTTAGGGATATGGTCTCTGGCGGAGATTGGGAATAGAACTAGGAGGGGAGAGACGAGTAAATTCTTCGCTAGTATGTCCTACCTAAGCTTATTTGTTAGTTGGTCAGAGTATAGGGTTATTATCTTGCATGTCAATTTCATTAATTAACCCTTGTTTTGTGACAGTATTTAAGAATGACAGCTGAAAATATTAACGATGGAGTAAATGAGACCGTGGAGACACCATTAATCACCAATGAGGAGAATGTGCAACAGGCCGGCAATGTTCCTCCTGTAAATCACACCACTGAGCAGACGATGAACGATGAGATGTTAAGAAGCTTTTTGCGGTTCATGCAAAACCATACGAAGGAGACTCCTGTTCAAAATACAGGTAGAAACAATGGCAACGCACAGCTGGTCACAGCCAAGCACTTCAAAGAGTTGGGACCACCAGAATTCTGGGGAAAGCCGAACCCGATTAAGGCAGAAACGTGGGTCAAGCAAATTACCAAGATATTCGATGTCTTGAGATGCACGGAGGAACAGAAGGTTCCATTCACCACCTTTATGTTCCGTAATGAAGCAGATTACTGGTGGGAATCTATGAAGTGTACCCATCCAGCCGCACTCAGCATGTCTTGGGAGACATTTTAGAAACTGTTCAATGACAAGTACTTTCCTGAAAGTATTAGTCATATGAAGGAGGTAGAGTTTATTAGACTAGAGCAGAACAACATGACGGTGTCCCAATACGAGGCGAAGTTCGCGAAGTTATCCAGGTTTGGACCTCATTTGGTGGAGAATGAGGAACGTATGACGCGGATGTTTCTGAGAGGTTTGAAACCCGACATACGTCAGTATCTCATTTCTCATAAATTTTCTCTATATTCAGATGTTGTCAACATGGCTCAATTATTAGAGCGAGATAACGAGTACTTTCAACCGAGGGACCACAACCAAGATCGTACTGGTGACAGCAGTCATCGGAGCAACGATAACCAGTGGGAAAAGAAGAACACGGACAAAAGCGGTAACCACTCTAGTGGTAATCGTGGCCATGATAATAGTGGAAGCGAGTGGGGGGAGATTTTAAAAAGAGGAAATTCAACAATGACAATGTGAAGACGTCAGCACCAGCAGCAACTGGTTGTAAAGGAGGAGAACGACCACCGGTCGTATGCTACAAATACGAAAAAGAGGGACATATCAGCCCAAACTATCCACAACAGTTCAAGGTATGTTATAATTGTGGAATGGAAGGGCATATCGCTCGAGATTGTACTATAGCGAAACCAAGTCCAGCGGGGATGGTGACTCAAAAGGCTGTCCCAGAAAAGTCAAAGTCAACGGTTCCTGGAAGAGCGTTTGTTGTGACTGGTCAAAATGCAAGGAACCCAAACGAGGTGATCACGGGTAAGCTAATCGTAAATTCTTGCAAAGTTTATACATTACTAGATACCGGTTCTATCCATTCATTTATCTCTCCTACTTGTGCTCAACGTTTAAATTTGACTCCGGAGAAATTAGACTTTGACCTATCTGTGGAGACTCCGTTAGGAGAAACTTTCATAACATCCACTGTTTATAAATCTTGTTTGATCCAAGTTGGCACCATCACATTACCTGTTGATCTTATCTCTTTAAAGATACTTGCTTTTGATGTGATTTTAGGGATTGATTGGTTAACTACTCATCATGCCAAAATTGATTGTTTTCGTAAGGTTGTTAGTTTCCATATTCTTAATCAACCTGTTATTCGAATTCAAGCAACTAAACCACTAAAATCAATCAATTTATATCAAGCCATAAAGCCATTCGTTTATTAAAAAACAGATGTCAAGCTTTCTTAGCCCATGTTATGGATTTGAATAAAGACACGTCAGATTTGAATAATATTCTTGTTGTTAGTGACTTTCCTGACGTATTTTCTGAAGAACTTCCATGTCTATCCCCAGAACGTGAAGTTGAATTCTTTATTGACCTTGAACCTGGTACAAAACTCATTTCTAAAACCCCATATCGAATGGCTCCTATTGAACTTCAGGAGTTAAAGGTTCAACTACAGGAGTTGTTGAACATCGGTTTCATTCGTCCTAGTACATCTCCTTGGGTTGCTCCTGTTTTATTTGTAAAGAAGAAGGACGGGAGTATGCTACTTTGTATTGACTACCGGGAATTGAACCATGTCACCATCAAGAATAGGTATCCGCTACCTCGTATTGATGACATGTTTGACCAGTTGCAAGGAGTACAATTCTTTTCAAAGATCGATCTTCGTTCTGGATATCATCAATTGAAGATTAGAACTAAGGATATTCCGAAGACTGCCTTTAGAACACGGTACGTGCATTATGAATTTTTAGTCATATCTTTTGGATTGACTAATGCTCCTACGACTTTCATGGATATGATGAACCGAGTATTCAAGGAATATTTGGATCAGTTCGTTGTTGTCTTTATTGATGACATCCTCATATATTCTAAAAGTCGTGAAGTTCATGAGCACCATTTAAAGCTAGTACTCCAAGGTTTCGTGAAAACAAGTTTTATGCCAAGTTAAAGAAATGCGAGTTCTGGCTTGAGGAAGTAGCATTCCTTGGACACGACACGTGGTGTCAAAATATGGAGTATCTGTTGACCCGGCGAAGACTGAAGCAATACAAAGTTGGGAGCAACCGAAGTCGGTGACTGAAGTACGTAGCTTTCTGGGCCTAGCTGGTTATTATCGGAGATTCGTGGAAGGATTTTCTCGAATTGCTACTCCATTAACTCAGCTGACTCGGAAGGATGCAAAATTCGTATGGAGCGAGGAATGCGAGAAGAGTTTTCAAGAGCTTAAGAGGAGACTTATTTCAGCACTTGTTCTGATAATACCATCTGGTTCGGATGGATTTGTTATCTACAGTGATGCTTCAGGCAAAGGATTAGGATGTGTTCTCATGCAACATGGGAAGGTCATAGCCTATGCCTCGCGATAACTCAAAGAATATGAGAGGAATTAGCCTACTCATGATCTAGAGTTGGCAGTGGTCGTTTTCGCGTTAAAAATCTGGAGGCACTATCTATATGGGGAGAAAGTGGAGATATATTCGGATCATAAAAGCCTTAAATATTTTTTTATCAAAAAAGAACTCAACATGCGGAAACGACGTTGGCATGAATTATTGAAAGATTATGACCATACCATTCAATATCATCTTGAAAAAGCGAACGTGGTAGCTGACGCGTTGAGTAGAAGATCATATGCGGGAACGAGTGCGATGCTGTCAACACAAAGGCCCATTTTGGGTGATTTACAAAAGATGAAGATAGAATTCAAGACTCCAAGGACCCATGCGGTGATGTTAAATATACGCATAGAACCAACTTTAATCGATAAAGTTAAAGTTGCTCAAGCCACAGACTCAGAGTTAATGCGTATGAAGAAGAAAGTACAAGAAGGTGTTATCCCAGAAATAAGAACCGATGAAGAAGGAATACTTCGAGTTAACTCCAGACTTTGTGTTCTTAACGACTCTGATTTGAAGTACAAGATCATGATGGAGGCACACAACACACCGTTTGCAATTCACCCTGGAAGTACCAAAATGTATCGTGATCTTTGACATACATTTTGGTGGAGCAATATGAAGAGAGAGATCGCGAAGTTTATCTCGAGGTGTTAAACTTGTCAACATGTAAAGGCAGAGCATCAAGTGCCAAAGGGTCCATTGCAACCACTTGAGATTCTGAAATAGAAGTGGAAACACGTTACCATGGATTTCGTTACGGGTCTTCCAAAAGTTTCTCAAGGCATAGATGCGATTTGGGTTATTGTTGATAGATTAACCAAGTCTGCTCATTTCTTGCCGATACGAGAGACTTATTCTGTGACAACCCCAAAATAGGTCCATTTCACCCAACCTATTCTGAGTCACCAAATACATGGTACAGAAAATAAGTACAACTTTATTACAACAATTGTTGTACAAAATACAACAACACATATGCTGTGAGTTTGGATATGAATATATACCAACTGTGACTCGTGTCCCAACCGTAATGTGACAAATGTCCCATCAGTGGACAGCACCTCACAGTGATACCTACATAAAGGTATAGTCAAAAACTTTTTTAGAAATTAGAATCTTTGGGAAGTGCTCAAGGAAACCTTCGTACATGGGAGACCATGCTTCCAAGTAATGATAGATATCATATGTCCACAGAATTATCATTGGTTGACCTAATAGATCCCAAAGAAAAATAAGAAGATTACTATCATATTCTTTCCAATGGTGAGTCTTCTCTTGACATATCATTATCTCCACTGTCTTTAATCGTGAATTATACTTCAAACAAACACCAAGATTATATAGGTAGTGCTCGTAAATATACTCAGCAAGTGGATGTGCACAACCTTATCTTATAATGACACGAAGTTGTATGACATTAGACATCTTGTATGATAGTGGCAAAACACCCTTCCAACGTTGGATTCGCCTCACCCTATTGGATTCATCAAATATAACTACTAAATGATGACTACCGTTCTATTCTCCTGTTACCCCCGTTCGACCCAGCTACACTCGTATTACCTGAAAGGAATTTTGAAACAGAAGGGTGAGCACAACTAGCTCAGTAAAGAATATCATGACTAAAGATAAATAAATTATCAATAGCCTTCAATAGTAATAAATCAGAGATTTAGAACATATGGTAGATGATAAAAAATTTCAACCATAGTTGCAGCGGAACGAGCAATCCATTAGAAGAGTCAAATAGACCATAAAGTCTATTATCTTCTCCACATTAAAAGTCCACCAACAATATTTTATCCCTGTAACATTAATCAACAGTTCCTTTCCACAATTATATGAATAACTCATAATCATAATTGTAATTCTAAATTCTTCTTCGCATCTAGGACGAAGATAATTTTCATCACATGTCTTTACCTGAAACATCAAAGATCATGATTATACCAAATCACAGTTCCTGTTTATAATCATACTAACAATTTCATCTTTGCACTACGGCCAAAGATATTCATCAACAGACCATCTTTGCACTATAGGCCAAAGATATTCATCAACAATTCATCTTTGCACTACAGGCCAAAGATATTCCTCAACAGTTCATATTTGCACTACAGGCCAAATATATTCATCAACAGTTCATATTTGCACTACAGGCCAAATATATTCATCAACAGTTCATATTTGCACTGCAGGCCAAATATATTAATATCTCAAAGAAATATATAATCATTTCAGAATTTATATAAAGAATAATTATAACCATGTTGATCATTTCACCTTTGCACTTAAGTTAATGATATTCAATTATAAATTCAATGGTCATGATCATTCCAGTCAACAATTCAACTTTGCACTATGGCCAAAGGGAACTCATAGTCATGATCATACCAAAAATCTACCCATCTTTACACTCAAGTCAAATAGAAATATCATCATTAGGGTTATAAAAATGTTATATATAATAGTAAAATAAATATAATCAAAACATCTAGATTTAATCTCAAGAGTAATATTCATAAATCAATTATAATTTGATTAGAAAAAGAAATCAATTTTGTCATGAATAATAACTCGTGAATAGTAACCCATGAATAGTAACTTCGTGAATAGTAACTCATGAATAGTAATTCGTGAATAGTAACTTATGAATAGTAAACCCGACACAAAAAGATAAAAATTTCACAATAAAAGTCATACCAATATTTCGGTATAATGATATTGAAATAACATTTCTTAAACTTATAAACAATTTATTTTAATTGTTTACACTTTACTAAATAATGCATTTAATCATTCTAAAATGCTAAACTCATAAGATTTCATCACCAATAATCGAAACCCTCATCAAAAATCTGCATATACCTCATATAGGATTCTCAAGCCATAAAATCCTATTTTACAATTTTTTTACTTCGCATAACATATTTAATTCATTTACTCATAACTAGTCCATTTTCATGAAAAATACCAAATCACTCCCAAAAATATTTCTTTTCTGGAATTTAGCAGAATATATCCCATATTGAACATATATTTTTCCCGGAATTTTTAAAAATCATTTACTATTTTTTATATGGCCAAAACAGCCGAATATTTAGATATTTATCAAAAATTGTACTTTTATCCAAAAATTCTGAAATTTACAGAGTATACTTATATCATATAAATGTACTCCCAATAAAAATTTCACCGATTTTAGAGTTAACCACAAGGAGTTATAAGCGGTTATTTTTAAAATAGTCTTTTCTCATAAAATTTATAACTCTTAATCTATACATCCAAAAATCGTCATTTTTGGACACAATCAAGAAAACTCATCAAGTTATCATTTCAAATTTTTTTAGAATTTTCTTAAGGTCGGAAGAAGTACGAACTGAAAAACATAATGACCCTTAAAATCCCTTACCTCAAAAGAGCAGCACTTCTAACTGGATATCGGATATGACGCTGAAGGAAACTTACACTGATGAATAGCAACTCACCAAGTATCTAAATACTCACAAAATACACTCGATAATTTAGAGAGAAAAAGAGAGAAAACTTATGAATTCTGGTGTGATTTTCAATTCTAACTTAGCCCTCTATTTATAGGAAAATGTTAGCACGCCGAACCAGACTTGACCTGCTACCTGATAGCTTTACCTGCTACTATTCCACCCACCAAAAATCAGCCATCTTCCCCAACAATCAAAAGTGGGGCCCACCAATTTCTAGAATTTTTCACCAAAATCATTTATAAACCTAATTTCTGAATCAGTCACCTCTTAAAATTCATAACAAATCATTCGTTCATTTTTAACGGTTCAAAATTTGTGAACATATACTCAACTTATATATGTATAATATATCCAAAAATCACAACGATCCAATGGTCATATTAAAAATTATAACTCACACAATAAAGCTGTAAGAACACTAATTTGATCTTTTAATACCTCCAATCCGACAAAATACTGATAAAATACCTCAACATTAATTCCTTCATTTATAACCACATAAATAAATCCATCATTTATATCCACATCAAATAAATATTTTATTATCATATAGATCAATAATTAATTATTCACAAATAATATTACAGAATCATAATAATGACAACCAGGCAGTTCCTAGGAAAGAGGGGACTTTTCAATAAGGATTTCTCCTTACTGGCACGTAATTAGGTGACCAAACCTCTCCTTGACAGAACTTTCTAGACATTGACAATAATGCTATCTAATAATATTATTCAAATAATAAGAATTATTAATCTGATAATGGAGATACTGTGCAGTGACAATTATTAAAATAACAATAATATAAAATATCAACGCAGTAATTATTGATTTAATAAAATAAAATATTGAACAGAAATTACTGTAACAATTATTGAGTAGTGCCTTCTCACGTAAGAATCAATAATTAAAAAAATACTGTGCAATACCGTGTGCTATTGTGCAACTATGCGTATTACTGTTTTTAACCACCAGGTATTCCAACAGTATTAACGGTAATAACTACGCTGTTATTTATAAAAACTTAAATTTGTCATTTTCTTCATCCGACAGTTATTCTGTTATGGGACCCACAAATGGCTGCGCCGTCGTACGAATATTCTCCGACAGAAAAAATATTCCACGACTAAATGAATATTCCCCGACAATAATAAATATTTTATAACCACTTGCGTATTTTAAAAAAAAAAATCATATATCACCCTTAACTTTAACTTTTATCAATTTAACCATTTACTGAATAGTAATTATAAGAAAAATTGAATACTTTTATTTCATAAAATTCGGGGTCTTACATATTCCCTTTAACATCTTGCTCTTATGTACGTGAATGAGATTGTGAGGTTGCATGGCATGTCAGTATCCATAGTTTCGGATCGTGACCCAAGATTCACTTCACGATTTTGGGTTAGCTTACAGAAAGCTATGGGCACAGATTTACGATTCAGTTCGGCATACCATCCTCAAACGGACGGACAATCAGAGAGGACTATTCAAACTCTTGAACATCTATTAAGACTCTGTGTTATAGACTTCAAAGGGAGTTGAGATAAGTATTTACCATTAGTGGAATTCTCCTACAACAATAGTTATTAGGCAAGTATAGGTGTGGCTCCATTTGAAGCATTGTATGGTTGAAAGTGTCGCTCTCCAATATGTTGGGATGAGGTGGGTGAAGCAACATTGTTAGAACCAGAGTTGATACGTATGACTACAGAAAAGATCCAAATGATTCGACAACGTATACAAACGACACATGATAGACAAAAGAGTTATGCGGATCTTCATCGAAAGGACGTAAAATTTGATATTGGGGATCTTGTATTGTTACGTGTTGCTCCATGGAAGGGAGTTACATGATTTGGGAAGAGAGAAAAGCTCAATCCTCGATTTATTGGTCCATTTTAAATTCTTGACCGAGTAGAAAATGTGGCCTATAGACTCGTGTTACCTCCAAGCTTGTCCCGTGTTCATAATATTTTTCACATATCTGTGCTTCGTAAATATGTGAAAGACCCAAACCACATTATTGAGTTAGAACCAGACGAGATATCCGAAAACTTAACGTACGAAGAGGTACCTGTCAAGATCTTGGTTAGGAAGGAGCATGTCATACGCACCAAGGTTATACCACAAGTTAAAGTTTTGTGGAGGAGCCATGCTATTGAGAAAATGACTTGGGAGTTGGAAACGGAAATGAAAACGAGGTATCTTTACCTTTTCGAAACACCAGGTACGTACGTCAATTTCGAGGACGAAATTTCATAAGTAGGGGAGGTTGTAAGACCCCAACTTTTTATAAATGAAATTAAATTTCCTCTATTTATTATTTTGAAATAGTAAGGGTTGATTTGATTAATGTGGTTAGTTATGGGTAAAATACGCAAATATCTTGAATAAGCAAGTGGTTATAAAATATTCTTTGTTGTCGGGGAATATTCGTTTGGTCGTGGAATATTCGTACGACGACGCACCCTTTTGTGGGCCCCATAATGGAAAGCGATTGGATGAAAAAATGACAAGTATAAGTTGTTTATAAATAACGGCGTAGTTGTTACCGTTAACACTGTTAGAATAACTAGTGGTTAAAACACAGTAATACGTGTTGTTGCACAGTAGCACACGGTATTGCACCAATTATTAATTCTTACGTAAGAAGGCACTACTCAATAATTGTTACAGTAATTACTGTTTAATATTTTATTTTATTGATTCAATAATTGCTACGTTGATATTTTATATTATTGTTGTTTCAATAATTGTCACTGCACAGTATTTTCCATTATCAGATTAATAATTCATATTTGAATAATATTATTAGATATCATTATTGACAATGTCTAGAAAGTTCTGTCTAAGGAGAGGTTTGGTCACATAATTGCGCGCCAGTAAGAAGAAATCCTTAATTCCCCCTCTTTCTTGGGAACGGTCTGGTTGTCAGTATTGTGATTCTGTAATATTATTTGTGAATAATTAATTATTGATTTATATGATAAGAAAAATATTAATTTTATGTGGATATAGATGGAGAAAATTTTTAAGGTGATAATTGTTGAAAATTGGTATTTTATCTTTTCTGATAAAATAATTCATTTAAATATATTATTATATTTTAATAATATAATAATGGTGATATTTTTACAATGAATGTATGACATATGAATAAATGAGGAGAAAGAGTATTTTTGTTATAAAAAATATTTAAAACATGTTTTTCATGTTTGTGGACCCCAATTTTTGACTGAAATTTGATTATAGCCTGTAAAATCGTCAGTATATGGATTTCGGTCAATTTCTGTTTGGAATTTAGAAAAACTTAAACTTACAAAGTTGTAGAGAATTGAATTTCCTATGGAATGGACATAAGATTCGAAATTTTCTGATAAAAGGGCTATTTATTATGAATTATTGAAGTTCCGGAATAATTGATTTTTGAAGTTTTAGTTATTTTTTTATGAAAAACATTTTTTGCAATTGGATGGGCCCCACATATGATATAAATGTGCTGAATTCAGTTGGTCTAAGGCGGGCTTAAAAAATTTTAATTATATTAATATTTTATTAAATTTTTTACTTTGGTGTTCTAAGCATTTTTTTATAAATAGGGTGTTTAGGTTAGAATTAAAAATCACACCAAAAATTAAAATCTTCTCACTCTATATTATCGAGCGTATTCTTATGAGTATTTTGATACTTTGAGTGTTGCTATACGGTGCAAGTTTCTTCAGCACTATATCCAGTATTCCAGTCAGAGGTACTGTCTTTTGGGAGGTAAGGGATGTTATTTTTTTTTATAAATGATGTTATTTCTTTCAATATCATTATGCCAAAATATTGATCTGAATTTTTTTTATCAAATTTAAAACTTTTAGTGTCGGGGTTACTATTCACGTATACGACACTATTCACGAATACGACACTATTCACGAAAATTTAAATTTTTGTTTTTTTTCAAGATATCTATTATGGATACTAGCTTTGATTGTATCCATGTTTTAAGCATTCTTGAATTTTACTCCATTATGGTTATTTATGAAGTATTTTTGAACCTGGATTGTTTAAAGTATGAATCCTTAATATTTGTTCTTTTGTTTCACTGGACTCGTTTTCTTTAAAATATTTTTCATCATCCTCAGTCCTAAATGATGATATTACTGAATATCTTTGGCCTGTAGTGCAAAGATGAATAATTTTCTGATGAATATCTTTGGCCCGTAGTGCAAAGATGAACAGGTGTTGAGATGAACATGACCAACTAATGAATATCTTTGGCATGTAGTGCAAAGATGAATATTTGATTCAAAATATATATTGATTGATGTTACAGGGATAAAATATTGATGATGGACTTTTAAATTCATAGATGATAGTAGATTTTATCATCTACTTTACTCTTCTAATGAATTATTATTTCCGCTGCGAATATTAATTTAAAATTTATTGTCTATTGTATTCTATTAGATTTTTCTCTATTGAGAACTAACGATAATTTGTTCTATATTATCTTAGTCATAATATTCTTTACTGGGCTAGTTGAGCTCACCCTTTTCTTTTTGTTCCATTTTTCTTCACAAGAGGCAAGAATGTAGCGAGTACTAGTCGGGGTATGAAATGATGGTTCTAGAAAGATGTTTTAGTAGTCCTCACTATTTTTGTAAAATAAAGTATCAATAATTGTTATGAGGACTTATTTGAGTGTGGATATTATCTAGAAGATAATATTTGTATTTTAAACTTACAGTTAAGTGTTGTCGTATTTTGCACGACAATTGTATTAATAAAGTTGTAGTTGTTTTGTACCATATATTTGGCGACTCAAAATGGGTGATGTATACCTATTTTGGGGGTGTCATACATGCCCCTCTCTCGGACGACCTCCATATCATCTCCAATTGGAGTGGCTATCATGAGATCTATTCTCGGGTTTTCGTCCAGCCCGAAACCCTTCAAGAACTCGAAATCATTGTCCAAAACGCCAATGAGAAGACGGAAAAAATTCGTCTCACAAGCATAAATTCGAAAACAAATACATGTAACACTTGGTTTACTGTTCTAAATTTTTTTATGACTATTTAGTTACCCATAAAAATTAAAATGGTTACCTTTGTATGAAGGTTTGGCTACCAACTGTACCTTTTTATTGATGTAAAGTAACCGAGATTGTGTTACATAATATTGAATAATATTTTGCATTTTTTTTCTTTTTTACATTAAGTAAGAGAAAAACCACACTACTACTCTCTGATTCCATCATGGTTTAACAAAATAAAGAAAACAAATACATGTAACACTTGGTTTACTGTCCTGAATTTTTTTATGACTATTTGGTTACCCACAAAAAAATTAAAATGGTTACCTTTGTATGAAAGTTTAGCTACCAATTGCACCTTTTTATTGATGTAAGGTAACCGAGATTGTGTTACACAATATTGAATAATATTTTGCATTTTTTTCTTCTTATATTAAGTAAGAGGAAAATCACACGACTACTCTCTGATTCCATTATGGTTTAACAAGATAAAGAAAATAAATACATGTAACACTTGGTAATTGTATATCTATGTCTATAATAGAATTTTAAGATATTATAATAGAATTTTAAAAATTATTACCTTGTATATCTATGTCTATATCTATATCTATATATAAATATAAAGGTAGTAATGAAAGAATTCTCCTCGTAAAATATAACACTCTCATTTCTAATATATTTAAACTTCTTCTACTAATAAAAGGTAAATAAATTTAATATATATGTTCCTTTTTATATAAACTCCAAGTCTCTTTATCGTAAATAATATATATATATATATATATATATATATATATATATATATATATATATATACGGTCCGAATTTTAAGCTCACCCCTTATTCAATTCACCCGAGCTCACCCCCCTTTAGCGACGGACCCGGCAACGGTTCGGTCATACAACCGTCGTCTATACTTTTAGCGACGCTATATTTTGTCCGTCGCTAAAAGTATAGACGACGGTTGTATAACCGAACCGTCGTCGGGTCCGTCGCTAAAGGGGGGTGAGCTCAGGTGAGTTAGATATATATATATATATATATATATATATATATATATAAAACCTCTTCTCAAACTAAATTTATTTTCTTTTTTAATTTTAATTAAATAATAAACTATTCAAAAAATAGAACACTTTCATAATCTCCAATATTTTTAAACTTCTCCTACCAATAAAAAAGTAAATCTAATAAATATATGTTCTTTTTTTGAAATTCTTCTCAAACTTGATGAGTGAGTTTTATGCTCATGAATTGAGTGCTTTTGAGCTTAATCTTTTGAAAGTTTTTAAGTATTTGTATCTATTCATGCATGTTTTATGTTGTTTTATAGGAATTGGGACAAAAGTTACTTGGATCGACGTTTGAGGTTGCTAGATTCGCATTTTCAGATTTTCATTTACATAGCAGTCACTTTAAGGCCAATTTCAGCATTGCTCCAGCCCTTATTTCGAAAAACTCAAAGAATAAAAGTTGTAGATCTACGTCTCCTCTTTCCGGAATATCTTGAATCATCGAAATCGGAGTTCAAACGAAGAAGTTATGGCCATTTTCCCAAGGGACGTCAGAGTAGAAAATTTCAAAAAAGCTTCCAGCGCCGGGGCGCCCATTCTTAGGCTATTCCCAGTGTCGGGGAGCCCAGAGGCAGATTTCCAGCACTGTGAGTAGTGTTGGGGTCGGGCCAGATCAAGTTGGGAAGCGTTTTGGGGCATATTTTGATATTTTATTTACTCCAAATTAGATTGGGTTTCCTCTTAAGTTAGAAATTGAACTTGTAACTTATAAATAAATGATGCGAGGCATAGAATAGGGGAGGATTAGATAAAACACACCATTAGATTAGAACATAAACCCTAGTTTATATTGGATTGTTGGAGATTGAAGCAACTTGAAGAACACTGAAGATTCAAAGCAAGAGCGGAAGAGGAGTCTCAAGGCTGCTGACAACGTACAGATTCTATTATCATCTCTTATCTTATTTTTATCTTTTAATGGTTATTCAATTGTGGATTCTAGATATTAATTCAATAACAATGAACTAAATTCTTGTTTAACATTGCAACGAATTTTATTGTGTAGCTTGTTTTAGTATCCTTCTTTATTAATTATTGTGATCTATTTTAGGGATTGTCTATTATGATTTGTGCATAATTACTTAATTGCCTGATCAACAATTATCATGATAATTTATATGAATTCGGGAGATGAAATATAGATTTAGATCTGATCATAATAGTATGTGATTGTGTTTTCTGCATGGTGTTGGAATTCATGATTTGCGTTTAGGATAGAGATATGCCTTTATGCCGCGTGTAATCTGATAGAGAACATGTGCTTTAAAACATTTTTAATTGTAATTCACATAGGAATATAGTAAATTAATTAATTAGGGTGTTCAATACAATTCTATCAGCTGTGGATTTGGAATGATTTGTTTGTAATGCATCGAAATGTGGTTATAAATACTGATGAGTTCCTGATTAACAATCCAGAATAGTGAGAATAATTAATAAGAAGTGTGTTAATATAAGTGAAATAATAAGTGCAGTTGTGATCTTAATTCTCCATAACTTGATTTTAATCTAGTGATATTTAATAGTAGTTTTATTAATTATTTTAATTCACAATCCTAAATCATTTGTTTAGATAAAATTAATTTGGTTACGAGTTAGTATTTGGTACTTTTTTATTAAATAATTCCTCGTGGGAACGATACTCTACTTTCACTTTATTACTTGTTGACCGTGTATTTTTGGACGCATATATTGATTGTGAAATCGATCAACAAACCTAAATCTTTTTTTTATATAATTATAATTAAATTATATACCAAACAAACTCCAACATTAAACTAAATAAATAGTGTAAACTCGTACATGAGATTACATACAAAAGGTGTGACAAATCATTAGTCAAAACGTTAGCATGCTATCATCACAAAGATTATGTATGTCATGATGTGGTAATTTCTCTCTTTTCAATAAATTCTTTCTTTTTCATCTTTATTAATTACTCCGTTCCTAAAAAATTATCGTTTTAGAAGAAAAAATTTATTTCAAAAAGTTTGTCGTTTACAACTTTCAAGGAGAATAAATTATTTATTTTCCTATATTATCCCTACCTTCTCTCATTGTTCCAAGAAATTCTCTCCCTTGTATTAATAGTTTTTAACTTCCTATAAATGGGTAGTGATGAAATTTCAAACAAATTTTACTTGGTAAATGATACTTTCTTAATCCATGTGTCAAAATCTTAAACGACAATCTTTTAGGAACGGATGAAGTATTTCTTTTCCTCATTTATAGACTTGACTTTGATCGTTGATTCATTGTTGCTATCAATTGCTATTAATTTCAAATATTTACCCTTTGATTTTAGGGTTTAGTATTTGGGATAGGAGGACTTTGATATTTATGAATTAAATTAATTTGTTTGTGTTTTAATTATAATGTCACTTAGTTGTGATAGTATGACACGTTATTGATCTAACCTAAAAATATTTGATCAATATTGTTACAAACATATGAACAACTTCACACACCTATTATACACCACAAAAAATCTTAAGCGTACCCACACTAACCAATAATCATAAAATTAAAATAAGTACACTAATATTTTCATAATATTGACTAGCATAAAATCATTAATTATAAGTAAATTTATTGTAATATTGTCTCAAAATAATTAATTACAGTAAATTATAAATTACAAAAATCAATAAATACCATAAATAAATTTAATTCAATACAACGTATATTAAATTTGTACTATAGTATAAATAATTAAGATATGTATATATAGCATAAATGAAATTATATTATGCCTTAATATAAGCAATATATTAATATTTACATAAACGAAACCAATAACTTCTAATACTAACTCGTATGAGTATAATATACATGTAAGACCCCAACTATTTATAAATAAATATTTAATTTCTCTAATTATTTTTTTTAAATAGTAAGGGATTGATTTGATTAATGTAGTTAGTTATGAACAAAATGCGCAAATATTTTAAATAAGCAAGTGGTTATAAAATATTCATTGTTGTCGAAAAATATTCGGTTGGTCGTGGAATATTCTTGCTGTCGGGAATATTCGTACAACGGCGCAGCCTTTTGTGGGCCCCATAACGGAAAGCGAGTGGACGAAGAAAACGATAAGTATGAGTTTTTATAAATAACGGCGTAGTTGTTACCGTTAATACTGTTAGAATTCCTGGTGGTTAAAATACAGTAATACACAGTATTGCATCAATTATTGATTCTTACGTAAGTCACTACTCAATAATTGTTACAGTAATTACTGTTCAATATTTTATTTTATTGATTCAATAATTGCTACGTTGATATTTAAATTATTGTTGTTTTAATAATTGTCACTGAACAATATTTCTCATTATCAGATCAATAATTCATATTATTTGAATAATATTATTACACTACAAAAAAATGGGGATTCAGCAACAACCGATTTTCGTTGTTAAAGGTGCCAAATTTCGTTGCTAAAGGTTTTTGGTAACGACTTTACTGTCGTTGCGTTTTTCGTTGCGCAATGAGCGTTGTTAATTGTTCCGCAACGAACGTATTTTTTTCGTTGCCAAAAGTAATACATTTTGCAACGAAATTTGGCTTTCGTACAGAAACATCGATCCTTTAGTAACAAAATGTATTGTTACAGAATAATTAAAATGTCGTTGCTAAAAACCCCATTTCGTTGCAAAAGCCTACTAATTGGCAACAAAATGAACTATTTTTTTTTGTAACGACCATGCATTTTCGTTGCAATTGACACCATTTTGCAACGACATTTTTCATTGCAGTAAATTATGAAAATTATTGCCTAAGCTTGCTTTCGTTGCGGAATGTAAACTTTTTAGCAACGATTTTCGTTGCTGATTATATTATTTGGCAACGACATTATGCTGAATCAGCAACGAAAATATTTGTTGCTGGTTATTTTTCAATAGCAACGAAAGTCGTTGATTTGCAACGATATTATATGTTGTTGTTTCTTTATATGTGCAACGAAAGTTGATATGATTTGCAACGATAAAAAATGTTGCCTTTTATTTTAGTATTAGCAACAATATCCTCTCCGTTGTTATTAGGCTAATTTTTCTTTGCCAAATATTATATTTTTAATATCATTAGCAACGAAAATTTGTTGCTAAATGTATAAAAAATTATTGCTATATTAAAACTTGGTCAATGCTTTGGTAACGAATTATATTGTTGTCAAATCAAAATTTGACATTCTTTTTATGTACCTGGCTGGCTCAATGTCCCCATAGTAAATAATGGCAAAAATATAAAAAACTAAAATATTATTAACTTAATAAAATCATTCACTACATAATCATTCATTATCTTTACAATTAACCATCTAAAACTACCACAGTTCTTCAATCAATGTATATATCTACATATATAGAGAGAATACACTTCATAATTTTGTCCCTTGTCTTCCATAAACGTAGCACGAAAATTTACCTAGTATTATAAGGCAGGTCGTAGAAGCAGTCTTCCTGCACATATTTAAAAATAATAGCAAGTCAGGAAAATGAAGCAAATAGGTCACTAGAGGCACTTAGTGCCAAAATCAATACACAAAAACAATAGAGTTGCTACGTGGTACTAATGTACACCGTATTGCTCATAAGCAGAAAAAGATAATTAGAAATCTATATCAAACAGTTTCACGATTCAAACTTGGAAATAAAAATTGCAATGCTGAAGGAACTATAAATTAGAAATCATACCTCAGAGTCTCTTGATCCAAGCAAACTTCTGTCATTAATGTTAGCAGATCCAATTATGGTCGTACAGTCATCAACTATCATGACCTTACTATGAACATACACCTGCAGTAAAAAAAAGAGAAGGTTGTTGGTTGTGACATCTGCACGTAGTAGAAGCTAGACTTTCAATACATTTTATATTTTGAGAATATATGTAAATTTGTTAATCTTTAACAACAGTTGCCGATTAATATGAGCGAAAGCTTTGAAACCCTACACTTCCATGATATGTGCACTACCACTGTTGGGTTTGTGTTCCAGCAACATTTTCTATGATATTTTAAAATTTATATCATGTTACATTATTCATATAAATGCTCAAAAAAATATATAATTAAATAACACACATCAGTGTTTCGACTCTGTTGAATTAATTCCTGAGATATACAGTATTTTAAAGAGAGGGAAAAACATTAAATAATCTTTGTCACAATACTCAACAGATACTAAAAAACATTTGTCTTCCTTTTACAGAAGGGAGTAAAAGAGGTACCTTGAGTGATTCTACTTGTGATAATGAGTTGGCAAGCATTGCAGCCCTGGAATATGTTCTGCATTATATTATCTTACAGTTAAAAAGAAAATAATCAATTTTCTCAAACACTATGTTTCTGTTTTCTAGGAGGATTCATCCCAAAATTAACATCAGTTTATAAACCATTTTGCCTTAGAAAAGCAACGGGTCAACAAACATTCTCACTCTAAAATGCAGTAAAATTATTACAAGACCATCTTTTTCAGAAGTAAAATTAGTTCCTCTATATTTCCCACAAAATAATGTTGTATCAATAGAAACACAATAAGCTCACAATAATGAGAAATCATTTCAGGTAGTTTCGCACTTTCTGCTACTCAAAACTCATAAAGCTTAAGACACTATGTTTCTAAAGAAGGAAAATCAGCAGTAACTAATTGCATTGCATGTCAAAAGCCAAAAAGAAGAAGTTGAAGCTTGCAACTAGAAGGACAAATGATAATTTGAAAGCCTACTAAGTGATGACTGGACAAAAGAAGTACATTTCTACCTAAGGTAGATCATATTGATACTATGAAGCCATTCATGAGCAGACTAAAATGGTTTTAATGCAACAAAGGAGGCAAACGAGGTTCCTAAGAAATACGTCAAGCAAGTACCATGAACTGGAATTATACAATTTCATTAAGAAGATGCATAAAACTTCTGATACTTGCAAAAGATTTAATACCAATATATGATTATTTCTTTCTGATAGAAACATATATGTTTTCTTGACAGAAACAGAAATATGGCAATATGGGATATCTTGGTAAGACATCCAACAGATGTAAGGAGGTGGGAGACTCCAAATGACAATGAGCTCGGAAGATTAGCTTTCTTTCTTTTCGCCACTAGCTTCTGATAGCAATGGTTCAAGTTCCCCTTTACGGTATAGCTTAACAGTATCTGCACCATGAATTAAAATCAAAACTTTTTCACTAGTTCTTTCACATCCAGCTTCAATAATTTTGATAGCCATGCAATCATCTAGGAGTAATTGAGTTAAATGGCAAGCACTATACCAAATACTTGTAATAATCCATGAAATAAATAAAAATAACAAGAAGAGAACTTCTGGAAGTATCACAATATTAATGTTATAGTGAGAAAATTAAGTACAGCATCTCAAAATAGAAAACTCTAATAAATTGAGGATGAAACAAAAAATAGAGGGGAAAAAAGGAATAAAAACATAATACCATACTTAAACGACAGTGTATAAGATAGTACTTGTACAACCTCCAATGTGTTTTGCCCCTGGTCATGAAAAAGACAGAAACTTTCAGCAATTTTATTTTTATAGATAAAATCTGAAATACCATTCCCTTGAAAGAATTCTCTCCCATAAACTTTTACAGTGGAACAAACAACATAGCTACTTAAAAATGAAGGGAAAAGATCAAAGAAGCCAGGTACAATATTTCCAAGGACATATTATGATGACCATATATAAGATGATATAGTAGTGCATACAGAATGCCCTGCTCTTTCGATAATAAGATAAGAGAATAAGATAAGCTTTGAAACCCTACACTTCCATGATATCTTAAATTGAGAATAAGATAAGAGAATGAGATGATATAGTAGTGCGTACATAATTGATAAAGTCATTGTTAAAATCGTTTGGAGAGAGAGAACTGAAACTCAATCGCTTAGATGCGCCACTTATTTGGATATTGGGCTGCCGAAAATGTTTCTCAGAGGAGTCGGAGTTACGGTCGAGGGAATCCCTAATATACAGAGAGCAGCACAGATCTGTGTTGAATAGAGAGAGGCGCAGATCTATTATAGGTTAAGCTTCTTTTTTTGGAACATAATAGAAGAATGGTAGGGAAATTTAATCGCAGTGTAATATTTGATGGCTTAATAAAAGTCCATCTCCTGCTTGGAGTCTATGACTCAGCAATTGCAGCTTATTAATTTTCAGCCTTAAATACATTACTAACTTACATGTCCCCCTCATATATACGTAATACATAGCTATATAGTATTACATTATATAAATATCCCTTACACACATAAATCACTTTATGCATTACAATTAAAAATTAAATAATTATATATTTATAAAATGTATAATAAAATTATTTCACTAATTATGAAATTAAATTCATAATTAAAATAAACACTCGAAATGGAACGAATCAACTATTTAATTTATGTTATTTTATTTAAATAGTTGATTTAAATTTTATAATTACTTTTTACTATTTCCTTCCATAAATTGATTTTAAAAAAATTTATTTAATCTATACATTTAATTATAAATTAAATATGGCAAAATTATGTTTTTCACCACTAAACTTGGCACGTTTTACTTAATACATCATTGAACTTTTAATTTTTTGAATTACATCACTGAACTAATTATTATTTTACAATTAAGTCATTCCGTTAAAAAATATTGACAGACGTTAAATAATTGCTGACATGGCGCTGACTTGGCAAAAAAATAAAAAAATAATGCTGACGTGGCAAAAAAAAACATAATACTCATTTTAAAGTTTTAAAAATAACAAAAACATAATAAAATAAAACAGTTTTTTAAAAAAAAATATATTTTTTAATAAAAAACTGATTTTTTTAATAAACATAATTTTTTTTAAAAACATATTTTTTTTAAAAAAAATATAATTTTTTTTAAAAAACGTAACTTTTTAAAAAAAACATAATTCTTTTAAAAAACCAGATTTTTTTTAAAAAAACAGATTTTTAAAAAACGTAATTTTTTTAAAAAAATAGATTTTTTTTTAAAAAAACATAAAAAAAATTTAAAACGTAATTTTTTTAATCAACGTATTTTTTTTAAAAAAACTTATTTTTTTAAAAAAAAGGAACTTTTTAAAAAAAACATTTTTTTAAAAAATAGATTTTTTTTAAACGAATTTTTTTTAAAATACGTAAATTTATTAAAAAGCGTCATTTTTTTCAAAAAACAGATTTTTTTAAAAAACATAAATTTTTTAAAAAAGCATAATGTTTTTTTAAAAAATTATGTTTTAAAAAATCTGTTTTTTTTTTAAAAAATTACGTTTAAAATCCGTTTTTTTTTAAAAATCTTGTTTTAAAAAAAAACTATTTTAAAAAAAATTAAAAATTATGTTTTTTTTAAAAAATTGTGTTTTTTTAAAAAATTATGTTTTAAAAAGTTCTGTTTTTTAAAAAAAATTATGTTTTTTTAAAAAAGTTCTGTTTTTTTAAAAACATTATATTTTAAAAAAAATATAATTTTTTTAAAAATTTTACGTTTTTTTTAAAAAAAATTATGTTTTTAAAAAAAGCTATTTTTTTTTATCAAGTTGATATTAAATTTGATTTATTTTGTTATATGAATTTGATGCACAAGTCATTTTAAAATTTAATATCATTCCTTTTAAAAAGCACAATTCATAAATTTTTTTAAAAATCAGATTTTTTTTTTCAAAAAACAGATTTTTAAAAAGCATAATTTTTTTTACAAAACACAATTTTTTTAAAAAAACATAATTTTTGAAAAAAAAAATTTAAAAATAGTTTTTTTTTAAAACGGATTTTAAACGTAATTTTTTTAAAAAAACAGATTTTTTAAATTTATGTAAAAATTATTCTTTTTTAAAAAAAAAATTTTTTAAAAATCTGTTTTTTGAAAAAAATGACGTTTTTTAATAAATTTACGTATTTTTAAAAAATTACGTTTTGAAAAAAATCTGTTTTTTTTTAAAAAAAAATTATTTTTTAAAAAGTTCCGTTTTTTTAAAAAAATTATGTTTTTTTTTAAAAATGCGTTGTTTAAAGAAATTATGTTTTTAAACAATTTTATGTTTTTTTAAAAAAATCTATTTTTTTTAAAATGTGCTCTTTTTAAAAAAATCTGTTTTTTTAAAAAAATTATGTTTTTTTAAAAAAGTTCCGTCTTTTAAAAAAATTTATTTTTTTTAAAAAAATTTATATTTATTAAAAAAATCGATTTTTTATTAAAAATTTTATTTTTTTTAAAATTTGTTTTATTTTATTATGTTTTTGTTATTTTTAAAACTTTAAAATGAGTATTATGTTTTTTTTTGCCACGTCAGCATTATTTTTTTATTTTTTTGCCAAGTTAGCGCCATGTCAGCAATTATTTAACGTCTGTCAATATTTTTTAATGGAATGGCTTAATTGTAAAATAATAATTAGTTCAGTGATGTAATTCAAAAAATTAAAAGTTCAATGATGTATTAAATAAAACGTGCCAAGTTTAGTGGTGAAAAATATTGTTTTGCTAATTAAATATTAATTTAATTTATTAATTCTTGACACCAATATTCATTTACATATATATATATATATATATATATATATATATATATATATATATATATATATATATATGGGTCCATCACCTCATATTCTTAATTCACATCCATCTAGTATAATATTACATATTATACCATTATATGTTACATTATAATAACATAATTCTCATTGTCAACCAATTAAAAGAAACTAACCTTCTTTATTCAATTGATCAAAACAATTATATTAGCCCATAAATTTTTAAATAATGAACTAATTACTTCTTTTCAAATTTAATTTATATTCATTTGGCATAATATAATATATCAACCCACTACATAAATATATTACACTTATTTATAATATATTAAAATAATGAGTTTAATTAACATCTTCATTTTAATTCACACAAAGACACTTTCATTAATTTACAATATTACTTAAACACTTCAATCACTTCATTGATGAAATTTAATTCATAATGACTTCTTTGTCGTTCAAGGCTTTGATATTTTATTATTTCATAATATAATTTTAACTTAATCTCAATTAACTAATATTATTTAGGCTGAATGACACTTCTATCCTTCCAAGTTATCACTCACTTTAAAAATAGTCCCTAAAATTTATTTTTCGTCAACTAAGTCCTTAAAGTGATATTTTTTGGCGTTTCTGTCCCTTTTACCCGATTAGAATGTAACCCGACCCATTTATCTTTAATCTGATTCTACTTTTTTTGCACTTCTGTCCCTTTAAGTTACCCGGGTTTATTTTAACAAAAATAAAAAATAATTTTTTAAAAAAAATGAGTAAAGATTAAAAAATTATATTAAAAAATTAAAACTTTATTTTTAGAAAAAAATAGATTTTTTAAAAAAAATGAGTAAAATTTCATAAAATATAGAATCAAAATAAAATAAATAAATAAATAAAACTTTATTTTTAGAAAAAAAATTATTTTTTTAAAAACGAGTAAATTTTCATGAAATATAAATTCAAAAAATAAAACAAAAATATAAAAATCTATTTTCAGAAAAAATAGAATTTTTTTTTAAAAAGTGAGTAAAGCTTCATAAAATATTCAAAAAAAATAATACAAGAAAATAAAACTATATTTTAAAAAAAATTATTTTTATTTTTTACAAAATGAGTAAGTTTCATAAAATATAGATTCAAAAAAATAAAACAAAAAAAAACTTAATTTTTCATACAACATAGAAAATTTTTATTTTTTAAAAAATATTAGTAAAATTTCATAAAATATAGATTCAAAAAAAAGTTTAAAATATAAAAGTAAAATAAATTTAAAGTAAATGAGTAAAAAATTAATTAAATTAAATGAGTAAAGTTTAATAAAATAAATCTACACATCTATTTAAAAATAAAAAAAAATCTATTTACTTTTTTTGAATCTATATTTTATAAAACTTTACTCATTTTTAAAAAAAATAAAAATTTCTATTTTTTCTAAAAATATATTTTTAATTTTTAGTTTTATATTTTTATATTTTTTTAAAATTTATATTTTATGAAAAGTTACTCATTTTTTTTCAAAAATAAACATTTCTATTTTTTTTTCCTGAAAATAAAGTTTTTTTTTGTTTTACTTTTTTTGAATCTATATTTCATGAAACTTTACTTATTTTTTTGACAAAAATATTTTTTTTATTTTTTTTGAAAATAATGTTTTACCATTACTATTCTTCTTCTTATATTTTATTTTTGGACTTAAAAATATGTTCATGATTTAAGTTACTCGCTCCGTCTAAGAATAAAAGTTCTTATTATTTTATGTAATCTCAAGTTAAATATTTACTTATATTAAATAATTTATTTTTTACAATAATTTGTGTGTAATATTCTTAGTATTAAATGTCATATTTTTATTATTTATAAATATTTATATAATATCACTAATAAATTAGAATGACTTAGTGGTAGCTTAATGACCCAATAACTCATAGGTCTTAGGTTCGAAACTTAGTTGTGATGCTTCTTATGTTATATGTTTGTGTATTAGATAAATTCTATTACCATATATATATATATATATATATATATATATATATATAATATTTTAGAAATTAATAATATTTTTTTTCAAAATTATAAGTGTGCGAATATGATCATTATAAACTACATCCAATTAACTACAAACTTTAATTTTTTTAAATTAGAAAATATATCTATATGTGCTCAATTTTAATTTTAAAAATTATAACTTTAAAAAAAATAAAATTGGGCATTTATTTTGAGACAGACGGAGTGAAATATTTCACTATATACACTTACATACATATCATATGTGGACGGACTGACGTGGCGAATATTGAACTTTATCCCAAAAAAATGACCACCCCGATCACATGGGCCTAGTTGCTATTATTTTGCAAGGATTAGTATTTATAAGGGTCCTTTACACTAATATACAACAATTAGAAAGTAATTACAAAAATAAAACATACAAAACATAATAACAGAAATAAAACATACATAATATACATGTTAAAATCACGTGTCATTAACTCCTACAAGTCAGTTACCAAATTTCATCTTTTCAAATAACCGCCCCAAAATCATGCAACTTTGAAATCGGAACACATATCAACGACGGAGAAGACGCAGAAATCTGTCGCGCCTATCAAATCGGAGAAGACGAATCACTTTGTCACGACGCAACTCTGAAATCGGAAATAGCATACAGCATCAACAACTTCTTTCCGTTCAGTAACCGTAATCTTTTGGCGCGACACAGCACTAAGATCGGAGAAGACGAAACTTTTCGTCGCGACGGCACGCTAAGATCACAAAATAGCATACAAAATCAACAGCAACTTCAAGTTCAGTAACCAAAAACAATCGAACTACAGTGATTGTTGGAGTTCAGTAACAAAATCGCAGCAACTTCGATAAAAATCTAAATACTGAGGTAAGTGATTCATATGCATATAGTTACCTCTGTTTTCTACGAATTCCTATATTGATAACCTTTCTTAAGTTTTTCACGTTTAAAATGGTTACTACAAATACTGTGTAGCATTATATGGTTACTGACTAATGCTGACTTGGTTACTGTGTAAAATTATATTGCTCACTTGGTTACTGTGTAAAATTATCTAGTGAATAATGCTGACTTAATTGGTTACTGACCAATGCTGAATTGGTTACTGACTAATGCAAACTTAATTACTGCAGAGATTAATTGGTTACTATAATATTGGTTGCTGAAGCATATTACTGTATAATGTTGTCAAATTTGGAGAGTCGGATTTGGGCATTTTCGGAGCCTAATTTCATTGGAAACGGGTCAACGATCCAAAGTCACAAGCTTTGCTGGTGAACTGCAGGGCTTTTTGGTCAAATTCCATCATTTAGGCCTTCAAAATTGTATATAAAAATGTGGTTTATATTCTGGTTACTAAGATTATGTAATTTGGTTACTGTCTAATATTGATTTGGTTACTTTACAATGTTTATTCAGTTGCTATACAATGGAAACTGACAGTAAACAATATAACAAATTTAATTGTTTACAGGAATATATAATTGTATACTGTTAGTAACCATTTACCACATGGTTGGTAACATTTTTGATGGTGTATAGTAACTAAAATTGATGTTGATTAATATTTTATTTTTTTATTCCATCATGAGTTATCAATATAAAGTAAACATATACATTGAACAATTGGTAACTGTTCTGAAATATTTTTATGTAAATTTGGTTACCCATATAAAATAAAATGGTTACCTCTATATTCATATTTAGTTACCAACTGGCATGGAAAATTTCCAAATAATTTTTATAACTACGTAATTTAAAAGTATCCATCAGCTAGATAAATGGGAACCCTCACATGTACATTAAGCACTTGATAATTATTTTGATATAAGTTTTTAATTATTTGGTTACTAACAAAAACTAAAATGGTTAACCTTATATGCAAGTTCGGTTACCAACTGCACCTCTTAAACTATTTTTATTTTAATATGAGATCTATAAGTGACCACCATATATATAAATAAGAACTCTTAATTGGAGTTTCTTATTCTATCATGATGACATGATATAAATAAAATATATACATTTAACACTTTATAACAGTCTTGATACAAGCTTATAATTATCTGATTACTAATTATCTTGCAACTATATCTATGATAATTATCTGGTTACTAACAAGCTTGTAGATAAATAGGACACTCACACATGTATATTTAACAATTGATATTTGTCCTGATACAAGCTTGTAACTATCTGGTTACTAATAATAGTAGCCATAATGTAACATAATAAAACAGTAACCATATAATTATATGATAGTAACCAGAACAGGTTTTAATGGTAACTAAAACAGAAACATCATGTAATGAAATCCAATTTAGACAATTCATGTATGTAAGACCCCGAATTTTATGAAATAAAAGTATTCAATTTTTCTTATAATTACTATTTAGTAAATGGTTAAATTGATAAATATTAAAGTTAAGGGTGATATATGAATTTTTTTTCGGAATACACAAGTGGTTATAAAATATTCATTGTTGTCGGGGAATATTCGCTTGGTCGTGGAATATTCTTACTGTCGGAGAATATTCGTACGACGGCACAGTCTTTTATGGGCCCCATAACAGAAAGCGATTGGATGAAGAAAACGACAAAAACAAGTTGTTTATAAATAACGGCGTAGTTATTACCGTTAATACTGTTGGAATACCTGGTGGTTAAAACGCAGTAATACGCGTTGTTGCACAGTAGCACACGGTATTGCACCAATTATTGATTCTTACGTAAGAAGGCACTACTCAATAATTGTTACTGTTCAATATTGTATTTTATTGATTCAATAATTGCTGCGTTGATATTTTATATTACTGTTGTTTTAATAATTGTCACTACACAATATTTTCTATTATCGGAGCAATAATTCATATTATCTGAATAATATTATTAGATAACATTATTGGCAATGTCTAGAAAGTTCTGTCTAAGGAGAGGTTTGGTCATCTAATTGCGCGCCAGTAAGGAGATATCCTTATTGGAAAGCCCCCTCTTTCTTGAGAACGGCCTGGTTGCCAGTACTGTGGTTCTGTAATATTATTTGTGTATAATTAATTATTGATTTATATGATGAGGAAAATATTGATTTTATGTGGATATAGATGGAGAAAATTTTTAATGTGACAATTGTTGAAAATTAATATTTTATCTTTTTCTGATAAAATAATTCATTTAAATATATTATTTTAATAATATATTGATGATGATATTTTTATAATGAATGTGGGATATATGAGTATATAAGGAGGAAGAGTATTTTTGTGGCATTAAATGATTAACACATGTTTTGTGTGTTGGTGGACACAATTCTTGACCGAAAATTTATTATTGACTGTAAAATCGCTCGTTTGTGGATTTCGGTCAATTTCTGTTTAGAATTTGGAAAAACTTTCTTCTGCAAAGTTGTAGAGAATTGAATTTTCTATAAAAACTCGCGAGATTCGAATTTTATGATGAAAGGGCTATTTATTATGAATTATTTAAGTTCCAAAATTCCGAAATAATTGATTTTTAGAAGTTTTAATTATTTTTGTTTAGAAAAACGTTTTTTTTGTATTTTATGGACATCATTAACATGTGTTATGGCTGAATTCAGATGGTCAAGGTGGGCTAAAGAAAATTTGTTAAATATATTATTATTATATTCAATTTTCTGCTTTGGTGTTCTAAGCATTTTCCTATAAATAGGGTGCTTAGGTTAGAATTGAAAATCACACCAGAAACTGAAGTTTTCTCTCTATATTATCGAGTGTATTCTTGTGAGTATTTTGATATCTTGAGTGTTGCTATACGGTGCAAGTTCGTTCAGCGTTATTCCAGTCAGAAGTACTGCTCTTTTGAGGTAAGGGATAGTAAGAGATGTTATTTCTTCTTGAATGATATTATTTTCTTTAATATCATTATGCCGAAGTATTGATCTGAACTTTTTATCAAATTTAGAATTTTTCATGTCGGGGTTACTATTCATGAGTTACTATTCATGAGTTACTATTTATGAGTTACTATTCACGAGTTATTATTCATGAGTTAGTATTCACGAGTTACTATTCATGAGTTACTATTCACGAGTTATTATTCATGAGTTACTATTCATGAGTTACTATTCATGAGTTACTATTCACGAGTTATTATTCATGAGTTACTATTCACGTGTTACTATTCATGAGTTGCTATTCACGAGTTACTATTCATGAGTTACTATTCATGGGTTACTATTCACGAGTTACTATTCATGATAAAATTGGTTTCTTTTTCTAACCAAATTATAGTTGATTTATGAATATTACTCTTGAGATTAAAACTATATGTCGATCATATTATTTTTTTATCATATATTACATTTTTATAACCCTAATGATGATATTTCTCTTTGACTTGAGTGTAAAGATGGGTAGATTATTGGTATGATCATGACTAGGGTTCTCTTTGTCCAGTAGTGAAAAGTTGAATTGTGACTGGTATGATCATGACCATTGAATTTATAATTGAATATCTTTAGCTTAAGTGCAAAGGTGAAATGATCAACATGGTTATAATTATTGGTTATATAAATTCTGAAATGATTATATATTTCTTTGAGATAATAATATATTTGGCCTGTAGTGCAAATATAAACTATTGAGGAATATCTTTGGCCTGTAGTGCAAAGATGAGTTGTTGATGAATATCTTTGGCCCGTAGTGCAAAGATGACTTGTTGTTGAATATCTTTGGCATGTAGTGTAAAGATGAACTGTTGATGAATATCTTTGGCCCGTGATGCAAAGATGAATTTATTAGTATGATTATGAACAGGAACTGTGATTTGGTATAACCATGATCTTTGATGTTTTAGGTAAAGACAGGTGATGAAAATTATCTTCATCTTGGATGCGAAATTTAGAATCACAATTATGATTATGAATTATTCATATGATTGTGAAAAGGAACTATTGATTGATGTTACAGGGATAAAACATTGTTGGTGGACTTTTAACGTGGAGAAGATAATAGACTTTATAGTCTATTTGACTCTTCTAATGGATTGCTCGTTCCGCTGCAACTATGGTTGAAAAGTTTTATCATCTACCATATGTTCTAAATCTCTGATTTATTACTGTTGAAGACTATTGATAATTTATCTTTAGTCATTATATTCTTTACTGAGCTAGTTGTGCTCACCCTTTTGCTTCACAATTCCTTTCAGGTAATAAAAGTGTAGCTGGGTCGAGCGAGGGATAACAAGGGAATAGAACGGTGGTCTATAGATATTGAGGGTGAGGTGAATTTAACTTGGAAGGGTGTTTTGCCACTATCTTACAGGATGTATAATGACATACAACCTCGTGTCATCATAAGACAAGGTTGTGCTCATCCACTTGCTGAGTATATTTACGAGCACTACCTATATAATATTGGTATTTGTTTGAAGTATAATTCTCAATTAGAGACAGTGGAGATAATGATAAGTTAAGAGAAGACTCACCATTGGGAAGAATATGATAGTAAACTTCTCGTTTTTCTTTGGGGTCTATTGGGTCAACCAAGGATAATTCTGTGGCCATATGATATCTATCACAACCTAGAAGAATTGCCTCCCATGTACGAGGGTTTCCTTGAGCACTTCCCAAAGATTCTAATTTCTAAAATAGTTTTTGACTATACATTTATGTAAGGTGTCATTGTGACGTGCTATCCAAGGTTGGGACATGAGTCACAGTTAGTATATATTTATACCCAAACTCATAGCATATATGTTGTTGTATTTTACACGACAATTGTTGTAATAAAGTTGTAGTGTTTATCTGTATCATGTATTTGGCGACTCAGAATAGGTTGGATGGAATGGACCTATTTTGGGGGCGTCACAATGTATACTAAACAATTACATATTAACCAGAATAAAAAATAAAAGTATCTGAAATCCCACATTGAGGACACAATAATAATAGCCAAACCATAAGTAAAAGTAACCAAAACATAATAAAGAAGTAACCAAATAGTTATATGAAAGTAACCAGAACATGTTTTAATGGTAACAAAAATAGAAACAACCTGTATGTCCAACCAAGTTTAGGCAACCCATGTCTCTCACATGTACATTTAACCATAACTTTTTCAATGAATTTTCTAGAAGAGCATAACTCTTGTAGAATATATTTGAAAAAATTTACAAAAATAATACATCAATGTATACTAAGAAAGTACATGGTTTATTATGACTTGGGTTTATTATTTACAAAAATAAAACATCCACAAACTAATGATGCCTTAAACTTCTCTAACTGACTTGGGTTCAATTTCTTGATAATGATGCTGGAGACTTCCATGTCACACCAATATATAATTTTTCCAGTGAATTTTCTGTTGCATTCCTCATAGTAAAGATCTCATAACTGCAAATAAACAAAATTAGATTTACACAGTAATTAGTAACCATATATAAACAATATTTATAACATAAATAGTTACGTAGTGACCAACAAATAAAAGTATACTAACCAAAACATAATATAACAATTACACAGTAGCCAAAACAGACTATAACAAATAACTAACATCTCACATTGACTGCACAATAATAGTTATCATATCATGATATAACATTAACCATACCATAACAAAGCAGTAACCAAAAAGTTATATTATATAATCTAATGGTGACCAAAATATAAACAACATGTAGTACATATCATTTTATGCAGTAAACAAATAGTTATATATAATATTAACCAAAACATAATTTAAAGGTCACCAAAACAAAAGCATGTATACCAAAAAATATACTAAAGAAGTAACCAAACAGTTATATGATAGGTAACCAAACCATGTTTTAATGGTAACCAACACATAAACAACATGTATACCAAACTCAGTTTAGTCAACCAATGTATACTAAGCAAATACATTGGAACCAAAATAACATATAAAAGTAACCAAAATCCCAATTGAGGAAAAAAAATGGTATCCAAATCATAAGCCAACAACAACAAAAAATATACTAATGAAGTAACCAAACAGTTATATGTTAGTAACCAAAACATATATTAATGGTAACCAATACATAAACAACATATAGACCAAACACAGTTTAGTCAACCCATATATACTAAGCAAATACATGGTAACCAGAACAACAAAAAAAGTAACAAAAATCCTAACTCAAGGAAACATAAATAGAATCCAAATCAGAAATTAACAATAATCAAAAACATACTAAAGAAGTAACCAAATATTTATATGATAATAACCAAAACATGTTTTAATGGTAACCAATACATAAACAACATGTACACCAAAACCAGTTTAGTCAACCATGTATACTAAGCAAATACATGGTAACCATAACAACATAAAAAAGTAACCAAAATACCAAATCAAGATAACAATAATGGTATCCGAATCACAAGCTAACAGTAACCAAAACATAATGTAGAAGTATCCAAACAGTTATATGATAGTAACAATAACAAAATTTAAATTAGCAAACCTTTAAAAAAATTTGGATTGGAAATATCTTCTGGCTATGAACTTGAGCTTCTGTCTTAACTATAGGAACATCAAAATCAGAATCCAACTCCACAAACCCAAACAAATTTCTTCAAGACCTTAATAGAATTACCCTCTGTGATTCTTTTCCTCTTTCCATCCTTCTTCCTTGTATCAACCATTCTATATAAAACATAAAAATAACACAAATCCAAACAATCAATACCCCATTCTGTTAGAAACATAGCGTATATATATGATCATATTGACAATTAATTAGTAGAATGAAAATTAACAGAAATTAGAAGCATACCTTAGAGAGAGACTAGAATCCTTTCAGTTGTAAGAGAGTTGGAGAGAGAAAATCACGTATTAGCCTGAAAGTCACGTATTCAATTTTCTGTCAGAGTTGAGAGACTATGGTGTTGTGTCGGCGGCGGAAGAGGAGGACGACGACGACGAGTGGCTTCGAGAGGAGAGACGAGAGGAGAGAGAGAAGTAGTAAGGGAGAAGAGAGAGAAATAGTAATGGCGTAGATAGATAGAGAGACCGAAGGAAGATGGAAACTAATTTGTTATGTAATCTCATTAATATTAATTCCTTAATTTAAGGACTCTTAATTATATTACTATTGTAAATATATATGATGAAGTGTCATATTTTTGTAATTATTTTATGAATGTATGATTTTTGTAATTACTTTTAAAAATGTAATATAATATGTAATTGTTCCTATTTATAACTGAACAAATCATTTCCCCTAAATTAAAACAGATCCTCTTTCCTTAGATTTGTTACGTATATACATAAATGTACATAACTAATTGCGTGATAATAATAGTACTAATAATAATAATAACAACAGTCGGGTAAGTGACTTTTAGTATTTTGATATGTTATACAACTATGGTAAAATTTTAGTATTTTGATATGTTATACAACTATGGTAAAATTTTAGTATTTTAGTATTTTGATTAAATGATGTAAATATGTTATGATGTAAATGATGTAAATATGATAATATGTTATGTTATGATGTAAATGATGTAAATATGTTATGATGTAAATGATGTAAATATGATAATATGTTATGTTATGATGTAAATGATGTAAATATGTTATGATTTTAGTATTTTAATGATGTAATTTAAATTTTTTTTCTTTTGATTAATTAACAAAATAATTTGAATTTTAGTATTTTTTTGGATTTTAGTATTTTTTTTAATTTGATTTTTTTAGTATTTTTTTAATTAGTATTTTTAGTATTTGATGTAAATATGTAATTAGTATTTTAGTGTCGGGTAGGTGACTTTTAGTATTTTGATATGTTATACAACTATGGTAAAATTTTAGTATTTGAATAAAATTTTAGTATTTTAGTATTTGAATTTTAGTATTTTGATTAAATGATGTAAATATGTTATGATGTAAATGATGTAAATATGATAATATGTTATGTTATGATGTAAATATGTTATGATTTTATTATTTTAATGATGTAATTTGATTTTTTGTTCTTTTGATTAATTAACAAAATAATTTGAATTTTAGTATTTTTTTAGAATTTTATTATTTTTAATTTGATTTTTTTTTGTATTTTAGTATTTTTTTAATTAGTATTTTTAGTATTTGATGTAAATATGTAATTAGTATTTTTTGTATTTTAGTGTCGGGCAACTGACTTTATAATAAAAAATCCTTATAGCTTAGTTGGTTTGAGCATTTGTTTAAGGAAAGTGGGAGTTCTAGAGTTCAATTCTCAAGGAAAGTATTATTTTATTTTATTTTTTAAAAAGCCCACGGGTCGGACCAGGCTTTTTTATTATTAGTACTATTACAATTATTGTAATAATAATAATAATAATAATAATAATAGGAATAATAATAGTAATTATAATAATGATTAATAATAGCAATAATAATAATAGTAGTAGTTATAATAATAGTAATAGTAATAGTAATAATAATTATAATTAATACTAACAATTATAATTATTATTATTATAATTATAATAATAATAATTATTATTATTATAGTAATAATAATTATTATTATTATTATAGTAATAATAATAACAACAATAATAACAATAATAATAGTAACAATAATAATTATTATAATAATAGTAACAATAATAATTATTATAATAATAGTAACAATAATAATAAAAATAATAATAATAGAAATTATAATAATAGTGTAAGACCCCGAATTTTATGAAATAAAAGTATTCAATTTTTCTTATAATTACAATTCAGTAAATGGTTAAATTGATAAAAAGTTAAAGTTATGGGTGAAATGTGAAATTTTTTCAAAATAAACAAGTGGTTATAAAATAATCATTGTTGTCGGGGAATATTCGTTTGGTCGTGGAATATTCTTTCTGTCGGGGAATATTCGTACGACGGCGCAGCCATTTATGGGTCCCATAACAGAATAACTGTCGGATGAAGATAACGACAAAAAATTGAGTTTTTATAATTAACGGCGTAGTTGTTACCGTTAACACTATTAGAATACCCGGTGGTTAAAATACAGTAATACGCGTTATTGCACAGTAGCACACGGTATTGCACAATATTTTTGAAATTATTGATTCTTACGTAAGAAGGCACTACTCAATAATTGTTACAGTAATTACTGTTCAATATTTTATTATTGATTCAATAATTGTTGTATTGATATTTTATATTATTGTTGTTTCAATAATTGTCACTACACAGTATTTTCCATTATCAGATCAATAATTCATATTATTTGAATAATATTATTAGATAGCATTATTGACAATGTCTAGAAAGTTCTGTCTAAGGAGAGGTTTGGTCATTTAATTGCGCGCCAGTAATGAGAAATTCTTATTGGAAAGCCCCCTCTTTCCTGGGAACGGCCTGGTTGTCATAAATGTGATTCTGTAATATTATTTGTGAATAATTAATTATTGATCTATATGATAAGGAAATATTTATTTGATGTGAATATAAATGAGGGATATATTTTTGTGGTTAAAAATGAAGGAGTTACTGTTGAGGTGTTTTATCTATATTTTTGTCGGAGCGGAGGTATTAAAAATCAAATTAGGGTTTTTAAGTTATTTTGCGAGGGTTATAATTTTTAATCCGACCGTTGGATCGTGGTAATATTTGGATATGTTATACATATATAAGTTGAGTATATGTCCACAAATTTTGAACCGTTAAAAATGAACGAATGATTTGTTACGAATTTTACGAGATGAGTGGTTCAGAAATTGTTGAATTTTTGGAGTTATCATTTTGGTGGAAAATTTTAGAATTGGAGGGCCCCACTTGTGGTTGGTGAAGAAATGTGCTGAATTATATTTCAAATGTGGTGGATGAGAATAGTAGCAGGTAAAGCCATCAGGTTGCAGGTCAAGCCTACTAAAATTTTCCTATAAATAGAGGGCTAAGTTAGAATTGAAAATCACACCAGAAACATAAGCTTTCTCTCTTTCTCTCTCTATATTATGAAGCATATTTTGTGAGTTTTTAGATACTTGGTGAGTTGCTATTCATCAGTGCGAGTTTTCTTCAGCGTCATATCCGATATCCAGTCAGAAGTACTGCACTTTTGAGGTAAGGGATTGTAAGGGATAGTAAGGGATTTTAAGGGTTGTTATGTTTTTCAATTTCGTAATTTTTCTGACATTCAAAAATTCTGGAAAAATTTGAAATGATATTTTGATGAGTTTTCTTGATTGTGTCCAAAAATGGTGATTTTTGGATGTATAGATTGAGAGTTATGAATTTTATGAGAAAAGACTATTTTAAAAGTAAGCGCTTATAATTCCTTGTGGTTAACTCCAAAATTGATGAAATTTTTATTGAGAGTACATGTATATGATAGGAGTATACTCTATGAATTTTAGAATTTTTAGACAAAAGTACAATTTTTGATAAATGTCTAAATATTCGGCTGTTTTGGCCATATGAAAAATAGTAAATGACTTTTAAAAATTCTGAGAAAAATATATTGTCAATATGGGACTATATTATGCTAAATTCCAGAAAAGAAATATTTTTGGAACTGATTTGGTATTTTTCATAAAAATAGACTAGTTATGAGAAAATGAGTTAAATATGTTTTGTGAAGTAAGAAAATTAGAAAATAGGATTTTATGGCTTGAGAATCCTATATGAGGTATATGCAAATTTTTTATGAGGGTTTTGGTTATTGATGATGAAATCTTAAGAGTTGGCATTTTATGATGATTAAATGCATTATTTAGTAAAGTGTAAACAATTAAAATAAATTGTTTATAAATTTAAGAAATGTTATTATTTCAATATCATTATACCGAAAATATTGGTATAAATTTTATTGTAAAATTTCTATCTTTTTGTGTCGGGGTTACTATTCATGAGTTACTATTCATGAGTTACTATTCACGAGTTACTATTCATGAGTTACTATTCACGATAAAATTGGTTTCTTTTTCTAACTAAATTATAGTTGAGTTATGAATATTACTCTTGAGATTAAATCTATATGTTGATTATATTGATTTTATTATTATATATAACATTTTTATAACCCTGATGATGATATTTCTCTTTGACTTGAGCGTAAAGATGGGTAGATTTTTGGTATGATCATGACTATGGGTTCTCTTTGGCCAGTAGTGCAAAGTTGAATTGTTGACTGGTATGATCATAACCATTGAATTTATAACTGAATATCTTTAGCTTAAGTGTAAAGGTGAATTGATCAACATGGTTATAATTATTGTTTATATAATTCTGAAATGATTATATATTTCTTTGAGATATTAATATATTTGGCCTATAGTGCAAATATGAACTGTTGAAGAATATCTTTGGCCTGTAGTGCAAAGATGAATTATTGATGAATATCTTTGGCCTATAGTGCAAAGATGGTTTATTGATGAATATCTTTGGCCTGTAGTGCAGAGATAAATTGTTGATGAATATCTTTGGTCTGTAGTACAAAGATGAATTATTGATGAATATCTTTGGCCTGTAGTGCGAAGATGAACTGTTGTTGAATATCTTTGGCCGTAGTACAAAGATGGTTTGTTGATGAATATCTTTGGCCGTAGTGCGAAAATGGATTTATTAGCATGATTATGAACAGGAACTGTGATTTGGTATAACCATGATCTTTGATGTTTCAGGTAAAGACAGGTGATGAAAATATTATTCGTCATGGGTGCGAAGAAAAATTTAGAATCACAATTATGATTATGAGTTATTCATATGATTGTGGAAAGGAACTGTTGAGTGATGTTACAGGGATAAAATATTGTTGGTGGATTTTTAATATGGAGAAGATAATAGACTTTATGGTCTATTTGACTCTTCTAATGGATTGCTCGTTCCGCTGCAACTATGGTTGAAATTTTTATCATTTACCATATGTTTTAAATCTCTGATTTATTATTGATGAAGGCTATTGATAATTTAATTATCTTTAGTCATGATATTCTTTACTGAGCTAGTTGTGCTCACCCTTTTGCTTTACAATTCCTTTCAGGTAATAAGAGTGTAGCTGGGTCGAGCGAGAGTAACGGGAAAATAGAATGGTGGTCTCTAGCTGTGGATGTTCTCCCGAAGCAGTATAGAAAAGTTCATTTAGTAGTTTTATTTGGTGAATCCAATAGGGTAAGGTGTACCCAACGTTGGAAGGGTGGTTTGCCACTATCATACAAGATGTCTAACGACATACAATCTCGTGTCATCATAAGACAGGGATGTGCTCATCCACTTGCTGAGTATATATACGAGCACTACCTATATAATCTTGGTGTTTGTTTGAAGTATAATTCTCAATTAGAGACAGTAGAGATAATGATATGTCAAGAGAAGACTCACCATTGGGAAGAATATGATAGTAATCTTCTCGTTTTTCTTTGGGGTCTATTGGGTCAACCAAGAATAATTCTGTGGCCATATGATATCTATCATAACCTAGACGCATGGCCTCCCATGTACGAAGGTTTCCTTGAGCACTTCTCAAAGATTCTAATTTCTAAAACAGTTTTTGACTATACCTTTATGTAAGGTGTCATTGTGAGGTGATGTCCACGGTTGGAACATGAGTCACATTTGGTATATATTTGTATCCAAAGTCACAGCATATGTGTTGTTGTATTTTGCACGACAATTATTGTAATAAAGTTACAGTTGTTTTCTGTACTATGTATTTGGCGACTCAGAATAGGTTGGATGGAATGGACCTATTTTGGGGTCGTCACACCACTAATGGCTGAATTTAGATTGTCAAGAGGTGGGCGTGGAATTTTTTTACAAATATATTATTTTATTAAATTTTCTACTTTGGTGTTCTAAGCATTTTTCTACAAATAGGATGCTTAGGTTAGAATTGAAAATCACACAAGAATCTGAAGTTTTTCTCTCTATATTATTGAGCATATTTTTGTGAGTATTTTGATACTTTGAGTGTTGCTATACGGTGCAAATTCCTTCAGCGTTATATGTAACGACCCTAAAATAGGTCCATTCCATCCAACCTATTCTGAGTCGCCAAATACATGGTACAGAAAACAACTATAATTTTATTACAACAATTGTCGTGCAAAATACAACAACACATATGCTGTGAGTTTGGATACAAATATATACCAAATGTGACACATGTCCCAACCTTGGATAACACGTCACAGTGACACCTTACATAAAGGTATAGTCAAAAACTGTTTTAAAAATTAGAATCTTTGAGAAGTGCTAAAGGAAACCTTCGTACATGGGAGGCCATGCTTCTAGGATATGATAGATATCATATGGCCACAGAATTATTCTTGGTTAACCAAATAAACCCAAAAAAAATGAGAAGATTACTATTATATTCTTCCCAATGGTGAGTCTTCTCTTGACATATCATTATCTCCACTGTCTCTAATTGAGAATTATACCTCAAACAAACACCAAGATTATATAGGTAGTGCTAGTAAATATACTCAGCAAGTGGATGAGCACAACCCTGTCTTATGATGACACGAGGTTGTATGTCATTAGACATCTTGTATGATAGTGGCAAAATACCCTTCCAACGTTGGGTTCGCCTCACCCTAGTTGATTCACCAAATATAACTACTAAATGATGACCACCGTTCTATTCTCCTGTTACCCCCGCTCGACCCAGCTACATTCTTATTACCTGAAAGGAATTGTGAAGCAAAAGGGTGAGCACAACTAGCTCAGTAAAGAATATCATGACTAAAGATAATTAAATTATCAATAGCCTTCATCAATAATAAATCAGAGATTTAGAACATATGGTAGATGATAAAAATTTCAACCATAGTTACAGTAGAACGAGCAATCTATTAGAAGAGTCAACTAGACTATAAAGTCTATTATCTTCTCTACGTTAAAAGTCCACCAACAATATTTTATACCTGTAACATCAATCAACAGTTCCTTTCCACAATCATATGAATAACTCATAATCATAATTGTGATTCTAAATTCCTCTTCTCATCCAGGACGAAGATAATTTTCATCACCTGTCTTTACCTAAAACATCAAATATCATGGTTACACCAAATCACATTTCCTGTTCATAATCATACTAATAACTTCATCTTTGCACTACGGCCAAAGATATTCATTTGTATCACCAGTTGGCCATGTTCATCTCAACACCTGTTCATCTTTACACTACTGGCCAAAGATATTCAACAACATGTCATCTTTGCACTACGGGCCAAAGATATTCATCAACAATTCATCTTTGCACTACAGGCCAAAGATATTCCTTAACAGTTCATATTTGCACTACAGGCCAAATATATTCATCAACATTTCATACTTGCACTACAGGCCAAATATATTAATATCTCAAAGAAATGTATAATCATTTCAGAATTTATATAAACAATAATTATAATCATGTTGATCATTTCACCTTTGCACTTAAGCTAAAGATATTCAATTATAAATTCAATGGTCATGATCATACCAGTCAACAATTCATCTTTGTACTACTGGCCAAAGAGAACCCATAGTCATGATCATACCAAAAATCTACCCATCTTTACACTCAAGTCAAAGAGAAATATCATCATTAGAATTATAAAAATGTTATATATGATTATAAAAATAATATGATCAAAATATAGTTTTAATCTCAAGAGTAATATTCATAAATCAACTATAATTTGGTTAGAAAAAGAAACCAATTTTATCATGAATAGTAACTCGTAAATAATAACTCATGAATAGTAACTTCGTGAATAGTAACTCGTGAATAGTAACTCATAAATAGTAAACCCGACACAAAAAGGTAAAAATTCCACAATAAAATTTATACCAATATTTCGGTATAATGATACTGAAATAACATTTCTTAAACTTATAAATAATTTATTTTAATTGTTTACACTTTACTAAATAATGTATTTAATCATCATAAAATGTCAAACTCATAAGATTTCATCACCAATAACCAAAACCCTCATAAAAAATCTGCATATACCTCATATATGATTCTCAAGCCATAAAATCCTATTTTTCAATTTTCTTACTTCACATAACATATTTAATTCATTTACACATAACTAGTCCATTTTCATGAAAAATACCAAATCAGTTCTAAAAATATTTCTTTTCTAAGATTTAGCAGAATATAGTCCCATATTGAACATATATTTTTCTCAGAATTTTTAAAACTCATTTACTATTTTTTATATGGCCAAAATCGCCGAATATTTAGACATTTATCATAAATTGTACTTTTATAAAAAAATTCTGAAATTCACAGAGTACACTAATATTATATAGATATACTTTTAATAAAAATTTCATCAATTTTGGAGTTAACCACAAAGAGTTATAAGCGGTTACTTTTAAAATAGTCTTTTCCCGTAAAATTCATAACTCTTAATATATACATCCAAAAATCACCATTTTTGGACACAATCAATAAAATTCATCAAAATATCACTTCAAATTTTTCCAAAATTTTCTGAAGGTCAGAAGAATTACGAACTGAAAAACATAATAACCCTTAAAATCCCTTACTATCCCTTACCTCAAAAGAGCAACACTTCTGACTGGATATCGGATATGACGCTGAAGAAAACTTGCACTGATGAATAGTAACTCACCAAGTATCTAAATACTCACAAAATACACTTGATAATCTAGAGAGAAAAAAAGAGAAAATTTATGAATTCTGGTGTGATTTTCAATTCTAACTTTGCCCTCTATTTATAAGAAAATGTTAGCACGCCGAAGCAGACTTGACCTGCTACCTGATGGCTTTACCTGCTACTATTCCATTCACTAAAAATTAGCCATCTTCCCCAATAATCAAAAGTGGGGCCCAACCATTTCTAGAATTTTCCACCAAAATCATTTATAAACCTAATTTCCGAATCAGTCACCTCTTAAAATTCATAACAAATCATTCGTTTATTTTTAACGGTTTAAAATTTGTGAACATATACTCAACTTATATATGTATAACATATCCAAAAATCACAACGATCCAACGGTCAGATTAAAAATTATAACTCACACAATAAAGCTGTAAGAACACTGATTTGATCTTTTAATACCTCCAATCCGACAAAATACTGATAAAATACCTCAACATTAATTCCTTCATTTATAACCACATAAATAAATCCATCATTTATATCTACATCAAATAAATATTTCATTATCATATAAATCAATAATTAATTATTCACAAATAATATTACAGAATCACATTTATGACAACCAGGCCGTTCTCAAGAAAGAGGGGGCTTTCCAATAAGGATTTTTCCTTACTAGCGTGCAATTAGATGACCAAACCTCTCCTTAGACAGAACTTTCTAGACATTGCCAATAATGTTATCTAATAATATTATTCAAATAATATGAATTATTGATCTGATAATGGAAAATACTGTGCAGTAACAATTATTGAAACAACATTAATATAAAATATCAACGCAGCAATTATTGATTCAATAAAATAAAATATTGAACAGTAATTACTGTAATAATTATTGAGTAGTGTCTTCTCACGTAAGAATCAATAATTAAAAAAAATATTGTGCAATACCGTGTGCTACTGTGCAACTACGCGTATTAATATATTTTAACCACCAGGTATTCCAACAGTGTTAACGGTAACAACTACGCCGTTATTTATAAAAATTCAATTTTGTCGTTTTCTTTATCCGACAGTTATTCTGTTATGGGGCCCACAAATGGCTGCGCCGTCGTACGAAGATTCCTCGACAGAAAGAATATTCCACGACCAAATGAATATTTCCCGACAAATGAATATTTTATAACCACTTGTGTATTTTGAAAAAAATTCATATATCACCCTTAACTTTAACTTTTTATCAATTTAACCATTTACTGAATCGTAATTATAAGAAAAAATTGAATACTTTTATTTCATAAAATTCGGGGTCTTACATTATATCTAATTTTTCAGCCAGAAGTACTATTCTTTTGAGGTAAGTGATATTATTTTCTTCGTAAATGATATTATTTCTTTCAATATCATTATTCCGAAATTTTGGTATGAATTTCATTATGAAATTTTTACCTTTACACGACGGGGTTACTATTCACGAGTACTATTCACGAAGTATGATACTTTTCTTTTAGAATTTCTACCTTTTAGTGCCAGGGTTACTATTCACGTATACGGCATTATTCACGAATGCGGTACTATTCACAGAAAAATTAAATTTTCTTTTCTGTGTTCAAGATTTTTTGTTATGGTTCCTATTTATCTTTGATTGGATCTATGTTTTGATCTTCATTTTTGAATTCTGCTTCACAATTGATTATTATGGAGTATTTTTAAACTTGAATAAACTAAAGTACGAATCCATAATCTTTGTGTTTTTATCTCTCTGGATTCGTTTTCTTAAAAATATTTTTATCATCCTCAGTCCTAAATAGTGATATAACTGAATATCTTTGGCCTGTAGTGCAATGATGAATGATTACCTGATGAATATCTTTGGCCCGTAGTGCAAAGATGGACAGATATTGAGATGAACATGACTAACTGGTGATACAAATGAGTATCTTTGGCCCGTAGTGCAAAGATGAATATTTGATGATTGATGTTACAAGGATAAAATATTGATGATGAACTTTTAAATTCATAGATGATAATAGATTTCATTCTATACTTAACTCTTCTAATGAATTATTGTTTCCGCTGTAGTTGTTGATCTAAAATTTGTTGTCTATTGTATTCTATCAGATTTTTTCCTGTTGAGGACTAACGATAATTTGTTGTACATTATCTTAGTCATAATATTCTTTATTAAGCTAGTTGAGCTCACCCTTTTTTTTTGTTTTATTTTTCTTCTCAGGAGGCGAGAATATAGCGGGAACTAGTCGGGGTGTTGAGTGATGATTCAAAACAGTTGTCTTAGTAGTCTTCACTATTTTATAAAATAGTGTATCAATAATTGTAATGAGGTCTTATTTGATTGTGGATATTGTCTGGAAGACAATATTTGTATTTTAAACTCATAGTATATGTGTTGTCGTATTTTGCACGACAATTATAATAATAAAGTTGTAGTTATTTTTTGTACCATGTATTTGACGACTCAGAATGGGTTGGGTGGAATGGACCTATTTTGAGGGCGTCACAATACACATATTATAATTATTATTTTAATAATAATAAATGCAAACAAAATGATGTACATATATATATGTAAATTTATATTACATACAATATTTAATATGAATAATAACAATAATAATAATAATAATAAAAAACATACATAAATTTAATAAACCTCTTTCTTTTCATTTTTACGTTACGTATTATGTAGAGTCCAAAGTAATTAGAATAATATTGGCGAGTCTAGATCATAATATTAAAATTTAGAAAAATATCATAATATTAATATCTTTCCAAATATATTAATTAATCTAATCTAAAAAATAAATCCAAATTCAACTATCATTTTGTATATTAATATTATGAGCCCAGATCATAATATAAAAAATACGGAATAACATGGGAATTCTAATATCTTTCCAAATATCTTGATCTAATATGAAAAAATAAATTCAAATCTATTTATGTGTCTATATTTTTTATTATTCAATTTAATATTAATAAGTAGATATTCACTTCAACTTAAAGTCTATAATGACTCAAACAGATCCAATTGAATATCAATAATATTTTTAAAATATTATATTGCTCAATATTATATTTACAATATTTATATATATATATATATATATATATATATATATATATATTTAAATTTAAAATTTGTAACACCGTTCTTACAAAAGCATAGGTTAAAAATAATAATTATAATATATATTGTTTCAAATAAAGTATATATTATATACTAAAATGTGATATTTGTCATCTATCAATTTCCTATTAAATTCGAAACAATCCTCATACGACTCTTTAGTGAATTAAACTTTATAACTTTATAAAAATAGCTTAAAATAGTAAATTAAAATTTTAATCTATATCATTAGTTGGTAAAATAAACTATTAGAATGTATTCACAGCTCACGCATATATAAAACTATTAAGTAATCTCAAAAATTAATATTTATATATAAAAGCTGGAACAAGTCGTAATAAGTATTTATTGATAACTCTATATATATACCTTTAATATTTTGTAGCAAAAATAAAACATTATACATTGATAGTTAATTATAATATATGCAAAAAAAGAATCTAATGTTATGCTTGAGTTAAGTTTTTCATTTTAGAGTTTTTTTTTATAAAAAATAAGTATAAATTTTATGCAAAACTACACCATCATCAAAATTATTATATATCCTTAGCAAAATTGGTCAAGGCATACCTTAAATTATATTTTTTTTCATACTATGTATATAATGTTGTGAGAAGTGTCTACAAGTAATTTAAAATTTTTATTTTTTAAAAACTTTCATAAGTTTTACAAAAAATTAAGTAAACATTAACAATAATAACTGTCACATCAATGAAATATTCTATCAAAAAAAATAAAAATTTATATCAAACAGATAAAGTAATTTATTTAAATATTAAAGTTAAATTTACTTATATTTTTATATAAGTATTATGTATTTTAAATTAATTCAAGGTAAAAAAAATTGTATAAATAATGAATAATAAATTTTTTTAGTATAAGATATTAATGTTAATATTAATATTTATTAATAATTGATAATTATTTTTTATATAAAAAAATATATAATACAGCCCGTCCCTTGCACGGGAATTAAAATAATTGGAGTTAATATTGATAGAAGATAATAACGAAAAATACTAACGTTAAAGTTGGGATTGGAATTGGATTAACACGGATAAAATTCCTCTTTTATCTTGAATTCTTGATCAATCCAAAGCCCAGTTGGATTTATTTCCAAATAATCACGGCGTCAGCAGCTAATTCCTAGCCGAAAAATCATACCCCTATCAAAACGACAGACAATAAAAACTAAGAATTGAAGGTCTTCTTAATTTTTTCAAGTTACAGTCCAACGTTGGACTCATCATCCTCCTCCTTTCCCTATCCAGGTACCCTTTTCGTTTATCTCGTCAAGCTTCAATCTTTTTTGTTACTTGGTTTTGATTATTAGTACTGCCTCCGTTACTAAATTAAATTATAAATATAATTTTGAGGTGAGTACGATTCATAAAAATTTTAGAATGAAATAAATTATATTTTAAATATTTAATTTTAGAACAGAAAGCATTAAGCATGCATTATATAACACTATTATATGCATACATGAAGAAATTCATATATGTATGCAAATATATATTATTGTAAAGGGTGCCTCTGGAATTGACATTATATGGCCCTGTTTTATTCTAATTACAAAGTTCTTAGGTTTGTTTGAACTTTGACTTAAGTTTTCTTTCTTCTTCAAGAATCATTATGATATATTCACATGGTTACTACTTACTTGTTCACCGTGTAATAGGGAAGAAGTTGTGCTCTAATTTTTGTGGGTACAAATTTTTTATTCCCAATCCCTGGAAATCTTGATTAACTGACGTGAACCCTTAACTGATAATTATTTCAATGTTGTTTTATCCTTCACATAATCAATTTCAATGAAGTTTTTGGCTGCCTATTTGTCATTCACCTTCTACTCTTGTTAATTAGAATCTTGTATCATTAATTTTGTTTGTATGATTATTTAACTTGTTTGTTTTACTTTTGTTACATTGTATCTGCCTAGATTTTGGGGGTTTATTAATGAAATTTACTATGCACTGCACAGATCTAAGTTTATGTAAGAATTTGGTGCTGCTGCTGCTGCATCATGGGCTGCTTTTGTAGTTGTTTTCATGTCCCAGATGCTGAAGAAAGTGCTGAGGCTGATGATTCAAGCAATAAAAATTGCATATGTTTCAATTTCTTAATTCAAAACATAAAGGACAAGGTAATTCTGCTGACTTGCTTTCTCTGATGGAGTATTGAATTTTTAAATTAGCTAGTTCAGTTTCTCTGCTTTTATTTGGAAACTTATTCCTTTGGAATTACTGCATGTTGTCTCTTCCTTGCAACCATTATCAGTTTCTAAGACAATGTTACAATTAATATAGTTCTTCCAACACAATATTACCTCTACCCTGCTTCACACGTTATGACTTTTTATATTTAAAGTTTGTGATAGAGCACTATTTAGCAAAGAACCAGTTTTTAGTATCTTACTTTCACTTCTCTAAACCAATTGATTTCAAAAAACAATACATCTTGGGGAGGCATGTTTGACACTTGACAGCATTGCTTAAGGATAACTTTATCTTGGATTGTTTGTTTTATCTTTATATAGGATTTTTTAAGTTTTATAAACTGGAATAACTTACTCCGTTAGTCAAAAACTTGGTAAAAGAAGACTTCATTAGTATTAAGTGTAAAAGGTTTCTATTATTAGCCATAAACTGAAATCTCTTGCCTCTCGACTTGCTAGATTGGCTCCGATATATAATGTCTGAAAACCTCAAAGATCTCAATGATGTTTTACTACTTCCTAACATTCTTGATTAATAATTGATTGATCTCATGTTGACATTCCTCACATTCTTGATTAATAACTTAATGCAGTACTCTTGGTACTTTTAATTAGTTTAGTTAATGGGCTAGAGCTGATCAACGAGAAATTCAGAATTTATTTCACAATTTAGAAGTTAACTTTAGTATTGACATCCAAGTGGAATTTGTTACAGTATGGAGCTGTATTTGCTAATGGAGGATTGCATGCGGTTACTTCATCTGATCAGGGACCAGCAGCATGTGTAAATACTACAGCGGAAGTTGACATTAATAGGTCCCATGCTACATCTATACCAAACAGTTCAAGTTCCAGATATTCCCAGTTGCAACTGAATGTTGTTGGGACCAGAATTGACAAAGGCTCAGGTCATTCACAAGCAGAGCCAGAACAACTTGAAGAACCCCATGTACAAGTGAACCCAATTATTATAAATGGAGAGGACAAAGCAGTTGCATCTTTTCATGAAAATGGTTCTGAAGACTATCGTTCTGCAACCTCTATGAATGTCCTCTCGGTAACAGGGCATACTGGAGTTGAGAATGTCTATCCTTCATCAGAAGAGGAAGATGTCTGCCCTACATGCCTCGAAGGTACTCTTATTTTCCTGTAAACGAGTTACAACAATATATATATAAGCTAGAATCATTTGTAGCATGTTATATATTTCTGGCTATACTACTACTATGACAACTAATTGTTAATTCTTGCTATGTTTTCTTGATTACAGAATATACCCCTGAAAATCCCAAGATAATTACCCAATGCCAACACAATTATCACTTAGCTTGTATCTATGAGTGGATGGAGAGAAGCTATACTTGTCCAGTTTGTATGAAGGTAGCTTTTGTTTATATTATATTTTTGCTTTAAACTAAGTAATAGTCTTCATCAGTTAAATATTCAAACCATGCGCCCATTTTTTTTTCTTTTGTGCAACAATATTAGTTTTATATACATAACTATTGCTGGCTTGACCACACCCTGACAAATGTAGGATTAAAATTTTATAATTATATGTATCACAAAATTGTCTTATGCCTCGTCACAACGGCTTGTGCGGCTAATATTATTGAGATATATGGAATTAACTTGTAGACATCAGCCTTACATAACCTGAGCAACTTAGTCGTCAAAATTATGGATAGAGCTGTTCTATAGGCCACATTATGAATGTGTCGTGTTCTTTCATTCATGTGTACAGTTTGTAGTTATGGAAAGATCATTTTTTCTCTTGTCAAAGCTAGGTTGTATATGGCATGTATTTTACGGCTTGGTAACTTGTTAGATTTGATCCTTAGCTTGATAATGACAATTACAGGAGAACAAAAATATTGACAGCACTCTTTTCGTATAATTTGCATTCTCTTCTTATTCCTATTATACTTCCAATACTTATATTGGTTGTGACACTCTTCGGTTTTCTTTTCCAGATAATGGTATTTTCCGAACCGACTTGAATGAAGTGGCATGACAAGATAGACACTGAAGATGGTCAATAGAAGCAGATGGTATAGCAAAATTGTGAGCAACTCGTACATAGGAATATTTTGGCTGTTGGATATATGGAGGAATTCCCCCCCCCCCCCCCCCCTCCCTCCCTCCTTTTTGTGAAGATCTATTTCTGCAAGATCGTTGAGGAGCTTCTGTAAATATTATAATTCCTTTTTTCTTTTTAGTAAGAAGCATATGGAGGCTACTCTCCTACTCTCCTATTTTGTTGTGTTTACATAGTTCTTTCTCACAATAAAATCAAAGGCAGTGTGAATGGAGGAAAATTAAGCACTTTCATGAGACGGTGCTTTTTTAATAAACCATGTGATTGTCTGATGAGCAATAAAGTCCTGGCAAACTTTGGTTTCCATCATTGAACAAGAACCAAGAACATAGAAGACTTGAAAAAAGACTTTGGGGTTTCACTGTCAACTGCATAAATTAATTAGTTACGGAAGAGACAAATCTATGATACACAAAATTTGAAAAAACATACCCTACTAGACTGACCATGCCAGTTGAAATCTTTTAGATCTTTTCTGAAACATTAACCGCCTTCTTTACACTATCAAAAACTATGAATGTTAAAGGAGCATAATTAGCAACCAAATCATTAAGTACAGGACCTAGCTAGGGAATTAATTATTTGATTTCTACATTCATTAGGTTAAATTACAATGACTTGATGACGAACAAGCGAGAAGAACTTGAGAGCAACATAACATTTCCAAACTCACGCTATATATATATTAGAGTAGACCACTCGAATTCGAATTGGCAACGTATTCTTATCAACAGTACATAATTAGATAACGCAAAACAAGAATAATGTGGCTAGTTAGATCTTGTCGCGATCATACCTGACTGAATCACATATATACTAGTTACCATATTAATAGTACATGGAAAATTCAAAATTTATAACCAGCCAGTATTCTGTTTCTCCTGTCGTCCTTTCACGTGGCAAAACATCCGAGGTGGCAAGAATAAACAGGTTCAAGCGTTAGGTCGAGCTCGTTCCTCCTGATCCCTTCTCCCTGGTAAGTAGTGCCACTGCATCATATATAACATACTATCAACCTGAACGTACGTTCAGCCGAATAACTATATATCCAGTACCTTACTTAATTAGTCCCGAGTTAACCATAAAATGGTAACTGTGATGTAAATTTCTCTCTGTATCTTTTTTCCATGATTTAGATTTATAGGTATAGGTATAATTTATCACCATTAGAGATTGAAGAGAACATTGATTACCCAATATTTAGACAGGGAAGTGTCTGATCAGGTAGGAGGAAGGATGACATATTAGGGCCAGCTGGGTTTTGGTGCTCCCACTGAGCCTGTTGTGCCTTTGTCTTCTCCTTTTCCTTGATCTATTTGCAAATCACAAGACGAAATATATACTTATAACACATACATAACTTCCATCTCTCTCTCTCTCTATATATATATATTACAAATGGTTTGACAATGTTTTTTCTACATGACAGTACTACTGCCAAGGTTATGTGTTGAACATGAATAGACTGGAATTCGGCAAGTCTAGTCTATAGCCTTGTAGGTCAATTCATGAAAGGCAAATAGATTGATAATAATCAACTAGATTAAAAGAACATTAAAACAGTAACTTGCCTTCTTTGTTAGCATGCTATTTTGCTCTTGTATTGCCTTCTCCTGTCACAAAAACATAATAAGAAATTGTGTTTAATTCTCCTATATCACAAACTGCAGAAAGTTGGAATAGCGATTTTAATACCCAAAAAAAAACATAGTTGACATATTTGCTGAATTTTCTTGTATAAAGTTCCCGTATATTTTTTTTTCTTTCGTTGGGAGGCGGGGGGGGGGGGGGGTGGGTGTTTTCAAGTACACTCACTACAGGCATATATACCTAGCTGTTCAACAATTACTCTATATTTCTGTCGGATAGCAAGATTCAACCTCTTTTTTTTTTTTTGCATACCAAGTACCACTCTCAAATTATGTCCAATAAAGTGCTAAAAAGTCTCACCTTTTTCTGGAGCTCAGAAATGGACTCGTGCATGAGTTGGTTCTGCAGGAGAATTGAAGATATATATATATATATAGTGATTATTGTTCAACTACTATATATAGCCAAAGCCAAAAGTGCATACATATTTAATTTCATATATGAACATTAATTTTAGAGAGCATGAATGCATGCATACTTTTCGCGATCGAATGTGTTTGAGAGCAGTATCAAGCTGCTGCTCCAAATTCTGAATCTCTTTTAGAGTCAGGGAGTCTAGATCCTCTCCCATATAGTGCCTGAAGATGAATATTCATACAAAATATGACATGGAGTTAGTTTCATTCATTATAAGCTTGATTTGATTGGATGCATACGTACTCTGGGGCATTAAAATATTTAGGCAACTTTTTACGTACTGATGATTTCTTTGCAAAAGCTCAATCCTAGCCTTAAGTTTGGTGTATTCAAAAGTCCAGTTTCCCTGTTTAATTGAAAAAACACACATAATACAAGAAAATAATTTTAGAATCATATAATATTCAACCTATGTTTAAACAAGAAAATTAAGACTCTTAGGAACACTATACATACAGGAGAAGCAGTATCATAATTTGGAACTAGTTGTCTCTCCGCATAAGAGTACCTTTCGTATCGCTCAAGGATGTTTTCCATGCTGTGAACGAGAAAATTAGCATAAGTTTGTGACAAACATTTCAGAACAGATAAACTAATTCCTCATAATATAATTAAGCATGCATCAACCAAATTTGCTTAGGAATCAGTAACTAGTGATGAATATATGCAATTTTAGTAGGTTAGGAACCTCAACAAATACTCCAAAAGGCCTAAATTAGAGTTATTAAGCCCGACTCTTATGGGATCTATTCCAAGCAAGTCCAATCCAGAATCATAGACACCCTCGTTCCACAAAAGATTTCTATTAACATGTAAATTCTGAGGAGATATATATGTATTTATTTGTTCCATTTTTACCCTTAATTTAATTCACTGAGTATGTTTTTAGGTAGTAATAATGATATGATAATGTTATTGTGATGATAAATTTTAAAAAATAACAAATAAATGAGGGGAGAAACATAACCCTCTTGTCTGTTGTATTTCAGCCTTTTGCTGACTGAAATCAGTTTATCATTTCAAAGTGAAGGGATCAGTTTCAGTACTTTCAATTAGTGAAAGGTGCCTTGAACTGATTGATAGTTTCGTCATTGAATTGTCCCAAAACTGGATAACATAAAATTTATAAAGGGACAATGTGAATAATTGAGTAGTACTCCATTAGAAGTTAGTGGTGAACATACAAGTATATTGGAATATATCCTTAAAACTGAACGCGATGCATTTGGATACATATAATGCAGTTGGACGGATGATAAAACAATAACACAATGAATTTTTGGATTCTTCCTCTTCGGTATCAACAGTACTGCTCTAAAAGTAATTTAGGTACTCACCTAGGGCACTGAAGACTCATTTCAATCCTATATTTTAAAATATAATGGAGAGAGTATTACTATTACAGTTTCCATTTTTGCAGAAATGGTAAAATCAGAATTAATATGAAAATCATAAAATTATCACATGACTATATATCTTAATTATAGATGACCAATATACACATGGAAACATGCAAATGCTCCATCTGTACCTCTCTTTTTTTTGGCAATAAAATGAATGCAACTAATCTCAATAGGAACCTCTTAATAGGAATCTCAATAGGAGTTTTGACGTTGATATATGTATATATACACCATGCCCAAGTACTATACTTTGATATTTTGGACTAGGTTGGATCACATGCATGATTCAAAAGGCGGAAAAAAGAAAGGAATTAGGACCTGACCCGACAAAGAAAGCATAAATTGGTGATCTAAATGGTCTATTAATTAACAAATAACAATGATAGAAATTTCAAGCCGCATGATGACTCAAATGATTATCTAATACTTTTATTTCATTTTATATATAACTTACTCTTTGTTTTCTACCTCCAAAAATAACATAGCACAAAAACATTCTTTAAACTTAATAACATATATAGATCTGAATTGTGAACCTTGTCACACACACACACATATAAATATAATATGTTATGCTTGAAAAGGTAACAAGAATTAAGAAGAGTACTAAGTATATATGTACTCTTTCATTTATATACGAAGAAGATATGTGTATGTATGTATGTATGTATGTATGTATTATTATTATTATTATATGTGTGTGTGTGTGTGTATATATATATATATATATATATATATATATATTATAATAATAATAATTATAGCTTCAGCTCCAAAGAAATGACGATTTACTTCATCATGACCATCTAAAAAGTGTTGATAATTAGAAATTAGAATGAATATGAATCTATGAAAGTGACAAATCTAACAAATAATTAATTATTGACTTGTGGAAAAAGGAGATGAACCCTAGCTACTCAAAAATAAGTATGTACAACAGTTTAAGATGGGATCTACTGACATTTAATAAGGGTATACTTAGCAGTATCGTAATCCTATTAAATTAGATGAGATCTAAAACATATATAGAGGAAAGTAGAAAATTGAAGAAAGAAAGAATTATATATATATATATATATATATATATATATATATATATATATATATACACACACACACTTACGAGGAGTCGGTAGAATACTCAAAGAGCTTTCCTTTGGCGGAGAAGACAATAAGAGCGACCTCAGCATCACAAAGCACAGAGATCTCATGAGCTTTCTTCACCAGCCCACCTCTCCTCTTAGAGAAAGTTACCTGTCTGTTGATCTTGTTCTCTATTCGCTTCAACTCCACTTTCCCTCTCCCCATTTTTTTTTATTATTATATATATATTATATTCTCTTCTTTCTTGCTTGCTTAACTAATACATGCTTTCGCATATATGTGTGTCTGTATATTTTTAATGCCGATCTGTTTTCCAGAAATGAACAAAGCCAAACCAAACAATGAAATTCCAAGAAAATTTCCTGATTTAGGAATAGAAAAAGAAAGAGAAAGATTAGAAAAGCTAGGGAAACTGTTTTCTGCTTAATTTCCTACCTCACATAGTAAGAAACCAAAGGGATTAATTAATACAACTAGCTAGATAGATAGATAGATTTCTTTCCTTTTTCTTTTTTACTCAAACGAGCTTGAAAGCTTGAGAGAATTTAACTATTTGGGTGTTATCTGCTGGTCGTGGTGAAGAGGAGTAAATGCTCTACTTATAGAATAATGCTAAAGACACAAATTATAGATTTCAATATAATTTTCGCTCCCACATAATATGCTGAGGTGGAGTATGCCACATCAGCAGTTTGTAAAATATTTGTAAAATATTTTGTGTCTCTAACATTACTCCTACTTATATAGTACGTTGGACGGTAGTAGTAGCTAGTAATCTCTCTCCAAATACTTTTTTTTATAGTTAATTAATTTGCGTTAAATTTTAAATTCAATTCATAATTATTTATTTAATTTTAAAACAAACAATTATAACATGCGATTATATAATAGCTATAAAAGTGCACTAATTTCAAAATTTAAAGAAAATAATATCAATTTTGATTACAATATATATATTTTATAAATTAATATATCTAGCTAGATGACATAAATAACTTAATATAGAAATATATATTATCAAAAAAATGTAAAATTTAACAATAGAAATTAATTGTTATACCATTATAAGCGGCCTAATTAAATTTATACTAATACTTCATATATCTATATATAAAGAATTCAAAATACATGTGATGATAAAAGATTTAAAATATGTCTCATTTTATTGCTTAAAATTTGATATTTATTTGAAAAACATTGATACTAACTATTGCATGGGATGGGATGGACCCATATGAAAAGATGGATCGATGGGAAATAAATTAAGTGGTAATAATGACAGGTGGTAAGGGAAGGGAAGATGTGGTGTGGTGCGGTATGGGGGAAAAACCAGGTTGGCTTTTTAAGGATGCGTTGTCGAGTTGTGATTGGAAGGACGTACTGTGCATCCGTTAGTATCTGGTGGGTATGAGCCAACAACGGTTCCTACGAGCCACTATCGGTTCTTACACAAATTCTACTAACCTATTCATCAAAACATGTACGCTCGCTCAGTCCTCACTGGTCTTTTCTCCATCACTGTTGACGGCGCCCCTGCACGGTTACTTTTTTTTTTTTTTTTTTTACTTTTACTACCACTCCTAGTTATTACAGGAATAGTTACCATCAAGATAATTTTATGAAATTTTCAGAATATTCTTGGCCTCTTGGGAACGGAAAATATACAGGAGTAATATATAGATGCATATGATATAACTTTGTAATGCATAGGACAGCATTTATTCAATCAAAAAACGATGTTGTAGTTGTCATAATTAATTAGTTAGTGGTAATAATAATAATAATAATAATAATAATAATAATAATAATATATATGTAGTTAAAATAATCAAATCGACATTATCATAATATTCAAAATTGTGTTAATTTGGTTATATTATTCTTGTTATTAATTATTAGTTGTATATAATATGGAGTTGAATATTTCAAAATTAATTTGTTATAGTGTTAGATATACATTTCAAACCCATGATCGAGGCCATGAGTCTCAAAACATTAGTAAGAAGATCATGCATACGACTATTAGTAGAACCCATTTAAATATGAATCAATCCCAAGATAATATTTCTCCAATTTACAATATGTACTTGGTATCACATGATATTAATTAACTTAGCTAGAAATTAAAGAAGTATTAAACTTCAATGAAATTAACGAATATTATTTTGGTCATCATTACAAGGACAAATTAACGGTGTGTAATAACCAAATAAATAAGAAGGATCCGGTTAGCATGAAGTTTATTTGTTAGTAAGTTGGTCAATTGGCCAATAGAATGCTAACACACATATAACTTCGCCTGCGTGTCAGTACTCTACTGATCAATTTGACCAACTTACTTAAAAATAAACTTCATGCTAACTACTTCCAAATAAGAGTAAGAAGACTGATTATTTTTTTATAGCATATAAGTCCTTGAAATGACATTAGTCTAGTTTTTACAATTTTTATAGTGTACGAGTCCCATCAAGAAATTAAGGGAAGAGATGCTAACTGCTTCGGTTTAGAGTTTGCAGGTTCTAGCTAGCTAGATATAGCTAGTTGGAGATCTAACACGTGCTAGTATATTTTTAGCATAAAATTTTCTGAACTTCATACTACTACTACACTTATTAACTATATTTTGCAAGTTAAATAAGCAAGCAAGCAAGCTATTTAAAGTACTTAATATAATTCTATATTTGAATATCAAGTATGGCTTAAAATAGCGTAGTAGTAGAATTTGATTGACATGCATATATGAATGCAGCTGAACAAAAAGTAAGAGATTACTAAAATATATGCATGTATGATTTTATCAGAAAACATTTATTGGACATTTGAAAACTACGTACTAATAATAATTAAGATGAGAAGCTACATATATACATACATACTACTAGTACGTAGTAGTATATGCATGCAGTAAATTCAAATATGTCAGAGCCTTTCGAATGTGGCTCCAAATTAATTATGTGGACACTGGCTTCTGGCCACCCAACTAGCCTTGGATGCCATCAGTAATGGTATTAGTAATGCACAAAAAAGAAAGGAACGAGATGACACAATATATAGGTGATTTTCATTCTTTTGTCATGCATGGGCCGGGGAAGTGTTTTGATATTTTGTATCCCCACATCAAAAGTACACTTCACCAAATTATTTATTTATATATTCTTTGCATCGAATATCTAATTATTTTTTTAGCATGCATGATTTACTTAAACCTTCACCAAATATTATAAGATCAATATTTAACTTTTTAATAGTAAATTAATTTGAGAAATTTTCAAAATTAATTAAATTGACAAGATTCATTTAAGTTTTAAAAATATTACGTACCTACCTACTTAGTGTCTCCGATTACAAGTTATTGCACCTTTTAATGAAAGAAAGTACTGTCATCCGCCAAAGTTTTCATAAATCAAATGCTTCAATTCAAGATGACAATCATGAAGGGAATAAATTACATCCTGTAGCAACAAATTGGTGACCACACAGATTATAATGACATATCAAATGGGAAATCAATCAGTCATGATCGAGAGCTTTAATTTGAGGAAGGATAATCATGTGTGCCCTAGCTAAACTTTTAAGCTATGACCAAGAGAACGTACATTGTAGCGGCCACTTTTTTTTTTTCTTTACTGTTTTGAGATTGTGACATTGTATCCTGCTTAACATTTTCCAAGATACACATTGAATGATTATCACGATCTAATTTTTGGGGCTATATTTTGAGAAACCTCTAAACCTAATTAATACTTATTTTGCTCAACTAGCTAGTATTAACACAATTACAGTACCCTTGACTCATCTCTTCAGGAAATTAAATCATCATTCCTATTATTACACGATCACTACTAAATTATTAGCAAATATATATAAGCTAGAGCATATTTAAAAATATAGAATTATCTTTAAAAGTCGTCATTTTATTTATTTATTTTACTTTTTACGGAATACACATACAAGCCACAAATACATGTATATGCGTATGTATCATCAACCAGCCACCTTTTGAAACTGGCAGAAAAGGCCAATATAATAAGCTTCTTCTTAACTTATTAAATGTAATTGTTTTTTTTTTTGAGTTGAAGATCAGAGCATCCACCCCGGAATAAGTCCATGACCATTTTGAGTTGATGTTACCAAATTCAGCTGGTCTGGCATGGCAGAATTGTAACTGCAAAAAGAATTATTGGAAATAGGTTGATTAATACACGGTGAACCAACTTAATTACGTGAAAGATAAGGTAATGTTGTTGATCTAATTAATTAAGGAAGTGTAATTAACATACTCAATATGCAATGCATTATTACATTCTAGAGGCTCAAGAAAACCCTCTGGCTGAGCAGCTGGCTGGCGACGTATATATTCTATATTTCGCTCTTCATGATCAGCAGCTTCCCATGTTGATTCAACAGTTTGATCACTATATTCTTCCAGCTGCCACAAGACGCAAACTGCGTCGTCTATATTTTTTTCGTTTTTGAATTAACCATACATTTGTAAATTAAAACAAGAAAAAAAACTTTAATGATAGTACCTTGTTCCTTAAGGCTTTATTAACTTCAATTAGAGCTTGTTCCTGTCAAAGCATCATCAATAATTTTTATTTTAACACAACAATATAGAAGAAGAGAGTTTATTTATTTATTTTATATATCTTGAGATATATACATACCTTTTGTTGAAGGTCAGAAAGTTGATCAAGCATATATCGAGTCTGTAAAACATGAATTTTGTAAAAGGTTAACAATATCTCAAAGAATGCTTTGTCATCCGGTTGTAGACTCTTTTTTTTTTTTTGATAATTTGAAATTGTAGACTTTTCGGTTTTAGGTAGGACATGCAAACAATTAAAGGAAATGGAATTTCTGAAGGAGTAAAGTAACATTTTCTAGCGTCTCTTTATTTATTTGTTTATTTTTATGGGCTAAAATAACAATATTATCTTCTCAAGTTTGTCATCAAAATTTTATTTTACGTCTCACTAATAAACTAATATACATTGTTAATATCTATATTTTTTTTTATGGAATGGAGTAATTAATTATATGTACCACCTTGGTGGATCTGACTTGGGTCAAGGACGAATCAAGTTGCCGTTCCATCTGATCAAGCTCCTTGGTGCCCAACCGTCCCAAATCTTCCCCAATAAGATGCCTGAAAAATACATATCATTAACTAATTAGCTAGAGCTAGTAATGTTGTTGACATGTTTCCTCCGCAATTAGCACAAAAACATGGGCAGGATACGTACTAATATTGAACTTGAGAAAATACTGGTAAATGATATCAAATTAACTCGAATTTTCTTAAAGACAGTAATTAAGAAAATTAAAGATATTAAATAATCCATTTTTTAAATTAAAAAAGCATTTGCACATGAACGTGAAAAATGATTTACTAGGATGGAAAACTATATATATATATATATATAGAGAGAGAGAGAGAGAGAGAGAGAGAGAGAGAGAAGAAATTAAAATAATGAAGTTCGTCTACTAGGAAATTGGATCTCAAGTTGCACTAATAGTACAAAAGGCCGTTAGTTATTGTGGCTCTCTCTCAAGCCCCAAAACCTAACATAATACAGTACTATAGCTCTCTTTAGATTTTTGTCCCTGAAAAACCCTAAAATTTGTATTTAGACAGAATCGTCTATCAGAAAATCAAAGTGCAGGGTGGACGTTATTTACTGACAAAACAAAGTAAGGTACAAAAGCATAGAAAAGATTTTGATTTATAAATATTCAGTATGTATTTTGATTTCATGTTTACCCCTAAGATATATACTTCTTTGGTTCCATAATAACTGTCATTTTAGAAAAAAAATTGTTCCAATTTATTTGTCGTTTATAACTTTCTAAGAGAATAAATTATTTATTTTTCTATATTACCCCCAACTTCTCTCATTCTCCTAATAAATTTTTTCTCTTGCATTAATAGTTTTCAACTTTTCATAAAGGGGTAGTAATGGAATTTCATACAAATTTTAATTCTTAAATGATAGTATTAAATGAATTTCTTAATTCATGTAAGCTAAAAAGACAGTTATTGTGGACATGAATTAAGAAAGTCATTTAATCCCTCGGTTTCATAATAACTGTCTTTTTAGCTTCATGCACATAAATTAAGAAAGTTATTTAATATTATCATTTAAGAATTAAAATTTGTATGAAATTTCATCACTACCCCTTTATGGAAAATTGGAAACTATTAAAAGGGAGAAAATTTATTAGGAGAACGAGAGAAGTTAGGGGTAATATAAGAAAATAAATACTCCCTCTATTTCTAAAAGATTGTCGTTTAAGGTTAATGCACACATATTAAGGAATATAATTAATACCTAGCGAAAATACTATACTACTCTTATTAATTGTCTCAACCAATTATTCTCTTCCCAATGTTTCTTATTCAATTCAACCAATTACTATTTGGATTATAGCATTGAATTGAATAAGAATCATTGAGAATGGAAGAAAGCTTTAAATAGGAGAAAACTTTAAATAAGGGTAAAGTAGGAAAAAAATAGCTCATGTATATTAATAAACTCAAAACGATAATCTTTTTGGAACAAAAATTACTACCTAAAACGACAATCTTTTAGGAACGGTGAGAATAATTTATTCTCCTAGAAAGTTGTAAACGACAAATAAATTTAAATAAATTTTTTCTTCTAAAAAACAATTATTATAGAACCGATAGAGTATTAATTAGTTTAACAAGGTGGGACGACAATAAAATTATGATGGTAAACTCGAGGATATGTTTATCATTCTATACTAAATCGGTATATTAATAAAAGGAGTTTCAGCTTCTTGTAAAATAGATCCACGAAGTATTTACTAGAGAGTATTTACCTCTGAGATTGTTCAAGGACCTCAACTTTTGCTTTAAGCTTCAAATACTCCTGATAGCTACTCTGCTTGACACGTATATATATCAGATAATTAAGAATGTTATTAGTCATTTACATGACGAAATTAGGTTACAGCTTATAATTGTGATTGTATACTTAAACTAGGAGTAATTAAGAAAAACTATTAATCCAAAATATGAAGAAATAAGTACGGAGAGAAATTGATTGAGCTCACAACCGTATGGCAGAAAAAGTGTTAAATAAAGGAAGAAACGATCAGTACTTAATTATTTAATGTACCTGTGTGTCCCAGCCTGGTTGGCCTGTTTCAAGTGCACCATAATTGCATCTTCTATATCTCTCAAGTGTTTTTGCCATACTATAACAAAGGAAATTAAGTTGCAGTAGATATATGCTAGAATAATACTAACATGCTATTGTCATATTGATGATATGAAGCGGCACTTGATTTTAATCAATAAAATTGTCAGTATTGAAAACTATATATATATTCAAAAAGTAACCGTAATTATAAAATTATTTTTTTCAATTAAAAAGATAATTAATGCTATAAATTAACAAACATGTATATTACTCCCTCCGTTCCTAAAAGATTATCGTTTTAGAAGAAAAAATTTATTCCAAAAAGTTTGTTGTTTACAACTTTCGAGGAGAATAAATTATTTATTTTCCTATATTACTCATACCTTCTCTCATTAATTGTCTCTCCCTTGTATTAATAGTTTTCAACTTCCCATAAAAGGGTAGTGGAAATTTCAAACAAATTTTACTTGATAAATTAATGATACTTTCTTAATCCATGTGCCAAAACTTTAAACGACAATCTTTTAGGATTATATCAGTTTTTTAATTGCTATTCGTTTGTACTCTGTAAAATTAATTATATAAATTTCTTAACAATTTTGATTTTCAGGATTTGTCAAATAATATATTGAAATGGATTTGGACAGACGGGAGGAGTAACTTATATCACACTTCTTTCGAGGCATACGGGATTTTGAGGCCAGATCCAAAAGCTGTCTTGATTGTGTTTCTTTGAGAGTGGGGATCCCCAAACCCTCAGAAGGAGTTACTCCATAATATTAGTACGTACATCAATTCTTGGACTAAAGTGTGACCATATTATTTTCTTGCATTTCTCATAAACTAGATAAGGTCTCTTTCTGAGCCACTCATCTTCTTGATTTTAGACACATAATGGTACTCTAGACATATTCTTAATCTGGTCATTGATTTTATGTAAGTGAAGGATCAAAATATATATATATATATATATATATATATATATATATATATATATATATATATGTTAATTAATAAGCAGCAAGTTAACCACAATAATCCTTAGTTTTAAGGCTGAATTTCCATTATAACTATAATCATAAGATACTTCCATAACTATATTTCGACTCGAACCATCAGATCTCAACAATTAAATGGAGAAAAATATAAATAAAATCCCAAAAAATCACCAATAGTCACAGATCGGTCAAACTGCATAAAACATTCAAGGGGAAAAAAATCATAAACTCAAATTTTTTTTTACATAAGACTAGAACTTCCCAAGAGGCAAGAGATTTATTAATTATAAACCTAAAAGTGAGAACACATATAAAATATAAAAATCCTCATCCATGTATAGATATAGGTATATTTGGCCGGGGAGATATATATAGAGAGAGAGGGGAGAGAATTAATTGTAGGTACATATATGTATACCTAGAGGAGCTGCAGAACTCAGAGAGCTTGCCACGACTGGAGAAGACGATAAGAGCAACTTCAGCATCACAGAGGAGAGAGAGTTCATAAGATTTCTTCATTATTCCGTTCCTTCTCTTTGAAAACGTCACCTGTCGATTTATGTTATTCTCTATCCTTTTTAGCTCCACCCTCCCTCTTCCCATTTCTCTAATTTCTTTTACTATATATACGTTTATTTAGCTACCCACAACCGTTGTATATTTCACTAATCTATAACAACCCCACATATGCCAAATATATATATATATATAGAGAGAGAGAGAGAGAGAGAGTGTGTGTGGATTTAGGATGGTACTATATTGGTTATGTTTCAGTTTGACATCTTCTTTTTCTTCTTCTAAGAAACTGTTTTTCTTTTGTAGGTAGGTTTTATGTTTTGCTCAATTCTGATGTATTGCTCTCTTTCTACCCTCTCTTTCTATATATATATATATATATATATATATATATATATATATATATATATATATATATATATATATATACGGAGAAGATCAAGAGTAGAACTCTTAAGTAGTAGAACTCCCTTAAATAATAGAATTGTATCAAAACGACGTAGTTTTGATAAGACGCGGTGACATTTTTGTAAATACCATGCCACCGCGTATTTACAAAAATGCCACCGCGTCTTATCAAAACTACGTCGTTTTGATACAATTCTATTATTTAAGGGAGTTCTATTACTTAAGAGTTCTACTCTCGATCCTTTCTGTATATATATATATATATATATATGCGGTTCCATCCACATCAATCGGTTGCTGTGAAGCAACTCTTTTTTTGGCCCCATATTATAGCGGTTGGAGAAAAAAAAATTATGACAAGCCGCTACATGTTGTAGCGGCTGGGCCAAAAGGGGTTGCTCCACAGCAACCGGTTGCTTTGGATGGAACCCCTAAATATATATATATATATATATATATATATATATATATATATATATATATATATATATATATATATATATCAGTGTTCTAAAAGTCGCTAGTCGGTCCTAGGTCGGTTGGCTACCAACTATAGAGGCTAGGGGATTAGTCGGGGATTAATCGGCTAATCGAATTTTTAATTATTTTTTTAAAATATATATTATCTTTCCTCCTTCATAAAGTATGAGTAAGTAGAATAACATAAGTAACATAAATCATCAAATAAAAACATGAAAACTAAGTAAAACCAAATAGTTTGACACTCTAAGTTCAAAACCAATTAATCAAATGAAACTAACTAGCACAAAATCAATAGTCAATCACTCCTCCTCCTCTTCTCTATATCACTCCAAGACTTGCTCTCCTTCGGACTCAAACTCATAATCATCATCTTCCTCTTCATTGTCATCATCTTCCGACATAAACTCGTCTTCATCTAGTTCTTGCACATTTATACCACTTCTTCTAGGTAGAAGGATCTCATCCGCTCCCATTTTTTTCGACTTCTTCTTCCGATTTTTTCCGACTTGTTCCGATTTTTTGATTTACTCCGACTGGGCGACTTACCCGACTGGGCGATTTTTTCGACTAGTCACCGACTGGAGCCCGACTAAGTCGGCCAGCGACTAAATCAAAGGACTAGGCCCTAGTCGAATCGTTGAGGCTCCGACCCCGACTTAGTCGCCGACTAGTCGGCCGACTAGGCCAACTTTTAGAACACTGATATATATATATATATATATATATATATATATATATATATATATATACGGACAGAATCAAGTGCATACTCATTTATTTAAGATACCCTGCTCATCACCATTAGCGATGGTTCGGTCCGTCGCGTATATCAGAGAACCGTCATCTTAGCTTTTATCGACGCATCGAACCGTCATCATGACATATAAACCGTTTATCTGTTCTATAGCGACGGATCAAATCGTCGCCTAGTCTATCTTTAAAGATGATGCGCAAGGTATGTAAAATTAAGGGGACGTACCAAAAACAGACAATATATATATATATATGGCAAAGGGTCAAAAAAGTCCTTGATGTTTACCCCGATGTCCCATTTGCACCTTAAACTAATTTTTTTTTTCAAAAGTACCCTTAACGTTATATTTTTTGGGTCGCTCGTGCCCCTGCCGTTAACAGAAGACAAACGGGGTTAAAATGTGATAATGCGGCATGCTTAAATATAAAATATATTCTAAATAAAACAATATATATCATTTAATCAAAACAAAAAAAATACTAAAATTCAAAATAAAAAAAAGCATAACATATTTATATTTTTTAATCAAAATAATAAAATTAAAATTATTTTGTTAACTAATCAAAACAACTAATTAAATAAAATAAGTTGTATAACATATTTACATCATTTAATCAAAATACTAAAATTTAAAATATAACATATTTACATCAAATACTAATTAAAAAAAATACTAAAATATTAATTAAAAATACTAAAAAATCAAATTAAAAAAAATACTAAAATACTAAAATTTAAATTATTTTGTTAATTAATTAAAACAACAAAAATTCAAATTACATCATTAAAATACTAAAATCATAATACTAAATACTAATTGTTATACAATTTTTAAATTACTAAAATCATAATACAAAATAATATTTTTAAAATTCAAAACTGGAGTATTATGATTATTTTAGTAATTTTTAATATTAATTTTTAAAATCATATCAATTTAAAAATATTATGATGTAATTTGAATTTTTGAATACATTTTTAAAAAATATTATTACATCATCAAATTATAATATATACTGTTATGTATATATTATTACATCATCAAATTATTTATATTATTTATAACATATACGGTTATTGTAAGACCCCGAATTTTATGAAATAAAAGTATTCAATTTTTCTTATAATTACTATTCAGCAAATGGTTAAATTGATAAAAGTTTAAAGTTATGAGTGAAATAAAATTTTTTTAAAATAAGCAAGTGGTTATAAAATAATCATTGTTGTCGGAGAATATTCGTTTGGTCGTGGAATATTCTTTCTGTCGGGGAATATTCGTACGACGACGCAGCTATTTGTGGGCCCCATAACAGAATAATTGTCGGGTGAAGAAAATGACAAATTTGAGTTTTTACAAATAACGACGTAGTTGTTACCGTTAACACTGTTGGAATACCCGGTGGTTAAAATACAGTAATACGCGTTATTGCACAGTAGCACACGGTATTGCATAGTATTTTTGAAATTATTGATTCTTACGTAAGAAGGCACTACTCAATAATTGTTACAGTAATTACTGTTCAATATTTTATTTTATTGATTCAATAATTGCTGCGTTGATATTTTATATTATTGTTGTTTCAATAATTATTGCTGCACAGTATTTTCTATTATCAGATCAATAATTTATATTATTTGAATAATATTATTAGATAGCATTATTGGCAATGTCTAGAAAGTTCTGTCTAAGGAGAGGTTTGGTCATCTAATTGCGCGCTAGTAAGGAGAAATCCTTATTGGAAAGCCCCCTCTTTCCTGGGAACGGTCTGGTTGTCATAAATGTGATTCTGTAATATTATTTGTGAATAATTAATTATTGATTCATATGATAAGGAAATATTTATTTTATGTGGATATAAACGAGGGATATATTTTTGTGGTTAAAAATGAAGGAGTTAATGTTGAGATTTTTATCCGTATTTTTGTCGGAATGGAGGTATTAAAAATCAGAGTTTTTGAGATATTTTGCGGGGGTTATAATTTTTAATCCGATCGTTGGATCGTGGTAATTTTTGGATATGTTATACATATATAAGTTGAGTATATGCCCACAAATTTTGAACCGTTAAAAATGAATGTATGATTTATTATGAATTTTACGAGATGACTTGTTCAGAAATTGTTGAATTTTCGGAGTTTATCATTTTGGTGGAAAATTCTAGAATTGGTGGGCTCCACTTGTGGTTGGTGAAGAAATGTGCTGAATTATATTTCAAATGTGGTGGGTGGGAATAGTAGCAGGTAAAGCCATCAGGTTGCAGGTCAAACCTACCAAAATTTTCCTATAAATAGAGGGCTAAGTTAGAATTGAAAATCACACCAGAAACATAAGCTTTCTCTCTTTCTCTCTCTATATTATGAAGCATATTTTGTGAGTATTTAGATACTTTGAGAGTTGCTATTCAGTGCAAGTTTCCTTCAGCATCATATCCGATATCCAGTCAGAAGTACTGCTCTTTTGAGGTAAGAGATAGTAAGGGATAGTAAGAGATTTTAAGGGTTGTTATGATTTTCATTTTCGTAATTTTTCTGATCTTCAAAAATTCTGGAAAAAATTTGAAATGATATTTTGATGAGTATTATTGATGGTGTCCAAAAATGGTGATTTTTGGATGTATAGATTATGAGTTATGAATTTTACGGGAAAAGACTATTTTAAGAGTAACGGCTTATAACTCATTGTGGTTAACTCCAAAATTGATAAAATTTTTATTGGAAGTACATGTATATGATAGGAGTATGCTCTGTGAATTTCAAAATTTTTAGATAAAAGTATAATTTTTGATAAATGTCTAAATATTCGGCTATTTTGGCCATATGAAAAATAGTAAATGACTTTTAAAAATTATGAGAAAAATATATGTTCACTATGGGACTATATTATGCTAAATCCCAGAAAAGAAATATTTTTGGAACTGATTTGGTATTTTTCATGAAAATGGTCTAGTTATGAGTAAATGAATTAAATATGTTTTGTGAGGAAAGAAAATTGGAAAATAGGATTTTATGGCTTGAGAATCCTATATGAGGTATATGCAGATTTTTTATGAGGGTTTTTGGTTATTGGTGATGAAATATTTATGAGTTTGGCATTTTAAGATGATTAAATGCATTATTTAGTAAAGTGTAAACAATTAAAATAAATTGTTTATAAGCTTAAGAAATGTTATTCTTTCAATATCATTATACCAAAATATTGGTATGAATTTTATTGTAGAATTTCTACCTTTTTGTGTCGGGGTTACTATTCATGAGTTACCATTCATAAATTACTATTCACGAGTTACTATTCACGACAAAATTGGTTTCTTTTTCTAACCAAATTATAGTTGATTTATGAATATTGCTCTTGAAATTAAATCCATGTTTTGATCATATTATTTTTATAATTATATATAACATTTTTATAACCTTGATGTTAAAATTCTCTTTCACTAAAGTGTAAAGATGGGTAGATTATTGGTATGATCATGACTAGGGTTCTCTTTAGCCTGTAGTGCAAAGTTGAATTGTGACTGGTATGATCATGACCATTAAATTTATAATTGAATATCTTAAGCTTAAGTGCAAAGGTGAATTGATCAACATGGTTATAATTATTGTTTATATAAATTCTGAAATGATTATATATTTCTTTGAGATATGAATATATTTGGCCTGTAGTGCAAATATGAATTGTTGATGAATATCTTTGGCTCGTAGTGCAAAGATGAACTGTTGTTGAATATATTTGGCCTGTAGTGCAAATATGAATTGTTGATGAATATCTTTGGCTCGTAGTGCAAAGATGAACTGTTGTTGAATATCTTTGGCCTGTAGTGCAAAGATGGTCTGTTGATGAATATCTTTGGCCTGTAGTACAAAGATGAACTGTTGTTGAATATCTTTGGTCGTAGTGCAAAGATGGATTTATTAGTATGATTATGAACAGGAACTGTGATTTGGTATAACCATGATCTTTGATGTTTCAGGTAAAGACAGGTGATGAAAATATTCTTCGTCCTGGGTGCGAAGAAAAATTTAGAATCACAATTATGATTATGAGTTATTCATATGATTGTGAACCAGAATTGTTGATTGATGTTACAGGGATAAAATATTGTTGATGGATTTTTAACATGGAGAAGATAATAGACTTTATAGTCTATTTGACTCTTCTAATGGATTGCTCGTTCCGCTGCAACTATGGTTAAAATTTTTATCATTTACCATATGTTCTAAATCTCTGATTTATTGTTGATGAAGGCTATTGATAATTGAATTATCTTTAGTCATGATATTCTTTACTGAGCTAGTTGTGCTCACCCTTTTGCTTCACAATTCCTTTCAGGTAATAAGAGTGTAGCTGGGTCGAGCGGTGGTAACAAGGGAATAAAACGGTAGTCATCATTTAGTAGTTATATTTGGTGAAGAAAATAGGGTGAGGCGAACCCAACGTTGGAAGGGTGTTTTGTCACTATCATACAAGATGTCTAATGACATACAATCTCGTGTCATCATAAGACAGGGTTGTGCTCATCCACTTGCTGAGTATATCTATGGGCACTACCTATATAATCTTGGTGTTTGTTTGAAGTATAATTCTCAATTAGAGACAGTGGAGATAATGATAAGTCAAGAGAAGACTCGCCATTGGGAAGAATATGATAGTAATCTTCTCGTTTTTCGTTGGGGTCTATTGGGTCAACCAAGGATAATTCTGTGGCCATATGATATCTATCATAACCTAGACGCGTGGCCTCCCATGTATGAAGGTTTCCTTGAGCACTTCCCAAAAATTCTAATTTCTAAAACAGTTTTTGACTATACCTTTATGTAAGGTGTTATTGTGAGGTGATGTTCACGGTTGGAACATGAGTCACATTTGGTATATATTTGTATCCAAACTCACAGCATATGTGTTGTTGTATTTTGCACGACAATTGTTGTAATAAAGTTATAGTTATTTTTTGTACCATGTATTTGACGACTCAGAATGGGTTGGGTGGAATGGACCTATTTTGGGGTCGTTACAGTTATGTATAGATTATTACATCATCAAATTTTTATATAGTTTAAAAATATTATTTAGTATTATGATTTTAGTAATTTAAAAATTTTATATCAATTAGGATTTAGTATTATGATTTTAGTATTTTAACGATATAATTTGAATTTTTGTTGTTTTGATTAATTAACAAAATAAATTGAATTTTAGTTTTTTTTTTAATTTGATTTTTTTTTATTATTTTAGTTTTTTTAATTAGTATTTTAGTATTTTTTTTAATTAGTATTTGATGTAAATATGTTATATTTTGAATTTTAGTATTTTGATTAAATTATGTAAATATGTTATACAATTTACTTTATTTAATTAGTTGTTTTAATCATTAGTTAACAAAATAATTTGAATTTTATTATTTTGATTAAATGATGTAAATATGTTATGCTTTTTTTAATTTGAATTTTAGTATTTTTTTTGTTTTGATTAAATGATATATATTGTTTTATTTAGAATATATTTTATATTTAAGTCTGTCACGTCATCACATTTTAACCCTGTTTGTCTTCTGTTAACGACAGGGGCACGAGCGACCCAAAAAATATAACGTTAAGGGTATTTTTAGAAAAAAAATTAGTTTAGGATGCGATTGGGACATCGAGGTAAATATTAGGGGCTTTTTTGACCCTTTGCCCATATATATATATATACACACACACACGGTCCAGATTTTAAGCTCACCCCTTATTTAACATATATATTTTGGTCACCTCCCTCCTTTAGCGACGGACCGGGGACCGGACAACTATTCGATCCGTCGCTATATGTTCGGTTCGTCATTATATGTTGTCCGTCATTCAAAGCTAAGACAACGGTTCTATATATAGCAACGGATAGAATCGTTGCCCAATCCGTCGCTAAAGAGGGGTGAGCAAGGTATATTAGATAAAGAGTGAGCTTAAGATCCGAACCGTATATATATATATATATATATATATATATATATATATATATATAATTAATTTTGAATTTTTCGTTCACCCTAATAAATTATTTGGACCATCTAAAATTTAAAATAAATCTCACCGTCCATGTAGTGCCGAAATCACGGGACACATCTAATATATATATATATATATATATATATATATATATATATATATATATATATATATATATATATATATATATATATATATATTCCTATACGGCTAGACATATAAAGTCTCATACATGAAAAGTGGAAACCATGTAAGGAACTAATATTATCTTCTTTGTTGGATTTGCAAGATAATTGGTTAGATTCCCTTTAGAACAAATTCTTTCTTAGTCGGAGAAAAACAATATTCCCTTTTTTTTTACAACCGGTGTTCTAGGATTTGTATTCTAAGCATTAATGACCAATCCATTTTAATTATAGCTCTATATAATTGGCATGTATTTGTATCAATTAAATATTATTTAAATTTTAAAATATTTATATTTTTAATAGAAACATAAAAAAAATCTTTGAAATTCAAATTAGTATATAAATTTATAATAATAAATATTTAGGAAAAAGGAAGATATTTTTTATATATCTCTAATGGGAAAAAAACTTATAAAAGAATATTTTTTTTGTTCTACCAATTTTATTACAAGCTTTTTTTTATCACAGTTTTATGTAAGATAATATATCTTTAAAAAAATTATGAAAGATAATTTTATTATCACAATTTTATAGGATATTAATATATTGAAAAAATTTCTTAACATATCTCGTGATCTATTATATTTGTCATGAATTTCACTATTAAATAGGGTTTAGTTTATTTTAGACAGAATTCCATCAGAATTAGGTCCGTTGATTATAAGTTATTTTCGACGAAAATTTCGTCGGCAATATATACATTCCATAGAGTTTATCTTTGGCGCAAGCGGGAAGCTTTGGCGGGATATTTATTTTTGTCAGAATTCCGTCGCAAATAGAATACTTTAATTTTGAGGGAAATAATTCTAACAAAATATTCCGTCGAGAATAACATAATATCGATAGAAAATATTATGTCGAACTTAATTCCGTTGATATTAACCTTTTTTTCTTATAGTGTAACTAAATTAAATTTATTAAAACTTGAATATTTACCAAATTAATTACAGAATTAATTGTATTAATAATATGTGATTTTTTTAAAACATAATAACTGTCAAATTAGTTGAAAATTATAGTAGATTCATTATTAACTAATTGTCATAACTAAATCAAAACTTATTAAAACTTGAATTTCATACTTCTATTCAGATTGGAATTTCAAGCAAATTTCGTCACTGTAAATGCTCCACTACACTTAAATAAAATTAAAATAATTATTTTTTCACAATATCATAACTAAATAAATATTAACTTCATTCAAATGTTCAGCGCAATAATAGATGGATGGAACCTATAATATATAATTCAAATATTTATTATTTAAATAAATGTATAATAATTTAGTAACTTCAATTATCTCTCAAAATCCTAATTAAATATTTTTGTTTAATAATATAATAAACCATTATATATGGTGAGCTTGTTTTTAATAAATTACCTATAAAAAAAACTATAGAAAAGAGTCTTATAGGATCTTAATTTTTTATTGTTTAGAGATCGAATTGCTGTTTTTATAAATAAAAATTTAATAATTTGTAAGATATTTCTCATATAAACAATAAATAGAACCAATATTATTCGTGTGAATGAAACTGTGTAAAAAAATCAAATTTCTCTTATAACAATAACAATTAATGCTTATACTCCCTCCGTTTCAAAATATAAGATCGTTATTAATTTTTTAAAATTAATTTAAAATATTTTTAAATTAAATTAAAATTGACATAACTTATTTTTTTTTAATTTTAATCGATACAATAATAAATATTTTAAATCATCTAATAACTATTTCATAATTTTTAATAAATTAATCACAAAATTAATTATAAAATTTTGTTTTATTAAATTATATCAAATTTAAAATTTAATATATTATCGTTTAATTTTAAAAAATTAAATTATATCTTTAATATTAGAATGGTGAGAGGACAAAAATGATTGGTCAACGAGAAGGACGAAGATCATTTGCATTCAGCGAGTGGGGAATCTTAAATCTTAATATCGTGGAAGTGTACTATTTCTTTAATGACAAATTCATCCCTATTTAGTTCAGCATATTACGAGCCTAGGACTATGAGGGCCGGGAGAACTGAACCGGCCCTGCTTCTGATCCGGTCCGACCTCAAACGTTATACGGCTGATAATTTAATCAATAAAATTAATATCAAATATGTTCATTCAGGCGAAACTATAGTCGACATGCAGGGCAATAATACTGGAAGGCACCGTTGCCGGATCTAATTACAATCTTGTTTATTTATTTAAATATAATTTATTTAGCTTAGAAGCATTTCTAAATTTACCGTATTATTTTCACTTCCATGAATTTAAAACTTCTAAGCTGCCGTATGCACAAAATTGACATCCTAGCTATAAATAAAGGAGCTTCATGGGCCTCTTTTATATTCTTATTTTATTAGCTACTAATTTTTTTTATATATGTGTCCAAATTAAAATTAGTTTCACATATATTGAAATGAATATACAATTAAATACTTATACATATTATTAAACGAAGCCCTAAAGGGTAAAATTATCTTGCTAGGTAGCAGCAAGCTGATAATTGCTCAGGAGAAGAATCCACTATATACACACACACACACACACACACAAAAAAAAAAACAAATTAAAACAAAAGTTTCGTGCATGAATGCTACAATTAATAAGAAATAAGAAAACACATTGATTAGCCACCACTAAATTTGAAGACAGACATTATACATGTACTAGAACTCCTTGTAAGGATCAGGTGCAAAATTGAACCTCCATGCAAGTTACATATAGATAGATATATAGTGAAATATAAGGTAGGTAGCTAGCTAGCTCGATCTCTAAATTCCAAAGCATGTCAAACGACGACCTGAATTTTCATCTTGTTTAAGTGTTTTGAAGTTGAACTGCATGCCCCGTATTACAATTCTTCTTAAATTGCCATAGCATGCATGAAAAGTATCAATTAATTAATATATATTGAGGAGTATATTCTGTTCAGAACCAACAATTAACAGTACGTAGACGATCGAACAGATTTTGTCACTGTTGTCAGATGGATATATACATATATATTATTGAATTTGTAGGGGAACTCTGTCACCTGCGAAACAAAAACAACACCTCCAAGGCCTTCCTGGGTTGCCCCAGATTCTCATGAGCTTAAATCAGCGAATTTCAAGGATAAAGTAATATAATAGGGAAATGATATTTCTACTTGTAATTTTGATATTTTCAAATGTATTCCTCTCACATAAAGGTGAGACCTCACCCTACTCTCTTGTGAGAGAAGACCATGTAAAAATATCAAAATTACATGTGGCAATAGTGTTCGCAAAGTAATATATTTCATCTACTACAAAATATAATACTTCCTCCATTATAAGACTGATATTGACTTTCTAAAAATCAATTTGAGATATTTTTAAATTTAAAATTGATATGATTAATTTAAAATTTAAAATTAATAAATTTTATGATTAGTAGTACTTTTTAGGTGGTTTAATTATGATATTCATAATTGAATTGACCTAACTTTTTACTCTTATAGCCTATTTGGTTACAAAATGAGAATGAGGTTGAAAATGGAATGAACATTTTTATTTATATGTTTGATCGAGAAGCTATACGTTTTTTATTGAAGTATTTATCATTTTAAGATTGGCAATTGGAATAGAATGGTCAACTTTTACCCATCCTAATAGAATTAGCATTCTTTTGAACATATAATTAGGCATCTATTAGAATACTCTTTCCCTCCCCCATTTAAGAAAACATTTTCACCTACTATTGAGGTCAAAATATAAATAAGTAAAATTTAAATACATCCATGTTCAATTTTCATATCCACATAGAATTTTTATTCTTTTTAAAATACTGATCATTCCATTCTCCCAAAACTAAACAGAGCATTAGGGTATGATTGGAACCTTAAATTGCATTAGGGTATGATTGGAACTTTACACTTTTGTTAAAAATATTGAACATAAAAATCAAAAAACTGTCTTAATGAATATAAGCCTTATTATATTTATATTATTAAAACTTCAAACTGTGTTCAAATATAGAATAAGGAATTGTTATGAAAATAAAGTATTGATTTTGGCAAATCTCATGCATGCATTTGGGTAATTGTTTATGAGTTTAAATAAAAAAATCCTTTCAGTGGTAGGATATGCCCAAAAGAGTTAGGTGGTCAATGCTTGAAAAGCCAGCGTAAGACCCGCCGATAAATAGGTACCTACCCCGTACCCCCCACTGAATAGTAAGTATAAAACAAGAAAGTACTTGCCCATATAAAAATACTACATAAAAAAGCTACCGTTAATAAGCTATAAATAAAGCAATGTGTCATGTCAACTCCAGACACGTGTCAACCCTCCCTTTGCTAGAGTCGCTTGTATTTCTTTCTGTTTGACTTTTTCTTCAAATTTCAGATTATACCATAATAGTATGAGCAGTGCTACGCAGACAGGGAGATGGGACAGGAAAATTGGACCGGTTCTAATTTTTTATTTTTTATTTTTTTTTATTGTGATTTTTAAAAAATATATAGTATTTATTCTAATAGTAATTTTTATAAAATATAGTGTTTTTGGTGTAATTTGGATACACATACAAATACAGAGTTATACAGTCTGTATAACCCTGTATTTGTATGTGTATCCAAATTATACCTAAAATACTATATTTTATAAAAATTACTGTTAGAATAAATACTATACATTTTTTAAAAATCACAATAAAAAAGAAAAAAAAAGAAAATTGAAACCGGTCCAATTTTCCGGTCCATATTTCCTGTCTGCCCAGACTTATTGTAATAGTATATATTTGAGAATATGCTTCTAGCCTAGGTACAAAATTTCACACACACACCCACACACACACACACACACACACACACATATATATATATATATCTCAAGTCTTAAGTCGACTTTTTTTTTTGATATGAGGAGTGTTTGGTCAATCTTGTGGTTAATTAGTCAATCTCTTCATTTCGAATCAGGTTTTCGAAATAATTTTACGCATACGGTTTGTGATTCCTATGTTTATTATTGGTGAGAATCAATTTACGACTAATCCTAAATTTTCACTTAGTCAAGCCACGGGACTAACTTGAGCCGACTTTTTAGTTACCGCTACGAAAATAGTATGCAAAATTGGCCTTCAATGGCAAATCTTCCTTTTTAAAGGTTCAAAATTAAATCATCTTCAGTTTATACTTGCAACAATCAAAAGCATATATAAAGTATTTCAAATGATTTAAATTTAATATATATTCTCATATTGAATTATTAAAAAGATATGTGCAGTTGTTATTTATAATATATTCGTTCTAAAATATAAATATATTTATTCATACTCATAAAACTAGCAATTTTATATATATTTTGTAATCATGAGGGAGTATAAGGGGTTGATTGTTTATTTTTGAATGTGTCTAAGTCTGAATCTGACTGATTAAATTATTATTTCAGATCGTTTGTTTATAATAATTTTTGAATTCTGAATGCGTCTAAATGTATCTGAGCGATTCATTCAAAAATTTGTATTTGAATGAGTAAGAAGTAGTGTTGAATGATATTTTTAGTTACATACTCTCATAGACTTACAATTAAAATTTACATTCAATATTCATCTTGTTTACTATTGTAAACAAATTTTGTTATGTTCAAATTATTTTTGATTTTTGTTTAACAAATCGGATAACCAATTTAATGAATGTTATTGTAGTATTTTATTTTGATTTTATGTATTATAGAATGTTATTAATATTTTTTAGTGTTTTATTCTTATAATTATATTTTTAATAGTATATTTCATCAAAGATTGTTTAAAAGTTTATATTTAAATTTTCTTAGAAAATATTGTTTATTTATAATTATATAATAAATTTGTTCATAACAATCCAGAAGGTTAAAATAGAATAATATATACATGTATTTAAATATTTTAAACAAATAATTATCAAATATATAATTTTATTATGTATTTAAGTTTTTTACTCTATTCAATTTTTTTATACATTCATAAATTTTCATTTAATTTTATCAAAGAACGCTTAAGATAAACCTAATTGGTTAATATTGCGCCATGCATGATGAAGCACAACGTGTACAAGCAATTACATGCACTGGGACAGTGAGTTACAAATAAATATCTTTCTGGAGATAAGATCAATAGATCTTGTTTTCTTTTAAGGAATTGCCCATGCAGACAGCTAGCTAGATCTATCCATGGTACCCTATCTAGCTATTTGTATGATTCTTGGAACTCTTCAAATTTCATGAATACTGCTTCTACAAAGAGACAGAACTTTTTCACGTTAACTACAGAGAAATTAAGACTTATAGCACTATATGTGATGCTACTTTTTCCACGTAAGTTACTTTAGACATCTTTCTCAAAGCTTATCTAAAGAATAAACTCAACCTTTTTTATGTCTCCCAGCTGCCCCTCTCTAACTCCTAGACACTTTAGACTTGCACCCATGGCCATGTATATATATATATATATATAATAATAATAATAATAATAATAATTTATAGTTAAAGTTTGATGGCATTTGATGCGTCAATTAACAACTGAAATTCGAGTTTCGATCAACTTACGAGTTAACTGTATAAGAGGTTCGAGGAAGATTCTTAGATTTTTAAATCAGAACACTGATATGAAGAGAAAAAATTATTTTCAGAGTAAATTGTGTACCTTGATTGTAATGAAACATTCTTTATTTATAATATGAGAGTCCTTACCTTCGAGAATTAAGAATTAAAATTCTAATTGACTTTAGAGACATATTTTAAGTTGTCAATTCTTAGTTGATTAAACTTCTTAATAATTATATCGTCTTTTATTGGATTTAATATACTTATAAAATATTCAATAAGCGAAATTATTATACTACCCTTCATTAACAAGGTTTTAGAAATAACACATAACAACTCACAATTACTGAATTATTTTTACCCATATTTGCTCTCTACTCCTTTAAAAATATATATTTAAAATAGAAGTCAATAATAGATTTTTTTTGCGCCCGTAGCACTAATTTATAGTCCCCAAGGCCCCTTTTCTTTAGAATGTCCATGGCGTTAATTTTTGGTTTCCGTGACCTTAATTATGAGCATGCATGACCTTAATCTTTGGCGCCCATAGTGCTAATTCTTGGCCTTAATTTTAGTCTAAATAGTCACTACAAGAAAATTGGCCATTTCCGACGAAATATTCCGTCGGAAGTAAGAGTATTCCGTCGAAATTAAGAATATTCCGTCGGAAATTCGGCCGAATATAATGTCGTCGATCTTATTTTCATTGATTATTCGGTCAAAATTATATAATTTCTAGGGATTTATTTCTGACAGATAGTTCGTCGGAAAATAAAATATAATCGACGGAATTTATCTCGTCGAAAAAAGTCGTCGACTACATCTTGCCACGTGGACAAATACAAAAAAGTTGCACTTTTTATTTCCGAGGGAATATCTGTCGGAATTAACTACCAATCCGTCGAAAATAAGTTTTGCAAAATAAATTATTTATATAAATAGCATTTTATGAAATTAATTAAATAAATTATTTCCGACGGAAGTTCCGTCGGTTTTAGGTTATTTCATCGGAATTAAATTTTTTTTTAAGGTTTCTTTTGCTTTTGCATTTTCTAAGTTTTTAAACCACAATTTTTGTACCTGAAACCTGTTTATCACAATAGTACATACAATAATATTCAACCCATATTACAACTACATCCAACAACCAGCAACAACATATATATCATAATCAACCCATAATACAATGTTCTACAACTAAACTAAACTTATAAACTACAAATGGCTTATATAAACTTCAAAACTAAACTACAAAAATATAGAACAATAATCCTGTACAGATAACAATGAAATGGCGCCGAATTATCACTACGTGCTTATACAATGTTCTACAAAACATCTATACAGATATATGATAGACGACACTATATATATATATATATATATATATATATATATATATATATATATATATATGTATGTATGTATGTATGTATTTCAACCTAAACTAGTACTACCACCAGTAGGATCAGAGTCATCTGGCGGAGGTCAACGATGCTGCTCGGGTGTCCGAAAATCCTGCTCGCCATCACCATCGATAGTAGCGTCACCCTGCTGATACAAACAAAAATAAAACGCATTAGTCCGTATGAGAGAATCAAAATAGACAGTATGAAAATTAAATAACATGCAAATTAATAAACTTAAAATAAATATAATACCTGAGTAGATGTGGGATGACTCCCTATAGGGCCAAAAGCCTCAGAGAGTAAGGTAACCACCAACCGGAGCACCTCGTCGCGTATCGTGACAAACTGCTCCTGCGGGATACCCGTACTCTCGACCGTCGCCCCTGTTGCAATATCCTGCGCTAGCTAGTGAAGGTGAGCTCAGCTAAGCAACTCCTGACGACGGATAACCGGATCCGTACGAAACGTCTCCGACACAATGGTCATGACCCTCTGGAAAATCTGGTCATCCAAGCTAGCGCCCGTATGAGATGGTCCAACAGGTGCTCTCGGACGCTGACGCTAGCTAGAGTCTGCGAAAACAAATATATTATTACAGATAATATTTGTAATTAAATTATATTAACTTATATAGCAAAAAGAATATTACCTCCAGGTAATGTATACGTCGGTATCCTCGGTAAGCCCAGCACTCGATACCTGCTGGTACTACTACTAGGGGGATCCTGAGACGCGACCCATAGTCTCAACTCCTCATACCGAGATAATACAATCTCGGTCGGAGGAATGGTAGAATCTAATGGCTCAGCACCCCCTAGCAGCCTCCAACTCAGCTATACGCTGGTCCCGAATCTTCTGAAATCGGTCCTGTAATTTATTTTGTGACATTAAACATTAATGAAATCATTATATCAATTACCTAATATTAATAATTATATCAGATAAATTTCTTCTTACCCGTATACCTAATGCTGCGGGAGACATGCTAGAATCTTTCAGCGTGTGGGCTCTATCCCAAAACTCTAGCATGGTAGGATGTCGACCCAAGCTATCCCGCATGGCCTAATAAATACATGAAAATAAAATTTAATAATTATGATAATACAATCGAATAACTAAAGAACTAAATTATGATACTTACCGACTTCAGTTCCTCAAATGACCGTGAGCCGATAGAGTGTACGACTCGGAGTTGGCCACGATTCTTCTTTGCCTGCTCGAACTTTTTCTTGAAGTCATCAGCGTCCCAGTGTGCACACATAGCCGCCCATGCTGCATCGGAGACTATGCGAGGCTGATGATCGTGTATGGTAGTCTCAAGCTGCTCAATAACTGCCCAGGCAGCCCGCTGTCTCATCTCATACAGCCAGCCGAAATAGTTCTTTGCGACATGTGCAATAATAACACTGTCGCTGGCTGCCTCTGAGATAGTCTCCTCATATCTAAAATAAATATATACAAATATTGTTAAAATATTAGAAATTGATGATAATACCTAGAATCTTACTTAATTTAAGTTATTTAATTTGACTTACATGGAACTCTCGTAGCACAGTAGTCATATAGTGTGCATCATACTGCGGAAATTGAGTGAATCGCATACATCCTGTAGGCAGGTGTGTCAAGAAAATGGCGTGTAGCGTATGCTTAACGACCGGGTCCAGGATATTGCACTAATTCGAAATATGTGTTACTTTAATTCATGTAATCATATAAAGTTTGGTATATCATTGAGTTATATAATAGTTAACACGTACTGCGCCGAGTCGACATCAACTATAATCAAGATATACAACATTCCAAATCAGATTATAACTAAGTATAACATAATATCATTAATTTATATCCAAATCAGATTAATTATAAAAACATTAGTTTATATCAGTTTCAACATCAATGGTAGGGGAGGGGGGCTGTGGCAGTGGGAGGGGTGTGGGGGTAGGGGGTACCGGGGGAAGAGGGTATGCGGGCTTTGACGCCCCCAAAAATAGGTATACATCACCCATCTTGGGACGTCAGATACATAGTATAGAATACAAATACAACTTACTAATACAACTGTCGTGTACTGTAAGACCCCGAATTTTATGAAATAAAAGTATTCAATTTTTTCTATTTAGTAAATGGTTAAATTGATAAAAAGTTAAAATTAAGGGTGATATATGAATATTTTTCAAAATAAGCAAGTGGTTATAAAATAATCATTGTTGTCGGGGAATATTCGTTGGTCGTGGAATATTCTTTCTGTCGGGGAATATTCGTACGACGGCGCAGCTATTTGTGGGCCCCATAACGAAAATTGATTGGATGAAGAAAATGACAAAATTGAGTTTTTATAAATAACGGCGTAGTTGTTACCGTTAACACTGTTAGAATACCTGGTGGTTAAAATACAGTAATACGCGTAGTTGCACAGTAGCACACGGTATTGCACCAATTATTGATTCTTACGTAAGAAGGCACTACTCAAAAATTGTTACAGTAGTTACTGTTCAATATTTTATTTTATTAATTCAATAATTGCTGCGTTGATATTTTATATTATTGTTGTTTCAATAATTGTTGCTGCACAGTATTTTCCATTATCAGATCAATAATTTATATTATTTAAACAATATTATTTGATAGCATTATTGGCAATGTCTAGAAAGTTCTGTCTAAGGAGAGGTTTGGTCATCTAATTGTGCGCTAGTAAGGAGAAATCCTTATTAGAAAGCCCCCTCTTTCCTGGGAACGGTCTGGTTGTCATAATTGTGATTCTGTAATATTATTTTTGAATAATTAATTATTGATTTATATGATAAGGAAATATTTATTTGATGTGGATATAAATGATGGATTTATTTTTGTGGTTAAAAATAAAGGAGTTAATGTTGAGGCGTTTTATCTGTATTTTTGTCGGAACGGAAGTATTGAAAATCAAATTAGAGTTTTTGAGATATTTTGCGAGGGTTATAATTTTTAATCCGACCGTTGGATCGTGGTAATATTTGGATATGTTATACATATATAAGTTGAGTATATGTCCATAAATTTTGAACCGTTAAAAATAAACGTATGATTTGTTATGAATTTTACGAGATGACTGGTTCAGAAATTGTTGAATTTTCGGAATTAATCATTTTGGTAGAAAATTCTAGAATTGGTGGGCCCCACTCTTGGTTGGTGAAAAAATGTGCTGAGATTTTTATTCAAATGTGGTGGGTAGAAATAGTAGCAGGTAAAGCCATCAGGTTGCAGGTTAAGTTTGCTTCGGCGTGCTAACATTTTCCTATAAATAGAGGGCTAAGTTAGAATTGAAAATCACACCAGAATTCATAAGTTTTCTCTCTTTCTCTCTCTAGATTATTGAGTGTATTTTGTGAGTATTTAGATACTTTGTGAATTTCTATTCATCAGTGCAAGTTTTCTTCAGCCTTATACCGATCAGAAGTACTGCTCTTTTGAGGTAAGGGATAGTAAGATATTTTAAGGGTTGTTATGTTTTTCAGTTTCGTAATTTTTCTGACCTTCAAAAATTTTGAAAAAAATTTGAAATGATATTTTGATGAGTTTTCTTGATTGTGTCCAAAAATGGTGATTTTTGGATGTATAGATTAAGAGTTATGAATTTTATAAGAAAAGACTATTTTAAAAGTAACCGCTTATAACTCCTTGTGGTTAACTCCAAAATTTATGAAATTTTTATTGGGAGTACATGTATATGATAGGAGTATACTCTGTGAATTTTAGAATTTTTAGATAAAAGTACAATTTTTGATAAATGTCTAAATATTCGACTGTTTTGGCCATATAAAAAATAGTAAATGACTTTTAAAAATTCTGAGAAAAATATATGTTTACTATGGGACTATATTATGCTAAATCCCAGAAAAGAAATATTTTTGGAACCGATTTGGTATTTTTTATGAAAATAGTCTAGTTATGAGTAAATGAATTAAATATGTTTTGTGAAGTAAGAAAATTAGAAAATAGGATTTTATGACTTGAGAATCTTATATGAGATATATGCAGATTTTTGATGAGGGTTTTTGGTTATTGGTGATAAAATCTTATGAGTTTGGCATTTTAGGATGATTAAATGCATTATTTAGTAAAGTGTAAACAATTAAAATAAATTGTTTATAAGCTTAAGAAATATTATTCTTTCAATATCATTATACCGAAATATTGGTATGTATTTTATTGTGGAATTTTTACCTTTTTGTGTCGAGTTACTATTCATGAGTTACTATTCACGAGTTACTATTCACGAAAAAATTGGTTTCTTTTTTTAACCAAATTATAGTTGATTTACGAATATTACTCTTGAGATTAAAACTATATGTTGATCATATTATTTTTATTATTATATATAACATTTTTATAACCCTAATGATGATATTTCTCTTTGACTTGAGTGTAAAGATGGGTAGATTTTTGGTATGATCATGACTATGAGTTCTCTTTGGCCAGTAGTGCAAAGTTGAATTGTTGATTGGTATGATCATGACCATTAAATTTATAAGTGAATATCTTTAGCTTAAGTGCAAAGATGAATTGATCAACATGGTTATAATTATTGTTGATATAAATTCTGAAATGATTATATATTTCTTTGAGATATTAATATATTTGGCCTGTAGTGCAAATATGAACTGTTGATGAATATATTTGGCCGTAGTGTAAATATGAACTGTTGAGGAATATCTTTGGCCTGTAGTGCAAAGATGAATTATTGATGAACAGAAAATGTAATTTGGTGTAACCATGATCTTTGATGTTTCAGATAAAGATAGGTGATGAAAATTATCTTCGTCCTGGATGAGAAGAGGAATTTAGAACTACAGTTATGATTATGAGTTATTCATATGATTGTGGACCAGAATTGTTGATTGGTGTTACAGGGATAAAATATTGTTGGTGGATTTTTAACACGGAGAAGATAATAGACTTTATAGTCTATTTGACTCTTCTAATAGATTGCTCGTTCCGCTGCAACTATGGTTGAAATTTTTATCATCTACCATATGTTCTAAATCTCTGATTTATTACTGATGAAGACTATTGATAATTTATTTATCTTTAGTCATAATATTCTTTACTGGGCTAGTTGAGCTCACCCTTTTCCTTTTTATTCCATTTTTCTTCTCAGGAGGTGAGAACATAGCAGGATCTAGTCGGGGTATGCAGTGATGGTTCTTGAAAGATGTTTAAGCAGTCCTCACTATTTCTGTAAAATAGTGTTTGAATAATTGTATTGAGGACTTATTTGAGTGTGGATATTGTCTAGAAGACAATATTTGTATTTAAACTCACAGTATGTGTTGTCGTATTTCGCACGACGATTGTATTATTAAAGTTGTAGTTTGCTTTCTGTACCATGTATTTGGCGACTCAGAATGGGTGTTGTATACCTATTTTGGGGGCGTCACATGTACAATACGACAAAACATAAACTGTGAGCTTGAATACAAATATTGTCTTCTAGAGAGTATTCATACTCAAAAGGAGTCCTCATTACATTTATTAACACACTATTACATAGAATAATGTGGACTACTAACTAATACTATCATTCGGACCATCACTCCGTTCCCCGACTTGCCCCAGCTACGTTCTCATTTCCCGAAGAGAACAGTGAAAGAAAGGGTGAGCTCAACTAGCCCAGTAAGAAATATTATGACTAAGATAATGCAGAATAAATTATCATTAGCATTCAACAATGTTAAACTGATAAAATATAATAGACATCAAGTTTAACTGCAGCGGAACAAACAATCCATTAAAAGAGTCAAGTAGAAAATAAACTCTACTATCTTTTATGATTTAAAAGGTTTTTCAATATTGTGATCGCTGGGACTCAGCTTAATAAAATAATCAACATCATCGAATCACCCCTGCACTACGGCCAAAAATATTTGTGTATTCATTAATGGTCATGATCATGCCAACAACTGTCCATCAATGCACTACGGGCCAATGAGGACTTTTACCACATCCTTTGTAACATTACGGTCATGATTATACCGAATAATCCCTGGTCATAATCATACCAAGTCCATCTATGCACTACAGGCCATAGATGACTTTCAATATTTTATAAACATGAGGATGATGACAATGATATAAGAATTCAATAAAACAAGTTCAAGAATTAATTTGTCCAGGAACCAATAACGTCCAAATTGTCAACATGATACTTCTGTGTAGAGTAAAATTCAAGAATACTTAGAAGAATATTTTCATGAAAAGATACTGGATGAACCGCAATTATCAAGGATATTTCACTAATTTCATGGAGTATAGAAGTCAAAACTTAACCAACTAAGTATAATAAAGAATGGAATAACAAAAGAAATCACCCGGCATGCGATAGACCGCACAGACAGGTTATTTCAACAGAATAATAAATAATGGAACTAGGTTCGGCGTAAACGCGCAGACAGGATATTCTGACAGAATAATAAATAATAGAACCAGGTCCGGCGTAAACGCACAGACAGGATATTCCGACAGAATAATAAATAATAAAACCAGGTCCGGCGTAAAACACACAGACAGGATGTTCCAACAGAATAATAACAAGACGGAACCAGGTCCAGTGTAAAACACACAGACAGGATGTTCCAACAGAATAATAATAAAAACGGAACCAGGTCCGGTGTAAAACACACAGACAGTATGTTCCAACAGAATAATAGAAGAATGTCACAAAGTATAGGGTAGACCGCGTATACAGGTTATTCCAACATAATAAGAAATGGAATAACAACAGTTCTCTTCATGAATAAGAAAGAATAACACCCCTTACCGTTTTAAAGAAGAGCTGAAATAAGGAAGTAGTTAAGTAGTAGAATACTCTTCTTCTCTCTCTCTATAGTTTCTCTCTCTAGAGTTCAGTTAATTCGTAAGAAATAATGAAGGAATGACCTGCTATTTATAGAAAAATAGAATGCATAGTAACTAATCCATGAACGGTCCAGATTGATTACTTTAATCTGACGGTCCATATTTAAAGAAAAATCTTTTAAATAAAATATAATATATTCTATTTATAGAATAACTTTAATAAAGTATTCTGTTTTATATAAAAAGATGTTTCTGTTTTATTACGTTAATAATACGAACAAAACAAAACGTCATTATCGCTAAATAATTCATATTATTAACTGAAAATAATTGAATCAAACTGAGTGACTTCTCACATAAGCATTAATAATCAATACCGTGTGTTACTATAAAACCACACGTATTACTGTACTTTTACTACCGAGTAGTTCAACAGTATCAATGGTAAAACTTCCGTCGTTATTTTTAATAAAATATTTTTGTCGTTTTCTCAATTCGACAATAATTCTGTTGTGGGGTCCACCAATGATTGTGCCGTTGTACGAATATTCCCTGTTAAAACGAATATTTCCCGACCAATCGAATATTATATAACAACTTGCGTACTTTGCAAAATTTATAAATATTACCCACAACTATAACATTATATCAAATTAACTCCATAATATTCAAAAATGATATTTATAGAAAATTCATCTTTATTTATAAAAGTTGGGGTCTTACACGAGCACTACAAAAAAACAGGTCATTGGCGACGACATCTTTAGCGATGGCAGTAACCCCGTCGCCAATAACCTCAATCTCGACGGCATAGCCGTCACCAATGAGGCCCGTCGATAATGACCCTCCCGGGTCTAATTTTGGTGGTTTTTTGCGGGAGTGGGAAAAGGCCATAGGCGACGGCATTGGCCGTCGATATTGAGTGCCGTCGCTAATGGGTTAATATTAACTTACAGCAGCGTAATTTTTTTTCACTTCTCTTCTTCTTTTTTATCCCCCTTCTTCCTCGTACCGTCGTCGGCTTCCCTTTCCCGTCGCCCACTGCCCTTTTCTTGCCGTCGCCATCGCCTTCTCTCTTCCGTCGTCGTCCCTCGCTCTCTCCCTCTCGACTGCAAGGTAATCCCAATTTCAGTTTCCCCCAAATATAACCTAGCTAATAATATTTGCAAGTTTTTCTCAATTCATATGGCTTTGTATGACAATGCTAACTGATATTAATGCGATGATATGAATTGGGTACTCACTAGCCCACTCTAATTCTTCTTCTCAGTTCTTACATAGCTAATTTTTAATTTTATTTGCTTCCCTTTGAATACCCTGTATTTAGACATTTGCGATTTGTTGTGTTTTTATTTTGTGGTAATATATGCAACTGAAATGACTAAAAATTAAAAGGGGAATGGAGGGTTGAAATGATTAGAGTTTGTTGTTTGTATGGATTTGACAATAGGTTTGAAGATTGGGAGAAGAGAGAAACCAGTTTTTCAGTGGTTGAATCCTTATCAACTGTAAAATAACCTACAGTAGTTTAACATTGTAAACAGAATTAACTATTAACGTTATGCATAATAATCCATTCGATCAAATATAAGAATATTGAATTGGCATAGATGAAAAGGAAGCTTGATAAAGGGGAACCACATATGTCAAAAGATAATTATATATATTACACTAACATGAAGACAAGACCTCAACTTTTTCGAGTTATTCAAGTGCATACAAGTTGAATTTGGATAACTGCAGTAATAACAGGATTTAGAGTCTACAAAGAACATATTAATCTCGTACCTTTAACCAAACAAGCTATGCTAAAATTTTGAATCCTTCTACCTTCTACCTGATAATCCTTTAATAATAGTTTGTGACCTGATAAAAAGCTAGTATTTTAATTGTTATACAAAAATAATCCTTACTTTGACATGTGCATATTTTCATATAGTTTAGGAAGCTTAGAAACCCGTTTGAGATTCACTTAGTAGGAGTGAATCTCAAATAGTCCCCGTTTTGGGACTGTTCTTGTATGTTTCGATCTCACTTAGGTCGGTGTTAACGACTTGAGCACGTCTTTATATTTTTTGAATTTTCGGTCAGTATATATCTCTTGACGTTCTTCGGGTGCATATTTAGACTACGATGTGTTAGTCTATTTCGTGCACTTGAAGACCATGGGGAGGTGCTGCCGAAATTTCTAAAAAATTTAAAGTTGTGTTCAAGTTGTTGGCATCAGTGAGGCGACACATCCGGGAATGGGATAGAAGCCTGACCCGTTAGAGTGGGAGATGAAGTTAGAAAATTCATAAGCTTGCATATACATTAACTTGTGAAATTGATTATGTTTGTCTAATTTTCCATATATATAGCAGACAGTTGTCCAAGATGTTTGTTGATCGAAGTTGGATGGAACGTAGGGTAGCCACTGATAAGAGTGGGCTTAGCTCTGAGTATCGTAGTGGGGTTGAACAGTTTCTCAACTTCGCGTTTGAGCAAGTTAGCGGCGATGAGATCAGATGTCCTTGTAAGAGGTGTGTGAATGAAGTGTGGAAGGAAAGGAGTGATGTCATGTGCGACTTATTTGTATATGGACATGAATCTATCATGGAGAAACCTGGTTGGATGAACATGAATCAGAATCAGAATCCAGAGGTGACGAAACCTTTGACTGTACTAACATGATAGTCGAAGCTGCTGGTTCATACTTCTAGTGGAATACAGACAGGGATGGCAGTAGCGTCGAGCAAGAGCCGAATGACGGGGCTAAGGGTTTCTATGAGTTATTGCATGAAGCAGCGACTCCACTGTATGACGGGCACAAAAAACACACCGTCTTATCTGACGTGACTAAGCTTTTACACTTCAAGAACGAGCATGACTGTAGCGAGAGAGGTGTTAATGAACTGTTAAGCATTGTGAAGGAATGCTTACCTGCAGGCAATAAGTTACCGAAATCGTACTATGATGTGAAGAAAATGGTCAAAAGGCTCAATCTAGGGTATGAGAAGATTGATGCTTGTGAGAATGACTGTATGTTGTATTACGGTGATGTCAATAAAGATAAGAGGTCATGTGATATTTGTGGTACAAGTAGATACTGTGAACAACGCAAGAAAAAGGGAAAAGACGTGCCGAGAAAGATCTTACGTTACTTTCCCATTGCCCCGAGGCTTCAGCGGTTGTTCATGTCAACACATACCACCGAGGATATGAGGTGGCACTCTACACGGGACATAGTCGAAGGTCAACTGATGTACCCGGCAAATGGGCTTGAGTGGAAAATTTTTGATAGCAAACACCCCTCGTTTGCTGAAGAGGTTCGCAATGTTAGGCTTGGACTTGCTACGGATGGGTTTAATCCGTTTAACGGGCCTTACACAAAACCCTACTCAACTTGGCCGGTGATTATTGTTGTGTATAACCTCCCGCCTTCGATGTGCATTCCCCATGTCCCAGCCTACACCCTAGTCCCTACTGCGAGATCTCGACGGTGCCCACCCACTGGAGGTAGTGATGCGAGTGGATCGGGCGCCAGCCCTTCATTATCCGACGATTTCTTCTGGCGGATTATAGAGGGGTGCATGGCAAGCAGTGTTGTGCAGTCAGGAGCACCATCACGCGAGCGGATCTACCAGCTGGCTTAGGAGGTTGTCCACGGCTTCATAGATCCTACAGCTGCCGCTGACGACCTCATGGGTGTAGTACGGGAGGAAGCCATCCGTGTATGTGCAATTATCTTGGCCAATATCTTCCCACCACATATTCGACAGGTAAAAACAATTATTGATGTATTTGTTTATTTAATTTACGAAATTTATAATTATATTACCCGAAAAAGAAACCAAAACCCGCGTCGGTAGTCCGAACGCCACGCAAACACACACATAGTACCGCATAGGTATTAGACATGTGTTGCAACTGACGGGACTCAATTTTGACATACGGAAGCCGAGTTATCGCCCAGTTTGCAAAACTCGCAAACACTTAGGCAAAAAACCGAAAAAGAGACCAAAACCCGCGTCGGTAGTCCGAACGCCACACAACATACACATAGCACCGCGTAGGTATTAGACACGCACAGCAACTGACAGGACTCGATTCCGACATATGAAAGCCGAGTTATCGCCCAGTTTGTAAAACTCGCCAACACTTAGGCAAAAAGCCGAAAAAGAGACCAAAACCCGCATCGGTATTTTGAATGCCACGCAACCACATATATAGCACCGCGTAGATATTAAACACGTGTTGTAACTGACGGGACTCGATTTTGACATACGGAAGCCGAGTTATTGCCCAGCTTGCAAAACTCGCCAACACTTAGGCAAAAATTCGAAAAAGAGACCAAAATCCGCGTCGGTAGTCCAAACGCCACCCAAATACACACATAGCACCGTGTAGGTATTATACACGTGCTGCAACTGACGGGACTCGATTCTGACATACGGAAGCCGAGTTATCGCCCAGTTTGTAAAATTCGCCAGCACTTAAGCAAAAAGCCAAAAAAGAGACCAAAACCCGCGTCGGTATTTCGAACGCCACGCAAATACACACATAGCACTGCATAGGTATTAGACACGCACAGCAACTGACGGGACTCGATTCTGACATACGGAAGCCGAGTTATTACCCAGTTTGCAAAACTGGCCAACACTTAGGAAAAAGCCGAAAAAGAGACCAAAACCCGCGTCGGTAGTCCGAACGCCATAAAAACACACACATAGCACCGCATAGGTATTAGACACGCATAGCAACTGACGGGACTTGATTTCGACATACGAAAGCCGAGTTATCGCCCAGTTTGCAAAACTCGCCAACACTTAGGTAAAAAGCCGAAAAAAAGACCAAAACCCGCGTCGGTAGTCCGAACGCCACACAAATACACACATAATACCGCGTACATATTAGACAAGCGCAGCAACTGACGGGACTCAATTCTGACATACGGAAGCCGAGTTATCTCCCAGTTTGTAAAACTCGGTAACACTTAGGCAAAAAGCCAAAAAAGAGACCAAAACTCGCGTCGGTAGTCTGAATGCCACACAAACACATATATAGTACCGCGTAGGTATTAGACACGTGCAGCAACTGACGGGACTCGATTTCGACATACGGAAGTCGAGTTATCGCCGAGTTTGCAAAACTCGCCAACACTTAGGCAAAAGTCGAAAAAGAGACCAAAACTCGCGTTGGTAGTTCGAACACCACGCAAACACACACATAACACCGCGTAGATATTAGACACGCGCAGCAACTGACGGGGCTCGATTCTGACATACGGAAGCCGAGTTATCGCCCAGTTTGCAAAACTCGCCAACACTTAGGTAAAAAGCCGAAAAAGAGACCAAAACTCGCGTCGGTAGTTCGAACGCCACACAAACACACACATAGCACCGCGTAGGTATTAGTTGCATGCTGCAATTGACGGGACTTGATTCCGACATACGAAAGCCGAGTTATCGCCCAGTTTGTAAAACTCGCCAACACTTAGGCAAAAAGCCGAAAAAGAGACCAAAACCCGCGTCGGTAGTCCGAACGTCGCGCAAATACACACATAGCACCGCGTAGGTATTAGACACATGCAGCAACTGACGGGACTCGATTTTGACATACAGAAGTCGAGTTATCGCCCAGTTTGTAAAACTCGCCAACACTTAGGCAAAAAGCCGAAAAAGAGACCAAAACCCGCGTCGGTAGTCCGAACACCACGCAAACACACACATAACACCGCGTAGGTATTAGACACGCGTAGAAACTGACGGGACTCGATTCTGACATAAAGAAGCCGAGTTATCGGCCAGTTTGCAAAACTCGCCAACACTTAGGCAAAAAGCCGAAAAAGAGACCAAAACCCGCGTCGGTAGTTCGAACGCCACTCAAACACACACATAGCACCGCATAGGTATTAGACACGTGCTGTAATTGACGGGACTCGATTTCGACATACGGAAGCCGAGTTATCGACCAGTTTACAAAACTCGCCAACACTTAGGTAAAAAGCCGAAAAAGAGACCAAAACTCACATCGGTAGTCCGAACGCCACGCAAACACACACATAGCACCGCGTAGATATTAGACACGTGTTGCAACTGACGGGACTCGATTCCGACATATGGAAGCCGAGTTATCGCCCAGTTTACAAAACTCGCCAACACTTAGGCAAAAAGCCAAAAAAGAGACCAAAACTCGTGTCGGTAGTCCGAACGCCATGCAAACACACACATAGCACCGCGTAGGTATTAGACACGTGTTGCAACTGACGGGACTCGATTCCGACATACGAAAGCCGAGTTATCTGCCCGTTTGTAATAATTGTAGAACATAAACTACAATAATTTAAATATACTCTTTTTTCGACTTCGTAATTAATATTTTTACTTTTATAGGGTATTGTTGATGAGACTCATGGGTGTGGAGGCTACGGCACAGGCGATGCCCGTGGCAGAGATGGTGATGACCGCCGAGCTGATGCTGATGAGACTATAGAGGGTGGGACCGCAGGTGGGACAGGCGATCGTACGATAGATGGCGGTGATGATGACACTGAAATTCCTGATCTTGGGTAGTTAGTTTATGTTTATATTTTGACTTTCATGTATATATTTATATAACTTTTGAGTTGTACAGACCAGAGTTTTGTATCTAACTAAATTGATTGTTGATATGCGTGCATTGTCATTATTAGTCTTTCTTTAATTTATAACAGGTACAATTATGTATATGTAAATGAACAGGAAAATTTTACAATTTTTAATTTTTTTTTTTCAGCAGGTCATTGGCGACGGCATGCCATCGGTAATGACAGTAATTTCAATTTTATAAAATGTTTATTAACGACAGCATGTCCGTCGCTAGTGTCGTCGGTAATAACACATTAGCGACGGTAGGACCGTCGGCAATGACCCCGTCGGCAATGATATTCTTCCCGACGGCGAGCGACGGGAGTCACGGGCTACGACCTCTGGGGCGACGGTAGGGGCGACGGTCTGTGCTGTCGCAAATGACTTCACTGCTGACGGCAATAGAGTCATTGGCGACGGGAATGTCCGTCGGCAATGACCTTTTTTTTTGTAGTGGGGGACCGAGAGAGGGGGTGGGGGGAACCGGGGGCAGGTGTGTGTGAGAATGGAAGAGAGAGAGAGAGTTAGATGAAATGAGAGGTGCTGGAGAAGAAGACGGGGAAATAGGTTTTTAGTGTTATTTCCGACGAAAATTCCGTCGGACTTAAGTCTCTCGAAAATAACGTAACTCCGACGGAATTCTCTCGAAAATAATTCTTGTTCAGTCGATATTATATTTCGCTCTGGCGGGAAGCTTAGCGCCATACTATTTTCAACTGACATAAGACCGACGGAATCCAGTCCGTCGAAATTAGCCTTTTTTCTTGTAATGTTAATTTTTGGCTCCATTACGTTAATTATGGGGTCTTTATAGCCTTAATTCTTGGCCTTCATATGCTTGATTGCTTTCATGGACTTTATTATGAGTTTCATGATCTTGATTTTGAGTCTCCATGATCTTAATTCTGGGCTCCATATATTACCTTTATTTTGGGTTAGGGACTTAATTTTGGACTTCATGACTTTGATTCTAGCATTTATGACTTTAATTCTGGGCCTTCAAGACTTTGATTTTGGGTTTCATGTGTAAGACCCCGAATTTTATGAAATAAAAGTATTCAATTTTTTTTATAATTATTATTCAGTAAATAGTTAAATTGATAAAAAGTTAAAGTTAAGGGTGATATATATAAAGTTTATAAAATACGCAAGTGGTTATAAAATATTCATTTTATCAGGAAATATTCGTTTGGCCGTGGAATATTCTTGCTGTCGGGGAATATTCGTACGACGACGCAACCATTTGTGGGCCCTATAACAGAATAACTGTCGGATGAAAAAAACGACAAGTTTAAATTTTATAAATAACGGCGTAGTTGTTACCGTTAACACTGTTGGAATACCTGGTGGTTAAAATACAGTAATACGCGTGGTTGCACAGTAGCACACGGTATTGCACAATATTATTAAATTATTGATTCTTACGTAAGAAGGCACTACTCAATAATTGTTACAGTAATTACTGTTCAATATTTTATTTTATTGATTTAATAATTGCTGCGTTGATATTTTATATTATTGTTATTTTAATAATTGTCACTACAAAGTATTTTTCATTATCAGATCAATAATTCATATTATTTGAATAATATTATTAGATAGAATTATTGGCAATGTCTAGAAAGTTTTGTCTAAGGAGAGGTTTGGTCACCTAATTGCGCTCCAGTAAGAAGAAATCCTTATTGGAAAGTCCCCTCTTTCTTGGGAACGGCCTGATTGTCAGTATTGTGATTCTGTAATATTATTTGTGAATAATTAATTATTGATTTATATGATAAGAAAAATATTTATTTATGTGGATATAAATTGAGGAATTTTTAGAAAGTGATAATTGTTGAAAATTGATATTTTATCTTTTCTGAAAAAATATATTATTATATGATAATAATATAATAATAATGATATTTTTATAATAAATGTGTAATATATGAATAAATGAGGAGGAAGAGTATTTTTATTACAATAAATATTTAAAACATATTTTGTGTGTTGGTGGACTCTATTTTTGACTGAAATTAGATTATAGCTTGTAAAATCGTCCGTATGTGAATTTCGGTCATTTTTTGTTTGGAATTTAGAAAAACTTAAACTTACAAAGTTGTAGAGAATTGAATTTTCTATGGAATGGACATAAGTTTTGAATTTTTTTGATAAAAGGGCTATTTATTATGAATTATTGAAGTTTCGAAATATTGGGTCTAAATTGATTTTGTTAAAAAAATATTTAAAACATGTTTTTCTAGAAGGTGGGCTCCATAATTGTACTTTTACATGTGGGAAATGCTAGAATCTGAATTCAAAAGAGGCGTATGAATTTTGTAATATAAATATATTATTTTATTAAAGTTTCTACTTTGGTATTCTAAGCATTTTTCTATAAATAGAGTGCTTAGGTTAGAATTAAAAATCACACCAGAAACTAAATTTTTCTTTCTCTTTCTCTCTCTATATTATCGAGCGTATTCTTATGAGTATTTTAAGATTTTTGAGTGTTGCTATACAGAGCAAATTCCTTCAGCACTATATCCAGTATTCCAGTCAGAAGTACTGTCTTTTTGGAGGTAAGGGATATTATTTTTTTTATAAATGATATTATTTATTTCAATATCATTATGCCAGAATATTGATCTGATTTTTTTTATCAAATTTAAAACTTTTTGTGTCGGGGTTACTATTCTCGTATACGGCACTATTCACCGAAAAATTAAATTTTTGTTTTTGTCCAAGATATCTAATATGGATACTAGCTTTGATTGTATCCATGTTTTGATCATTCAGATTGTTTAAAGTACGAATTCTTAATATTTGTTCTTTTGTTTCACTAGATTCATTTTCTTTAAAAGATTTTTCATCATCCTCAGTCCTAAATGATGATATAACTGAATATTTTTGGCATGTAGTGCAAAGATTAATGATTTTCTGATGAATATCTTTGTCCCGTAGTTCAAAGATGAACAGGTGTTTAGATGAACAGGACCAACTGATGAATATCTTTGGCCTGTAATGCAAAGATGAATGATTTTCTGATGAATATCTTTGGCCCATAGTGCAAAGATGAACAGGTGTTTAGATGAACATGACCAACTGATGAATATCTTTGGCCTGTAGTGCAAAGATGAACATTTGATTCCAGATATTTATATTGATTGATGTTACAGGGATAAAATATCAATGATGGACTTTTTAATTCATAGATGATAGTAGATTTTATTATCTACTTAACTCTTCTAATGAATTATTATTTTCGCTGTGAATATTCATTTAAAACTTGTTGTCTATTGTATTCTATCAGATTTTTTCCTGTTGAAGACTAACGATAATTTGTTCTATATTATCTTAGTCATAATATTCTTTACTGGGCTAGTTGAGCTCACCCTTTTCCTTTTTGTTCTATTTTTCTTCTCAGGAGGCGAGAATGTAGCCAGTACTAGTCGGGGTATGGAATGATGGTTCTAGAAAGTTATTTTGTAGTCCTCACTATTTTTGTAAAATAATTTATCAATAATTATAATGAGGACTTATTTGGGTGTGAATATTGTCTAAAAGACAATATTTATATTTAAACTTACAGTTTAAGTGTTGTCGTATTTTGCACGACAATTGTATTAATAAAGTGGTAGTTGTTTCTGTACCACGTTTTGGCGACTCAGAATGGGTGATGTATACCTGTTTTGGGGGCGTCACATCATGGCCTTGATTATGGGCTTCAAATGTGACGCCCCCAAAATAGGTATACATCACCCATTCTGAGTCGCCAAATACATGGTACAGAAACAAATATAACTTTATTAAAACACTTGTCGCGCAAAATACGACAACACAATACTGTGAGTTTAAATACAAATATTGTCTTCTAGACAATATCCACACTCAAATAAGTCCTTATTACAATTATAACACTCTTTCACAGAATAGTGAGGACTACTAATGCAACCATCTGGATCGTCAATCCATTCCCCGACTAATCTCAGCTATATTCTCATTTCCTGAAGAAAACAGTGAAAGAAAGGGTGAGCTCAACTAGCCCAGTAAGAAATATTATGACTAAGATAATGTACAACAAATTATCATTAGTCTTCAATAGGAAAAAAATCTGATAAAATATAATAGGCAACAAGTTTTAGATCAACAACTGCAGCAGAAAAAGCAATCCATTAGAAGAGTCAAGTAGAGCATAAAACTTACTATCTTCTATGATTTAAAAGATTTATCATCAATTTTATTGCTGAGATTCAGCTTAATAAATAATCCACATCATCGAATCATCCCTGCACTACGGGCCAAAGATAATCGTGTTTTCATCAACGGTCATGATCATGCCATAAAATAATTCATCTTTGCACCCTTGGCCGAAGAGAATCCGTGGCCATAATCATACCAAAAATTATCCATCAATGCACTACGGGCCTATGAGGACTTTTACCACATCATTAATAAAATTACGGTCATGATTATATCGAATAATCCCTGGTCATAATCATACCAAGTCCATCTATGCACTGCAAGCCACAGATGACTTTCAACAGAATATAAACATGAGGATGATGACAATGATATAATAATTCAATTAAATAAGTTCAAGGATAAATTTTAAAAATTTATAATTTAATTTATCCAGAAATCAATAATGTCCAAATTGTCAACATGATACTACTTTGTGGAGTAAAATTCAAGAATAATACTCAGTTGGTCATGTTCATCTCAACACCTATTCATCTTTGCACTACGGACCAAAGATATTCATCAGGTAATCATTCATCTTTGCACTACAGGCCAAAGATATTCAGTAATATCATCATTTAGGAATGAGGATGATGAAAAATATCTTAAAGAAAACGAATCCAGTGAGATAAAAGAACAAATATTAGGGATTCGTATTACAGTTTATCCAAGTTCAATAATACTCCGACATAACCAATTTCAAAGCAGAATTCAAAAATAATGATCAAAACATGGATACAATCAAAGATAGTAACCATAATAGCCATCTTGGATAAAAAGAAGAAAATTTCATTTTTCGGTGAATAGTATCGTATTCGTGAATAGTGTCGTATACGTGAATAGTACCGTATACGTGAATAGTAATCCTGACACAAAAAGTTCTAAATTTGATAAAAAGTTCAAACCAATATTTTGGCATAATGATATTGAAAGAAGTAATATCATTTACGAAAAAAATAACATCCCTTACCTCAGAATAACCGTACTTCTGACTGAATTTCGGATATAGCGCTGACAGAAATTTATACTGAATATCAACTCTCAAAGTATCAAAATACTCACAAAATACGCTCGAGAATATAGAGAGAGAAAGAGAGAAAACTTATGAATTCTGGTGTGATTTTCAATTCTAACTTAGCCCTCTATTTATAGGAAAATATTAGCACGCCGAAGCAGACTTGACCTGCAACCTGATGGCTTTACCTGCTACTATTGCCACCCACGACATTTGAAATAAAATTCAGTATATTTATTCACCAACCACAAGTGGGGCCCACTCAATTCTAGAACTTTCCACCAAAATTATTTATAAACCTAATTTCCGAATCAGTCACCTCTTAAAATTCATAACAAATCATACGTTCATTTTTAAGGGTTCAAAATTTGTTGACATGTACTCAACTTATATATGTATAACATATCCAAAAATCACAACGATCCAACGGTCGGATTAAAAATTATGACTCACGCATATATCTGAAAAATACTGATTTGATTTTTAATACCTCCATTCCGACAGAAATACTGATAAAACACCTCAACATTAATTCCTTCAATAATAACCACATAAATAAATCCATCATTTATATCCACATCAAATAAATATTTTCTTATCATATAAATCAATAATTAATTATTCACAAATAATATTACAGAATCACAATTATAACAACCAGGTCGTTCCTAGGAAAAAGGGGACTTTCCAATAAGGATTTCTCCTTACTGGCGCGTAATTAGATGACCAATCCTCTCCTTAGACAGAACTTTCTAGACATTGCCCATAATGTTATCTAATAATATTATTCAAATAATATGAATTATTGATCTGATAATAAAAAATATTGTGCAGTGACAATTATTGAGCAACAATAATATAAAATATCAACGCAGCAATTATTGAATCAATAAAATAAAATATTGAACAGTAACTACTGTAAGACCCCAACTTTTATAAATAAAGATAAATTTTTCTATAAATATTATTTTGAATATTATGGAGTAATGTTATAGTTGTGGGTATTATTTATAAATTTTACAAAGTAAGCAAGTTGTTTTAAAATATTCGTTTGGTCGGGGAATATTCTTTTTGTCGGGGAATATTCGTACGACGGCACAATCATTGGTGGACCCCACAACGAAATTATTGTCGGATTGAGAAAACGACAAAAATATTTTATTAAAAATAACGGCTGAAGTGTTACCGTTAAAACCGTTAAAACTGTTGAACTACTCGGTAGTAAAAGTACAGTAATACGCGTGGTTGCATAGTAGCACACGGTATTAATTATTGATGCTTACGTGAAAAGTCACTCAGCTATACTCAATTATTGCTATAGTAATTGCTGCATCATATCTCTTAAATTATTATCATAGTATCATCTGTATAATATGTTATATTATTAAATCAATAATTGAGACGTTGTGGTAAGTTTGGTTATTTTATGGGGGGCCATATGTCATCATCTAAGAGTCTCTTCGTCAATAGTAATTACCGTCGTCAATAGTAATTACCGTCGTCAATAGTAATTACCGTCGTCAATAGTATTTACCTTGGTCAATAGTAATTACCTTCGTCAATAGTATTTACCTTGGTCAATAGTATTTACCTTGGTCAATAGTAATTACTTTCGTCAATAGTAGTTGTCCCTTCAATATTACCAAGAGTCATTTGACCCTTTGTTAAGACCAAGAGTCATTTGACCTTTCGTTAAGACCAAGAGCCACCCTCAGTTTTTCTATAAATAGAGGCCTATGGCTTCATTATTTTTCACGAATTCATTCAAGCTATAGAGAGAGAAAGTATAGAGAGAATAAGAGAGAGAGAATAAAAGTATTCTGCTACATCACTTTCCAATATCCAGTTCTTTTAAGGTAGGGAATATTATTTTTTTTATATTCATGAAGAGAACTCCTGTTATTCCATTCTTTATTATTCTGTTGGAATAACCTGTATACGCGGTCTACCCTATACTTGGTGACATTCTCCTATTATTCTGTTGGAACATCCTGTCTGTGTGTTTTACACCGGACCTGGTTCCGTCTTTATTATTATTCTGTCGGAATATCCTGTCTGTGTGTTTTACACCGGACCTGGTTCCATTATTTATTATACTGTTCTTTATTATTCTGTCGGAATATCCTCTCTGTGCGTTTACGCCGGACCTGGTTCCATTATTTATTATTCTGTCGGAATATCCTGTCTGTGCGTTTACGCCGGACCTGGTTTCATTATTATTATTCTGCCAAGAATAACCTGTCTGTGCGGTCTATCGCATGCATGGTGATTTCTTTTGTTATTCCATTCTTTATTATACTCAGTTGGTTAAGTTTTGACTTCTATACTCCATGAAATTTGTGGAATATCCTTGACATTTGCGCTTCATCTAGTATCTATTCATGAAAATATTCTCCTGATCATTCTTGAATTTTACTCCACAAAGTAGTATCATGTTGACAATTTGAACGTTGTTAATTCTTGGATAAATTAATTCTTGAACTTGTTTTATTGAATTCTTATATCATTGTCATCATTCTCATGTTTATATTATGTTGAAAGTCATCTGTGGCCTGTAGTGCGTAGATGGACTTGGTATGATTATGACCAGGGATTATTCGGTGTAATCATGACCGTAATGTTACAAATAATGTGGTAAAAATCCTCATTGGCCCGTAGTGCATTGATGGACAATTGTTGGCATGATCATGACCATTAATGAATATACGAATATCCTTGGCCGTAGTACACGGGTGATTCGATGATGTGGATTATTTTATTAAGCTGAGTCCCAGCGATCACAGTGTTGGAAAATCTTTTAAATCATAAAAGTTAGTAGAGTTTATTTTCTACTTGACTCTCTTAATGGATTGCTTGTTCCGCTACAGTTAAACTTGATGTCTATTATATTTTATCAGTTTAACATTGTTGAAGGCTAATGATAATTTATTCTGCATTATCTTAGTCATAATATTTCTTACTGGGCTAGTTGAGCTCACCCTTTCTTTCACTGTTCTCTTCAGGAAATGAGAACGTAGCTGGGACAAGTCGGGGAACGGAGTGATGGTCCGAATGATAGTATTAGTTAGTAGTCCTCACTATTGTATGTAATAGTGTGTTAATAAATGTAATGAGGACTCCGTTTGAGTATGAATACTCTCTAGAAGATAATATTTGTATTCAAACTCGCAGTTTATGTTTTGTCGTATTGTACACGACAGTTGTATTAGTAAGTTGTATTTGTATTCTGTACTATGTATCTGACGACCCAAGATGGGTGATGTATACCTAATTTTGGGGGCGTCACAGTTGGTATCAGAGCTTAGGGATATGATCCCTGGCTAAGATGTGAGAATAGAACTAGGAGGGGAGAGACGGGAAATTCCTTCGCTAGTATGACCTACCTAAGTTTATTTGCATGGTATTTAATTGGTCGGTCATAATATAAAGATAATATATGACATATCAATTAACTTTTATTTTGTGGCAGTATCTGAAAATGGCATCTGAGAATGTTGAGAATAGCAATGGAGCACAGGCGACTGTTGATTCACCACATATCAATAATCAGGATAATGTGCATCAGGAAGGTGTCAATCCTCATGCAAACAACAACACTGACCAAATGATGAATGATCAAATGTTCAGAGGCTTTATGCAATTCATGCAACAACAGGTGAAAGCGGCTCCTGTCCACAACGTAGGTGGAAATACTGGAAACTCTCAGGCGGTCACCGCTAAACAGTTTAAGGAGCTGGGACCACCGGAGTTTAAGGGAGAACCCAAACCACTTGTAGCTGAAACATGGATAAAGCAGATCACCAAGATATTTGATGTCTTGGGTTGCTCCGATGAGCAAAAGGTTCCCTTTGCCGCCTTTATGTTACGAGGAGAGGCAGATTACTGGTGGGAATCGATAAAGCGTACTCAACCTGCCGCACTGAAGATGTCTTGGGAGAAGTTTCAAGAGCTGTTTAACGACAAATACTTTCCCGAGAGTATTCGTCACATGAAGGAGGTGGAGTTCATCAAATTGGAGCAGAATAATATGACCGTGTCGCAGTACGAGGCAAAATTTGCGGAGTTATCCCGGTTTGCGTCCCACCTGGTGGATAATGAAGAAAGAATGACGCGGATGTTTTTAAAAGGTTTGAAGCCGGAGATACGTCAACATCTTATTTCTCATAAACTGTGTTTGTATTCAGATGTTGTAAATAGGGCTCAGTTGGTGGAGCGCGATAACGAGACAACGCAACCAAAAGAGAGCAGCCGACAAAATGATAATACCAGTGAGAGCAGTCATCGAAGCGGTGACAACAAGCGTGAAGGGAATCAACAGGCCAGAAATGGTAACCACTTCGGTGGTAATCAGGGCCAAAACAATAAGAATGGACATTTCAAGAAGAGAAGATTCAACAATGATGGAAAGACGTCAGCACCAGCACCTGTCGTTAAGGAAGGAGAACGACCACCTATCATATGTTTCAAATGCGGAGGGGAGGGGCACATCAGTCCAAACTGCGCGATGCCGTCCAAAGCATGTTATAATTATGGAAGAGAAGGTCATTTAGCCCAATTTTGTCGTTTACCAAAGACAAATTCAGCTAGGATGGAGGCACCAAAAGCCGTCCCAGAAAAGTCAAAACCGGTTGTGCAAGGGAGAGCGCTTGTTGTGAACTCCCAGAGAGCAAGGAACCCAAATGAGGTCATCACGGGTAAGCTTATCATAAACTCTAACGAAGTCTATACTTTATTTGATACCGGTTCAACCCATTCTTTTATTTCTCCTACTTGCGCTCATCGATTAAATTTGATTCCGGAGAAATTAGACTTTGACTTATCTGTGGAAACTCCGTTGGGAGAAACCTTCATTACCTCCACTGTTTATAAGTCTTGTTTGGTTCAAGTTGGTACCCATACATTACCTATCGATCTGATTTCATTAAAAATACTTGCATTTGACGTGATTCTAGGGATTGATTGGTTAACTATTCATTATGCAAAAATTGATTGTTTTCGTAAGGTTGTTAGCTTTCATATTCCTAATCGACCTATTATGCGAATTCAAGCAACCAAACCATTAAAATCAATCGCTGTCATCTCAAGTCATAAAGCTATTCGTTTATTGAAAAATGGATGTCAAGCTTTCTTAGCTCATGTCACAGATCTAAACAAAAATACGTCAATTTTGAATGATATTTCTATTGTTAATAAATTCCCTGACGTATTTCCTGAAGAACTTCCTGGCCTACCCCCAGAGCGTGAAATTGAATTTTGTATCGACCTTGAACCCGGTACAAAACCCATTTCCAAAGCCCCATATCGAATGGCTCCTATTGAACTTCAGGAGTTAAAGATTCAACTGCAGGAATTGTTAGACATTGGCTTTATTCGTCCTAGTACTTCTCCTTGGGGTGCTCCTGTTCTATTCGTGAAGAAGAAAGATGGAAGTATGCGACTTTGTATTGATTATCGGGAGTTGAATCATGTCACCATCAAAAACAGGTACCCATTGCCACGTATTGATGACCTGTTTGACCAGTTGCAAGGAGCACAATTCTTTTCAAAGATCGATCTTCGTTCTGGATATCATCAGCTGAAGGTTAGAACTGAGGATATTCCAAAGACGGCTTTTAGAACTCGGTACGGGCATTATGAATTCCTAGTCATGTCCTTTGGATTGACTAATGCTCCTGCTGCCTTCATGGATATGATGAACCGGGTATTCAAGGAATATTTGGATCATTTTGTGGTCGTATTTATTGATGGCATCCTTATTTATTCCAAAAGCCGTGAAGATCATGAGCAACACTTGAGGCTGGTACTCCAAAAGCTTCGTGAATACAAACTTTATGCCAAGTTGAAGAAATGCGAGTTCTGGCTGGAAGAGGTAGCATTCCTTGGGCACGTAGTATCAAGTCGCGGAATATCGGTTGACCCGGCAAAGATTGAAGCTATTCAAAGCTGGGAGCAACCTAAATCAGTGACCGAGGTACGTAGCTTTCTTGGTTTAGCTGGTTATTATCGGAGATTCGTGGAAGGATTTTCTTGAATCGCTACTCCATTAACTCAGCTGACTCAGAAAGATACAAAGTTTTGTTGGAGTGAAGAATGTGAGCAGAGTTTTCAAGAACTCAAGAGGAGACTCATTTCAGCACCTGTTCTAACAATACCATCTGGCTCGGAGGGATTTGTCATCTACAGTGATGCTTCGAGCAAAGGGTTGGGATGCGTTCTCATGCAACATGGAAAAGTCATAGCCTATGCATCAAGACAACTCAAGGAATATGAGAGGAATTATCCTACTCATGATCTAGAGTTGGCAGCTGTTGTCTTTGCACTTAAAATTTGGAGGCATTACTTGTATGGGGAGAAAGTGGAGATCTTTACGGATCATAAAAGCCTCAAATATTTCTTCACTCAAAAGGAACTCAACATGCGACAACGACGTTGGCTTGAACTGTTGAAAGATTATGATCATACCATTCAATACCATCCTGGAAAAGCGAACGTGGTAGCGGACGCATTGAGTAGAAGATCATATGCGGGTACAAGTGCAATATTAACAACGCAAAGGCCCATTTTGTGTGACTTGCAAAGGATGAAGATAGAGTTAAAGACTCCAGGGACCCATGTGATGATGGCGAATATACGAGTAGAACCGACTTTAATCGATAAAGTTAAAGCTGCTCAAGCTACAGACCTGGAGCTGATGCGTATGAGGAAGAAAGTGCAAGAAGGTTCTATGCCGGAAGCAAGAATCGATGAAGAAGGAATACTTCGAGTCAACTCCAGACTTTGTGTTCCTAACAACCCTGATTTAAAGTATGAAATCATGATGGAGGCGCACAACACACCGTTTGCAATCTATCCTGGAAGTACCAAAATGTATCATGATCTTCGTCATACATTTTGGTGGAGCAATATGAAGAGAGAGATAGCGTTGTTTATCTCAAGGTGTCTAACTTGTCAACGAGTCAAAGCGAAGCAACGTTGTTGGGACCGGAGTTGGTAAGTATGACTACAGAAAAGATTCAAACGATCCGACAACGTATAAAAACCTCACAAGATCGACAAAAAAGTTATGCTGATCTTCATCGAAAGGACGTGAAATTTGATGTAGGAGATCATGTGTTCTTACGTGTTGCTCCATGGAAAGGAGTTACGAGATTTGGAAAGAGAGGAAAGCTAAATCCTCGATTCATCGGTCCATTTTTAATCCTCGATCGAGTAGGAACTGTGGCTTATAGACTCGCTTTACCGCCAAGTATGTCTCGTGTTCATAACGTTTTCCACATATCCATGTTACGCAAATATGTGGAAGACCCGAACCACATTATTGAGTTAGAACCGGACGAAATAGCGGAGGATTTGACGTATGAAGAAGTTCCTGTTCAAATCTTGGATAAGAAGGAACATATTCTACGCTCCAAGGTTATACCTCAAGTTAAAGTTTTGTGGAGAAACCACGATGTTGAGGAAATGACTTGGGAGTTAGAATCAGAAATGAAATCAAGGTATCCTTACCTCTTCGACATACCAGGTACGTACCCTAATTTCGAGGGCGAAATTTCATAAGAAGGGGAGGTTGTAAGACCCCAACTTTTATAAATAAAGATAAATTTTTCTATAAATATTATTTTGAATATTATGGAGTAATGTTATAGTTGTGGGTATTATTTATAAATTTTGCAAAGTAAGCAAGTTGTTTTAAAATATTCGTTTGGTCGGGGAATATTCTTTTTGTCGGGAAATATTCGTACGACGGCACAATCATTGGTGGACCCCACAACGAAATTATTATCGGATTGAGAAAACGACAAAAATATTTTATTAAAAATAACGGCTGAAGTTGTGACAACCCCAAAATAGGTCCATTCCATCCAACCCATTCTGAGTCGTCAAATACATGGTACAGAAAATAACTACAACTTTATTACAACAATTGTCGTGCAAAATACAACAACACATATGATGTGAGTTTGGATACAAATATATACCAAATGTGACTCATGTTCCAACCGTGGACATCACCTCACAATAACACCTTACATAAAGGTATAGTCAAAAACTGTTTTAGAAATTAGAATCTTTGGGAAGTGCTCAAGGAAACCTTCGTACATGGGAGGCCACGCGTCTAGGTTATGATAGATATCATATGGCCACAGAATTATCCTTGGTTGACCCAATAGACCCCAAAGAAAAACGAGAAGATTACTATCATATTCTTCCCAATGGTGAGTCTTCTCTTGACTTATCATTATCTCCACTGTCTCTAATTGAGAATTATACTTCAAACAAACACCAAGATTATATAGGTAGTGCCCATAGATATACTCAGCAAGTGGATGAGCACAACCCTGTCCTATGATGACACGAGGTTGTATGTCATTAGACATCTTGTATGATAGTGACAAAACACCCTTCCAACGTTGGGTTCGCCTCACCCTATTTTCTTCACCAAATATATCTACTAAATGATGACCACCGTTCTATTCCCTTGTTATCCCCGCTCGACCCAGCTACACTCTTATTACCTGAAAGGAATTGTGAAGCAAAAGGGTGAGCACAACTAGCTCAGTAAAGAATATCATGACTAAAGATAATTAAATTATCAATAGCCTTCATCAATAATAAATCAGAGATTTAGAACATATGGTAAGTGATAAAAATTTCAACCATAGTTGCAGCGGAACGAGCAATCCATTAGAAGAGTCAAATAGACTATAAAGTCTATTATCTTCTCCATGTTAAAAATCCACCAACAATATTTTATCCATGTAACATCACTCAACAGTTCCTTTTCACAATCATATGAATAACTCATAATCATAATTGTGACTATAAATTTTTCTTCGCACCCAGGACGAAGAATATTTTCATCACCTGTCTTTACCTGAAACATCAAAGATCATGGTTATACCAAATCACAATTCCTGTTTATAATCATACTAACAAATCCATCTTTGCACTACGGGCCAAAGATATTCATCAACAAACCATCTTTGCACTACGGGCCAAAGATATTCATCAACAAACCATCTTTGCACTACGGGCCAAAGATATTCAACAACAGTTCATCTTTGCACTACAGGCCAAAGATATTCATCAACAGGCCATCTTTGCACTACATGCCAAAGATATTCATCAACAATTCATATTTGCACTACAGGCCAAATATATTCATATCTCAAAGAAATATATAATCATTTCAGAATTTATATAAACAATAATTATAACCATGTTGATCAATTCACCTTTGCACTTAAGCTTAAGATATTCAATTATAAATTCAATGGTCATGATCATACCAGTCACAATTCAACTTTGCACTACAGGCCAAAGAGAACCCTAGTCATGATCATACCAATAATCTACCCATCTTTACACTCCAGTGAAAGAGAATTTCAACATCAGGGTTATAAAAATGTTATATATGATGATAAAAATAATATGATCAACATATAGTTTTAATCTCAAGAGTAATATTCGTAACTCATGAATATTAAATCGTGAATAGTAACTCATGAATAGTAACTCGACATGAAAAAGGTAGAAATTTCACAATAAAATTCATACCAATATTTCGGTATAATGATATTGAAAGAATAATATTTCTTAAGCTTATAAACAATTTATTTTAATTGTTTACACTTTACTAAATAATGCATTTAATCATCATAAAATGCCTACTCTTAAGATTTCATCATCAATAACCAAAACCCTCGTCAAAAATCTGCATATACCTCATATAGGATTCTCAAGCCATAAAATCCTATTTTCCAATTTTCTTTCTTCACAAAACATATTTAATTACTCATAACTAGACCATTTTCATGAAAAATACCAAATCAGTTCCAAAAATATTTCTTTTCTGGGATTTAGCATAATATAGTCCCATAGTGAACATATATAAAATTTGTATTAAATAATATGAATTATTGAATTATTGATCTGATAAAAGAAAATACTGTGCATCAACAATTATTGAACAACAATAATATAAAATTTCAACGTAGCAATTATTGAATCAATAAAATAAAATATTGAACAGTAATTACTGTAACAATTATTGAGTAGTGCCTTCTTACGTAAGAATCAATAATTTTAAAAATAATGTGCAATAACGCGTATTACTGTATTTTAACCACCGGGTATTTCAACGGTGTTAACGGTAACAACTACGCCGTTATTTGTAAAAACTCAAATTTATCGTTTTCTTCACCCGACAGTTATTCGTTATGGGGCCCACAAATAGCTGCGCCGTCGTACGAATATTCCCCAACAGAAAGAATATTCCACGACCAAACGAATATTCCCCGACAACAATGATTATTTTATAACCACTTGCTTATTTTGAAAAAAATTCATATTTCACCCATAACTTTAACTTTTTATCAATTTAACTATTTACTGAATTGTAATTATAAGAAAAATTGAATACTTTTATTTCATAAAATTCGGGGTCTTACAGAAGTGTTACCGTTAAAACCGTTAAAACTGTTGAACTACTCGGTAGTAAAAGTACAGTAATACACGTGGTTGCATAGTAGCACACGGTATTGATTATTGATGCTTACGTGAGAAGTCACTCAGCTATACTCAATTATTGCTATAGTAATTGCTGCATCATATCTCTTAAATTATTGTCATAGTATCATCTGTATAATATGTTATATTATTAAATCAATAATTGAGACGTTGTGGTAAGTTTGGTTATTTTATGGGGGGCCATATGTCATCATCTAAGAGTCTCTTCGTCAATAGTAATTACCGTCGTCAATAGTAATTACCGTCGTCAATAGTAATTACCGTCGTCAATAGTAATTACCGTCGTCAATAGTATTTACCTTGGTCAATAGTAATTACCTTCGTCAATAGTATTTACCTTGGTCAATAGTATTTACCTTGGTCAATAGTAATTACTTTCGTCAATAGTAGTTGTCCCTTCAATATTACCAAGAGTCATTTGACCCTTCGTTAAGACCAAGAGTCATTTGACCCTTCGTTAAGACCAAGAGCCACCCTCAGTTTTTCTATAAATAGAGGCCTATGGCTTCATTATTTTTCACGAATTCATTCAAGCTATAGAGAGAGAAAGTATAGAGAGAATAAGAGAGAGAGAATAAAAGTATTCTGCTACATCACTTTCCAATATCCAGTTCTTTTAAGGTAGGGAATATTATTTCTTTTATATTCATGAAGAGAACTCCTGTTATTCCATTCTTTATTATTCTGTTGGAATAACCTGTATACGCGGTCTACCCTATACTTGGTGACATTCTCCTATTATTCTGTTGGAACATCCTGTCTGTGTGTTTTACACCGGACCTGGTTCCGTCTTTATTATTATTCTGTCGGAATATCCTGTCTGTGTGTTTTACACCGGACCTGGTTCCATTATTTATTATACTGTTCTTTATTATTCTGTCGGAATATCCTCTCTGTGCGTTTACGCCGGACCTGGTTCCATTATTTATTATTCTGTCGGAATATCCTGTCTGTGCGTTTACGCCGGACCTGGTTTCATTATTATTATTCTGCCAAGAATAACCTGTCTGTGCGGTCTATCGCATGCATGGTGATTTCTTTTGTTATTCCATTCTTTATTATACTCAGTTGGTTAAGTTTTGACTTCTATACTCCATGAAATTTGTGGAATATCCTTGACATTTGCGCTTCATCTAGTATCTATTCATGAAAATATTCTCCTGATCATTCTTGAATTTTACTCCACAAAGTAGTATCATGTTGACAATTTGGACGTTGTTAATTCTTGGATAAATTAATTCTTGAACTTGTTTTATTGAATTCTTATATCATTGTCATCATTCTCATGTTTATATTATGTTGAAAGTCATCTGTGGCCTGTAGTGCATAGATGGACTTGGTATGATTATGACCAGGGATTATTCGGTGTAATCATGACCGTAATGTTACAAATAATGTAGTAAAAGTCCTCATTGGCCCGTAGTGCATTGATGGACAATTGTTGGCATGATCATGACCATTAATGAATATACGAATATCCTTGGCCGTAGTGCAGGGGTGATTCGATGATGTGGATTATTTTATTAAGCTGAGTCCCAGCGATCACAGTGTTGGAAAATCTTTTAAATCATAAAAGTTAGTAGAGTTTATTTTCTACTTGACTCTCTTAATGGATTGCTTGTTCCGCTACAGTTAAACTTGATGTCTATTATATTTTATCAGTTTAACATTGTTGAAGGCTAATGATAATTTATTCTGCATTATCTTAGTCATAATATTTCTTACTGGGCTAGTTGAGCTCACCCTTTCTTTCACTGTTCTCTTCAGGAAATGAGAACGTAGCTGGGACAAGTCGGGGAACGGAGTGATGGTCCGAATGATAGTATTAGTTAGTAGTCCTCACTATTGTATGTAATAGTGTGTTAATAAATGTAATGAGGACTCCGTTTGAGTATGAATACTCTCTAGAAGATAATATTTGTATTCAAACTCGCAGTTTATGTTTTGTCGTATTGTACACGACAGTTGTATTAGTAAGTTGTATTTGTATTCTGTACTATGTATCTGACGACCCAAGATGGGTGATGTATACCTAATTTTGGGGGCGTCACAACTACTATAACAATTATTGAGTAGTGCCTTCTTACGTAAGGATCAATAATTTAAAAATACTGTGCAAAACCGTGTACTACTGTGCAACCACGCGTATTACTGTATTTTAACAACCGGGTATTCCAACAGTGTTAACGGTAATAACTACGCCGTTATTTATAAAAACTCAATTTTTGTTGTTATCTTCATCCGACAGTTATTCTGTTATGGGGCCCACAAATGGCTGCGCCGTCGTACGAATATTTTTCGACAGAAAGAATATTCCACGACTAAACGAATATTCCCCGACAACAATGAATATTTTATAACCACTTGCGTATTTTGAAAAATTTCATATATTACCCTTAATTTTAACTTGTTATCAATTTAACCATTTACTAAATAGAAAAATTGAATACTTTTATTTTATAAAATTTGGGGTCTTACATCTAAGGCCTTAATCTTGGGCTCCATCGCTTTGATTCTAGCCTCCATAACCTTAATTATAGGCCTTCATGGCCTTAATTCCTAGCCTCTATGACCTTAATTTAGGGTCTTCATTGCCTTAATTTTTGGCTCCCATGACGTTAATTTTTTGCCTTCATGGCCTTAATGACCTTAATTCTAGGTTTTATGGCCTTAATTATGCCCTCAAATAGCTTTCCACTTCTTTATGGATGTTGTCTTGTCTTTCTAGTGCAAAACTCATCTTTTATATTATGGGTCTCCTTTTCAGGTGTACATCTTTTAATAAAATTGAGACTTATTCATCTACATGTTCTCCTATTATTTCTTTATCCTCCTCTCTCACATCTTAAGAATCAACATGTAAAACTTGCCCACCAACCACTTTTTGAAAACCCTTGATTTTTTTTATTCTTTGCCTCCTCTTAAGCATTGGTACAATCAACTGGTGTAAAGCTGACAACTCTACTACTTTGATGATATCATGATCTTTGGGGTTGTCTAGGACCCCCTTCAAAAATTTTGCAATTACTCCTTAGTTGATTAATTATATTATATATCATCTGCCCTTAGACTATCACGCATATACTGGTTATTCCTTTTTTGACGATTATTTTATATCGTCTACGCAAATTTGAACCACCACAACTGATTAATTTGTGACTGAAAGTCCACCGGGATCGAACGTTGGGAGCACTCCATTTATAGTCCACTAGGAGCTGTCGTTTAGCACTTCAAAATTAAACATTACTCCTATTCTGCTAACTCAAGAATTAGTATAGTAACGAACAAGGATCAATCCCACAGAGAGTGTATGATGCCCCAAAAATAGGTATACATCACCCATCTTGAGTCGCTAAATACATGGTACATAAATTAAATACAAACTTCTTTAATACAACTGTCGTGTAAAAATACGACAAAACATAGCTGAGGTTTAACATGAATATTGTCTTATAGACAATATCCAAACTCAAATTCAAATTCAATCCTCATTACATTTATTATCACACTAAGTAGTGAGTACTACTAAAATAATCATCTCAGACCGTCACTCCATTCTCCGACTAGTCCCGGCTACGTTCTCATTTTCTGAAGAGAACAATAAAAGTAAAAGGATGAGCTCAACTAGCTCAGTAAGAAATATTATAACTAAGATAATGCAGAATAAATTATCGTTAGCCTTCAACAGTGTTAAACTGATAAAATACAATAAATATCAAGTTTAACTGCAGCGGAACAAACAATCCATTAGAAGAGTTAATTAGAGCATGATATCTACTATCTTCTATGATTTAAAAAGGTTTTTTATCAACTTTATCGCTGAGACTCAGCTTAATAAATAAACCACATCAACGAATCATCCCTGCACTATAGGCCAAGAAAATTCATGTAATCATTAATGGTCATGATTATACCGAATAATCCCTGGTCATAATCATACCAACAACTATCCATCAATGTACTACGGGCTAATAAGGACTTTTACCATATCATTTGTAATATTATGGGTCATGATTATACCGAATGATCCCTAGTCATAATTTTACCAATCAAAAGTCCATCTATGCACGTAAGTCAAAGATGACTTTCATCACAATATAAGCCTGAGGATGATGACAATGATATAAACATTAATCAAATGAAATCAAGGATAAATATTAAAGACTTTAAATTTATCCAGAGTTTAAAAATATCTAAACTGTCAACATGAAACTGCTTTGCGGAGTAAAATTCAAGAATAATATTCATGTATCAAAAATAATTTGGAAAAAAATGAAATATATTTTTTGGGTGAATAGTACCCCGTGAATAGTACCCCAGCATGAAAAGTGGCCCAAATATCCGAATGAATAATATTTAAGTGAATAGTAACTTGTGAATAGTATTCCGACACGAAAAGTGGCCCGAATACCCGAGTGAATAATATTTAAGTGAATAGTAATCGGGTGAATAGTAACTCGTAAATAGTAATTGTAAGACCCCAACTTTTATAAATAAAGATGAATTTTCTATAAATATCATTTTTGAATATCATGGAGTGAAATTGATATAATGTTATAGTTGTGGGTAACATTTATAAATTTTGCAAAGTACGCAAGTTGCTATATAATATTCGATTGGTCGGAGAATATTCGTTTTAACAGGGAATATTCGTACGACGACACAACAGAATTATTGTCAAATTGAGAAAATGACAAAAATACTTTATGAAAATAACGGCGGAAGTTTTACAATTAATACTGTTGAACTACTCGGTAGTAAAAGTACAGTAATACGCATAATTGCATAGTAGCACACGGTATTGATTATTTATACTTACGTGATAAGTCACTCAGTTTTGTTTTATTGGTATTATTAATGTAATAAAACAGAAAAGTTTTTTATATAAAACAGAATACTTTTATAAAGTTATTCGTTTTATTAGGCTAATAGTAAAATCTTTTTATATAAAACAGAATACTTTTATAAAGTTATCTGTTTTATTAGACAATAATTAGAATATATTATATTTTATTATGCATAGTATTTACATAGTGCTTGCATAGTATTTGCATAGTAAAATCTTTTATAAAGTTATTCGTTTTATTAGATTATAAATAGAATATATTATATTTTATTTAAAAGATTTTGCTTTAAATATGGACCGTCAGAATAAAGTAAATCAATCTGGACCGTTCATGAATTAGTTACTATGCAGTCCATTCTTCTATAAATAGAAGCTCATTTCTTCATTATTTCTTACGAATTCACTGAAACTCTAGAGAGAGAAGTTATAGAGAGAAAAAAGAAAAGTTTTCTGCTACTGCACTAGTCATATGTCCAGTATTTTTCTTCTTAAGGTAAGGGGTATTATTTCTTTTGTATTCATGAAGAGAACTTCTGTTATTCCATTATTTATTATTCTATTGGAATAACCTATATACGCCGGCTACCCTATACTTGGTGAAATTCTTTTGTTATTCCATTCTTTATTATTCTGTTGGAACATCCTATCTGTGCGTTTACGCCGGACCTAGTTCCATTATTTATTATTCTGTCGGAATATCCTATCTGTGCGTTTACGCCGGACCTGGTTCCATTATCTATTATTCTGTCGGAATATCCTATCAGTGCGTTTACGCCTGACCTGGTTCCATTATTTATTATTCTGTCGGAATATCCTGTCAGTGCGTTTACGCATGACCTGGTTCCGTTATTTATTATTCTGTTGGAATAACCTATCTGTGCGGTCTATCGCATGCCTGGTGATTTCTTTTGTTATTTCATTCTTTATTATACTCAGTTGGTTAAAGTTTTGGCTTTTATACTCCATGAAATTAGTGAAATATCCTTGATATTTGAGTTTCATCCAGTATATTTTTATAGAAATATTCTTCTGAGCATTCTTGAATTTTTACTGCACAAAGTAGTATCATGTTGACAATTTGGATGTTATTGGTTCTTGGATTAATTAATTCTTGAACTTGTTTTATTGAATTCTTATATTATTGTCATCATCCTCATGTTTATATTTTGTTGAAAGTCATCTATGGCATGTAGTGCATAGATGGACTTGGTATGATTATAACCAGGGATTATTCGGTGTAATCATGACTGTAATGTAACAAATGATGTGGTAAAAGTCCTCATTGGCCCGTAGTGCATTGATGGACAGTTGTTGGCATGATCATGACCATTGATGAATACACGAATATCCTTGGCTGTGATGCATGGATAATTTATGGTTGTGATACTAATGAATATCCTTGGCCGTAGTGCAGGGATGATGTGGATTATTTATTAAGCTGAGTCTCAGCGATAAAAGTGATGAAAAACTTTTTAAATCATAAAAGATAGTAGATTTTATTCTCTACTTGACTCTTTTAATGGATTGCTTGTTCCGCTGCAATTAAACTTGATGTTTGTTATATTTTATCAGTTTAACACTGTTGAAGGCTAACGATAATTTATTCTGCATTATCTTAGTCATAATATTTCTTACTAGGCTAGTTGAGCTCACCCTTTTGCTTTCATTGTTCTCTTCAAGAAATGAGAACGTAGCGGGGACTAGTCGGGGAACGGAGTGACGATTCAGAGGATAGCATTAGTAGTCCTCACTATTCTATGAAATAGTGTAAAAATAAATGTATTGAGGACTTATTTTGAGTTTGAATCCTATTTAGAAGAAAGTGTTGTATTTAAACTCACAGCTTATGTTTTGTCGTATTTTACACGGCAGTTGTATAATTAAGTTTTATTTGCGTTTTATACCATGTAGTTAACGACTCAGAATAGGTGATGTATACCTATTTTGGGGGCGTCACACTAACTCATGAATAGTAACTCGTGAATAGTACTCCGACATGAAAAGATCAATAACTATCAAGAAAGCTCATAATAATATTTTCATGAAAAGATACTGGATGAAGCTCAAAGATCAAGGATATTCTACTAATTTTACGAAGTATAGAAGCAATACTTCAACAAAATGAGTGTAGAAGTAAGAATACGAAACGAAATAATATTACTTACATACTACATAGTATGGAAGAAAATATTATTTTATACGAATATTGAACGAAGATAATATCCATACGAATATGAAAAATAATATCTCTTCTGAATATGAAATAAATAATACCCTTTACCTCAGAAGAAGACTGGATACTGAAATAGTGAAGTAGCAGATTTCTCTTCTTCTTTCCCTTTATAACTTCTCTCTCTATAATTGCTCTTGTGAGTCTTAGTGAATTGGTGAGAATGAAAGAAGAATGAGCTTCTATTTATAGGAAAATATAGTTTCGATAATTGCACGTTTTGGGGCTCGAAATATTACAGTATAATACATTCATCTTTTCCTTCATTTTTAATTTAGTCCTACAAGTATTATCAAACTTGCACCACCTCCCTTAATAGTGCATCATGTGAATCAATAACACATTCATGTGAATCAATAGTTCTATACATGTGAAAAAAATAGTTACAGTATAGTACCTTCATCTATACCTCTACTCTTAATTTACTCATACAAGTATTATCAATCTTGCACCACCTCCCCTAATAGTACATGCATATGAATCAATAGTACATACATGTGAATAAATAGTTATAAGTAAGTGAATTAATAGCAATTAATTACTCAGTGATCCGATTAATTATCCGATTGGTCAATATAACCTCCAAAAATCAATTATTATCGAAATAAATATCGATTCTCACAAACACTAATAATCCCAACACAATGAAAATATCAATTTCATCTTTAATCAACACGAACTTATTCATCATTAATATTATAACTCATAATATTTAACAACTAGATCATTCTCAAGAAAGATGGGGCTTTTCGATAAGGATTTCTCCCTATTGGCGCGCAATTAGGTGACTAAACCTTTTCTCTACAGAACTTTCTAGACATCGTCAATATTATAAATAATAATGTGAATAACTTTGTCGTCTCAATTATTGATTTAATAATATAAAATATTATGCAGACGATACTGTGACAATAATTGAATAAATAATATGAGAGATATTATGCAGCAATTACTGTAGCAATAATTGAGTATAACTGAGTGACTTCTCACGTAAGCATCAATAATCAATACCGTGTGCTACTATGCAACCACGAGTATTACTGTACTTTTACTACCGGGTAGTTCAACAGTTTTAACGGTAAAACTTTCGCCGTTATTTTTATAAAAAGATATTTCTGTCGTTTTCTAACTACGACAAAACTTTCGTTGTGGGATCCACCAATGATTGTGCCGTCGTACGAATATTCTCTGTTAAAACGAATATTCCCCGACCAATCGAATATTTTATAACAACTTGCTTACTTTATAAAATTTATAAATATTACCCAAAACTATAATATTATATTAAATCCACACCATAATATTCAAAAATATATTTTAAAAAAAATTAATCTTTATTCATAAAAATTGGGGTCTTACAGAGTGTATTGGTTTATATTTATCCTATAATTTCTAATGGAAAGGGGATTTTGGATTTGATTAACTAAATTAACAATGATAAACAATAATTAAAAAAACTTTAGTTCTTCAGTTCAGTATCGCCTTTTCACAAATTATGGAGTAATCAAGTTTTCACAGTATTTACCCTTCAATGAGATTAATAATCCTATATAATCGCGATCGCTAATTATTCGTAATTCTCCTTTTGTTGTAAATTTAAAGTGACAATCGTCCCAATAAACCTTAACTATATATCATACAACCTAGAACTATCAGTCTAGATTTAATATAACAGTAGCATGAAGAATGAGAATCAGGTTATTCCAAGCAATAATTACACAGTCAGGAATTATTTAACTTATCTTCTAAAAACCTTAATAATACCCAAAAGCTTATACACAATCAAGTATCATTAATTGCTACTATTGATCAGATATACATCGTTTGCTTAATATATATCTTAATCTAGCAGATGATATCAATTCACTAATTTAACCTTGTAGAAACCAAATTAGTAGATTGAATAACATACAAGAATTTTATGTAGATAATCAGAATAAATCTCACGCACGAAGGAATAAATAAAGTAAACTTGATCAAATCGTTAATTATGAATAAGGTTCAACATCCCCTCAAAATTGAATAAAGAAAACAAGTCTGCCATACTTCCACGTCTGCACTCCAATGGTGTAGATAAGAGAATGTAGTAGATGATTGAATGTCTAAAATCCTGACTATCATTATCTATTTATAGTGCTAGATCAATCCTAAATCTTATATATGGGAACTAGAAATCCAAATCATAAAAGAAATTACAAATCATAACTAGCTAGTTTCCATAAAGAAATAGAAACCAATTTGGTAAGCAAATCTCAATCTAAAAGATATCTCAATTCTAATAGAAATTACAATCCCTTTCCGTATAGAAGTCTGCCAAAATTTTCTTTTAGAAACTTTCTAAAAATCCAAGATTTCCCAATTTTTCCGCACAAATTCGCCCTTATTTCCTACTGCGACGTCATTTGGTAAAATGAACATAACGTTTGATCTAGGAAGAGTTACGGGGCCTGCTACCTATCAAATCGAAACTCTCAACGAGATCTACAACTTTTATTCTTTGAGAATTAACAAATTCTGACTGGATCAAGGTCGAAATCTAGCTCCAAGTGATTGCTATGTAAATTGCAACTTCCAGACTTTGAGATTTAACTTTCGTCTGGTAAAAAGATCATAACTTTTTCATATGAACTCTGATTAGGACGATTCAAGATGTTCCGTAAAGCTAAAGAATAGCTCTACAATATAATCCAAGTCCCAAGTCATGCATACAACTTACCATTCAAAACCCTGCAATCTTTCTTTTTTTCTCGTTTCAGCTCTAATTCTTCCTGAAATCATTAAACACCTTAATAAGCTCATATACACATGAAACATGCAATAAAACTAAATATAAATGAATCATAATCATAGAATATTTTGCACTCATCATCCACTATGAGTACGGATAGGTTCATGATGGATATGATAATGCAGAGAATGATGATGAGATGGTTGTTGAACATGAGCAATACTTGCTTCTTATTCTGTATTATTATGAGATGGAGGGTTGCAATCTCGTGTTGTAGTGCAGTTATTCACTATGTTGATTGTCTGAATTATGAAAAAGAGATGACTTTTTGTTCTCTACCCACAGACTGCGTCAATCATCAACATGAAATTAGGGTTTCGGTCAACCCACAAGCTTTAATTTTGATCACCGCTTGACTCCCGCTTGACCACCTTAATTTCGTCGGAAAACTTACAAAAAGTCTGTCGGAGTTGGGGACTCCGAGAAGACTCTTTTATGCTTAGAATACTAATATAGAGGGAAAGAATTATTCATAAAGTAAATTTTATACTTTAACACATAACAACTCGTCATTATTGAGTTATATTTACCGACATCAACATTTAACTCCGCAAAAAATTCATAGACGCTATTTATTCATTGGTCTGTCAAAAAATTGCAAACGTTCAATGTAAAATTGGGTTATCTTAATTAATTTTGACTATTGATCTTTTTGTTATACAAATAATTATATATATTGTCTATATTTAACTCTCTTTTTTAGCTAAATGTCTATACTATATATTCTTTCTGTTCCTTAATATATGTCGTTTTAGTATTGTGCACAAGTATTAAGAAAATGATTGTATAGCATTAACTATAATATCAATTGTCTATATTATTCTTGTATTGGAAGAAGATTTTGTTATTTATTAGACAAAAAATAGTGAGAGAACCAAAGTTACATTTAATACTTGGGGGTAATATTGAAAACCAAATAATTAATGCTTACTTAAAATCTTCAAATGATTTATATTAAGGAATAAAAATATTTTTCTAAAACGACTTATATTAAGGAAGGGAGTAAGTAGTAATTTCGTGTGGAAGAGAGAGAGAGAGAGAGGAGAGTCCGTCTGGCTACTTCGGTCAGTGAGATTTGAAGTTGAGTAGATGTAAACCCTAGCGTATGTCAGGCGATAAATATGTGATGAATGAGCGTTTGTGGCCTTTATGAGTGAGATAAGGAGACAGTTTAGGGTCGTGTACCATATTGTCTCACAACCATGGAAGCCAATTGGACCCATGGAAGCCAATTGGACCCCTTAATTGTTCCCTCATCAACACAATACACTCGATAGCTATATATAGGCTCAGGAGATGATCATATACTAGCCAAATACATGTGCGCAGTGCATCCCCAAGCATTGGTGGGGATCAACATACCATCTCTCTCTCTCTATATATATATATCTTGATAATTAAATCATACTTCCTTTATCCCGTATAATTAGATGTAGTAGTAATTTTTTAGATGAAATTGGACTAATATATCAATCAATCTTTAATATAGTTTCAAAGTATGATAGACGTATATGTTAAAAATATTTTTATTTTATGTGTGTGTATATATATATATATATATATATATATATATATATATATATATATGTTCATGTTTTGAAATCAATATATAGTGAGCAGATTCCCAAATAAATACCTTATGTAATTTGGGACCAAGGAACTGATCTTAAGGGCTATATATCTTTATCTTTTGGGTTACAAATCTTGATTAATTAATGAACAGTCCACATCACACCAACCTTGGCTTTTGATTGAAGTCTTTGCGTGAGACCTAGCTAAAACACACAGATGGGACTCATAAGAAGATGATGGCCATGCAATGTTACTTTAAATTGCATGGCGCAGAGTAAAAGATAGCAACCAAACATGTCATATTAATGAATCAGGCCACAAAATTGATTAGAGAGAGAAATTTTAGCTTCAAGGGCGGGGACGAATATATAATAAATGACCAAAGAAAGCTAGGGTGGCAATGTCATCTATGCTACGCTAGTGGCCTAATGGGAGCAAATACATGTGGCCAAAATCATATACACCATCAACTATATGTAGCATCTCTTAATATTATTATTTACATCAACATATCGTTAATTAATTGTACGTCAAACATGTGATTAATTTATATTTAAATTATTGGAAATGAAATTACTAATAAAACTAGATCTGTCGTGCATCCAAGTTCAAACTTCTATTTATTATGATACTTGATTTGGTAATAAAACTAGATCTCTCGTGCATCGTGGGTTTGGACTGATGTAGTTTTGGTAATGCATCTTGTTCCGTTCTTTATTTGAGCAGATCTGGTTTCTAATTCATTCATGCTTCTTGATTTGTTCGGATAATGGGTGTGCTGAGTTTGCAAAAATCCATTTCCGGTGGGTTTCCACCGCCGGTAATTATTATTATTATTATTATTATTATTATTATTATTATTATTATATAATTATTCTTAATATGTATGAGCATGTGCTTAGCACATGATGATACACATGGCAAAATCCATGTATACATCAGCTCACTCAGCACTTCCGTTTGATAATTATGCACAATCAGCATTTTCGTGTTCGTTTTTTTGGACAAAAATCGTAAGTAATGACTATTTAGTAATTATTATAGAGTATAATTATGCAATTGTAACAAAAAAAAATCAGTAACTACAATGAAAATCGGGCCCTATACAATGACAAAAAAAATTTGTTATCCCCTTAAATATACCATAGTAGAAGTTGACACAGGACCAGATCTATACATTAGTCAGATCGAAGATCTCGGTTTATATTTTAGAATTTACTTCTTTAATTAGAATTTAATATTTAATCTCTAACCGTTAATATGAGAAAATTATTTTAAAATATAATTATGCAATTGTAACAAAAAACATTTCAATAACCATAATAAAAATTGGGCCCTATATAGTGATCAAAAAGTCTATTATCCCTTTAAATATACCATAGTAGAAGTTGACACAGGACAAGATCTCTAAATTAGTTAGATCGAAGATCGCTCGTTTTATATTTTAGAATTATTTCTTTAACTAGAATTTAATATTTAACCTCTAACAGCTAATATGAGAAAATAGTACCTTCAGTCATGATCTTTTGGGTGAATCTGTGGTAAGCTAAGATAACTCAAGAAGATATTATTAGATTTGGGTGAGTCTGTGGTGAGTTAAGATGAGCCAAGAAGATATTATTAGACTAGTGATTTAAAGTCTTGTTTGAATGAATTTAATTCAATTCATACTTAAAATTTGACCCAAAATTTATTCTGAACTCGAAATTTAACCCTAATTGTTACATAACCTTTTCAATCTCAGAGTCAATTAATTAATAGGTTAGTTAGTATATTAGGTAGGAGAGTTATTGGTAGAACCTTGATAAGATTTTGCTTTTTTTTTTTTCATTATTATGTAGGGAAACCGTAAGAATTAAGATTTGAAGCTACTAGGATTTTGTCATTTAGATAATTCCAAGAAGGATGAGATTTTGGGTACATTACATATAAATTGTTGTACGTAATTTTAATTTCGTGAGCAAATGATCGCTTCTCCTTACACTTTGAGTAATAAATTCGTCACTGCAGTTTAATTAATCCTATAAACTTTTGTTTACCAGATAAAATTATGGCTTTACCCTTGATCGATCTACTTGTAACAGTCAAAAGTCCACAAAGAGATGCATGCATGCATGTATATATGAAAAGGACTTTGCAATGTTAATATGATGACAGTAAAGATCAAAGTTTAGAATTGACAATTCAACCAACTCGGTAGGTTTGTCATCATCAAACATTACAAGACTAACAAACAAATCTTTCCACTGGATACATCAAATGTGGGAATATACATAAATAATAAATACGCCTTCATTTCACAAAAAAAAAAATTTATTTAAAGAAAAATTTGTTTCAAGAAAAAGTGTTGGCATAAAATGATATAACCAACTTAAATATATATAACAACTTAATCTTACTATCATGTCATGCACGTTTACTAAACTAAACCATCATTATTGTTAACACTCAAATTTGTCGATTGGCACGTTCAATCATCGACTTGGATGTAAATCTGACAACATGCTTCAATGGAGGAGCTAGTATTTAGTATGTTAACCTGTATTTATAGTTTTGCTACACCATCTTAATAAAGTTACAATTACTAATTGAAACTATATAGAGAGATCCTATTATAAAAAATAAGTATCATACAAGAGTTATTATTAGATATATACTAGTTGATAACTCGTGCAATGTACGGGTTAGTTTGAATAATAGTTTTAATAATTTGTAAGACATTTATGTCAAAAAAAAAATACATAATTCAATAATTATTTTTACCCGGAAATGTCTAATAACACTAATCAAATAGTGATATTTGAGTTTAATTGGAATGCTAATTCCTAATAAATTTTTGCGCTAAATTAAATTGATTATAGTAATATTTTAGAAAGAAAACCTAGACTATATATTTCAATTAATTAATTTAATAATGATATTTTCAAATTTTTAATTGGCTATATCTAAAAATTGAATATCTTAATAAAATTATAATAATTAAATTATCTTACATAAAATTGGTCAAGATATATTATCTTAAACAATTTTTTTAATAAAAATTATTATAATAAGATTGGTAGAACGAAAAATAAAAAATATTTTAGACTTACCTTCTCTTGTTAGAGAATAAAAATAAAAAATTATTTGCCTTTTACTAACATATATCGAGTTAACCCTTAATTAACTCGGTGAGTTTTTCAATTGAACATATATAGGTATTGATTTCAAATGACAATGTCATCTTACATCATCATTTATGTGTATTTACATATAAGAATAGAAGAATATATGATCAAACTAAGGCCCCAACTTTTTATAAATGAATATTTAATTTTCTCTAATTATTATTTTGAAATAGTAAGGAGTTGATTTGATTATTGTGGTTAGTTATGGGTAAAATGCGTAAATATTTTTAAATAAGCAAGTGGTTATAAAATATTCATTGTTGTCGGAGAATATTCGTTTGGTCGTGGAATATTCTTGCTGTCGGGGAATATTCGTACGACGGCGCAGCCTTGTGTGGGCCCCATAACGGAAAACGATTGGATGAAGAAAACGACAAGTATAAAATATTTATAAATAACGGCGTAGTTATTACCGTTAATACTGTTGGAATATCTGGTGGTTAAAACACAGTAATACGCGTTGTTGCACAGTAGCACACAGTATTGCACCAATTATTGATTCTTACGTAAGAAGGCACTACTCAATAATTGTTACAGTAATTATTGTTCAGTATTGTATTTTATTGATTCAATAATTGTTGCGTTGATATTTTATATTACTGTTGTTTCAATAATTGTCACTACATAGTATTTTTATTATCGGATCAATAATTCATATTAATTGAATAATATTATTAGATAGCAATATTGACAATGTCTAGAAAGTTCTGTCTAAAGAGAGGTTTGGTCATCTAATTACGCGCCAGTAAGGAGAAATCCTTATTGGAAAGTCCCCTCTTTCCTAGGAACTGCCTGGTTGCCAGTACTTGTGATTCTGTAATATTATTTGTGAATAATTAATTATTAATTTATATAATGAGAAAAATATTAATTTTATGTGGATATAGATGGAGAAATTTTTAAAGTGACAATTGTTAAAAAATTGATATTTTATCTTTTTTTATAAAATAATATTTTATCTTTTCTTATATAATAATATTTTATTATATTATATAATAATGATGATATTTTTTACAATGAATGTGGGATATATGAGTATATGAGGAGGAAGGTTATTTTTGTTGCATTTAATGATTAACACATGTTTTGTGTGTCGGTGGACCCCATTTCTTGACTGAAATTTGATTATAGCATGTAAAATCGCCCGTTTGTGGATTTCGGTCAATTGCTGTTTGGAATTTGGAAAAACTTTCTTCTGTAAAGTTGTAGAGAATTGAATTTTCTATAAAAAAAAGTGCGAGATTTGAATTTTCTGACAAAAGAGCTATTTATTATGAATTATTGAAGTTTCGAAGTTCTAGAATAATTGATTTTTGGAAGTTTTAAATAATTATATTTACAAAAATATTTTTTTACATTTTGTGGGCACCATTTGCACATGTTAGTTGTTGATTTCAAATGTCTAGAGGTGGGCGTAGGAATTTGGTTAATAAATATTATTAATTTATTAAATTTTCTGCTTTGGTGTTCTAAGCATTTTCCTATAAATAGGGTACTTAGGTTAGAATTGAAAATCACACCAGAAACTAAAGTTTTCTCTCTCTTTCTTTCTCGATATTTTGAGCGTATTCTTGTGAGTATTTTAATACTGTGAGTGTTGTTATACGGTGCAAGTTCAAGTAATAGCCTATATCCTGTGTTTCAAATAGAAGTACCGTCTTTACCAGGTAAGGGATGTTATTTTATTCAAAAATGATATTATTATTTCAATATCATTATATCGGAATATTGGTAAGATTCTTCTTGTGAAATTCTTATCTTTTCATGTCGGGGTTACTATTCACGAGTTACTATTCACGAAGCATGATGATTTTTTTTCTTGTGAAATTTCTATCTTTTAATGTCGATGTTACTATTCACGTATACGACACTATTCACGTATACGACACTATTCACAAATACGGTGTTTTTCGTCCAAAATATCTATTCTGGATACTAGCTTTAATTGTATCTATGTTTTGATCATTCTTGAATTTTACTCCACTATGATTACTTATGAGGTATTTTTGGACATGGAATAGCTGAATTACGAATCCTTAATATTTATTCTTTTGTTTCACTGGATTCGTTTTCTTTAAAATATTTTTCATCATCCTCAGTCCTAAATTATGATATAACTGAATATCTTTGGCCTGTAGTGCAAAGATGAATGATTTCTGATGAATATCTTTGGCCCGTAGTACAAAGATGAACATGTGTTTAAATGAACATGACCAACTGATGAATATATTTGGCCTGTAGTGTAAAGATGAATATTTGATTCCAAATATATATTGATTGATGTTACAGGGATAAAAGATAGACGATAAACTTTTAAATTCACATATAGAAGATAGTAGATTTCATTCTCTACTTAACTCTTCTAATGAATTATTATTTCCGCTGCAAATATTGATTTAAAACTTGTTGTCTATTGTATTCTATTAAATTTTTTCCTATTGAAGACTAAGGATAATTTGTTGTATATTATCTTGGTCATAATATTCTTTACTGGGCTAATTGAGCTCACCTTTTTCCTTTTTGTTCCATTTTTTTTTCAGGAGGCAAGAATGTAGCGGGTACTAGTCAGGATATGAAATGATGGTTCAAGATAGTTGTCTTAGTAGTCCTCGCTATTTTATAAAATAGTGTATCAATAAGTATAATGAGGACTTAATTGAGTATGAATATTATCTAGATGACAATATTTGTATTTAAACTCACAGTATATGTGTTGTCGTATTTTGCACGACATTTGTAATAATAAAGTTGTAGTTATTTTCTGTACCATGTATTTGGCGACTCAAAATGGGTTGGGTGGAATGGACCTATTTTGGGGGTGTCACAAGTTATCAAATTAAGTGAGTTAAATCACTTAATTATTTAAGAGTGGACTCAACGATTTTTTCAATTGATTTGATTTGTGATGTCATCATTTAATAAATTTTTTCAATTGATTTAATTTGATGATGTCATCATTTATGTGTATTTATATATAAGTATAGAAGTATTGATAGGGTTAACCATAAAAAAAATGTATTAATAAAGTTTCAAATTAATTATTTTAAAAAAAAAAAAATTGAAACAGAGGGAGTAGTTCACTTCACAGCGATGCACGAGTGAACACATAGTCCTTAAAAGTTAAAGCAAGCAATTACTAAGATTAAAATTAGCCCTCAGCTCAGCAATGAGTGATGAAGCATCATCAGCTTTAAGTGGGCCAAAATGGGTCATCGACTAAGAGTGACTACAATATCGCCAAAGTAAAAGAAAGATTTTCGCAGTTGAGACGTGTCTAGCTCTTTACCGACTTAATAAGAAAAAGAAAAGGTAGTTCATAATAATTCCAAAAATAAAATCAATTGAAATTTCTTATATGCTACTTTAATGATGCATCAAAAGTCATTAAAATCTTGTCATTTTAACATATATAATTAAGGACAAGCGATGTAACTAATTAATATGAATTTTTTTTTAAGACAAAAAATTTAATTTGAGGCTCCAATTATCCTAATGAGATGAATGTGCGAGAACCTTTTAACAGTACTGTTTTGCTGCACATTAACTTGTTATATGTAACAATATAATTGAGAAAAAGTAACATCTATCTATATATATATTGGTGTAAAGCAACAAGCATTCCCCATTTTGCTGGATTTCATATCTTGAATTTATAGGTCAATCATGTAACACCCCCTTTCCGAAAAGAAAAGGGAGGTCACGTGCAAAGCATAACAAACCTCAAAATAAATAAACAAAGCACTAACAACCTCAAAATATTAATAGTGATATCCATCAATGAAGCACTAAATGTAATTCTCCAACTAGAGTCAAAATAATCAAAACTAAAAAAAATTGAATCAACCTGGATGGTCAAAGGCAATACTCTAATCACACTAACTCTGAATCACCCCTGCAAACCTGCCGAAAGAAAAACACAGCATGAGCCAATTGCCTAGTACGGATACAGATATACAACTGATATACAAAAACAACTGAGACAAAATACTGAACAAAGCCTCAAGTGTTATAAATACTGACGAAAATATAAACTCCAAAGATCTGAATGGAATATATCTGAATCAACAGAATTGACAAAACCAATAGAAGAATAAAGAAATAACGAATTGAAGTAACTAACTCAATTAATTGAACTGAACAGAAACAAACAAAACTAATACAATAAAATAATAGGCTGAATCAAATGGTTGAGTGTTATTTCATACCGAATGAGCTCAGAAATATACATTGCCACACAGGCAAGTCAAATGATGCCACACAGGCAACCAAAATAATGTCACACAGGCAAATCACACATTGGACCACGAATCCAAATGCAAATCGGATAGGTGTGTTTGTCACAACATCACAAATTCTCAGAACAGAAAACTAGGGTTAACCCATACGCCTCCCACAACAAAATATCAAATGGCCCACTTCCTCCGGAGCCCAAATGGAGACGCCGTGGACTAATCATGTAAGACCCCAAATTATTAATAAATGAAATTTAATTTCCTCTATTTATTATTCTGAAATAGTAAGGGTTGATTTGATTAATGTGGTCAGCTATGGGTAAAATGCGTAAATATTTTAAATAAGCAAGTGGTTATAAAATATTCATTGTTGTCGGAGAATATTCGCTTGGTCGTGGAATATTCTTACTGTCGGAGAATATTCGTACGACGGCGCAGTCTTTTGTGGGCCCCATAACGGAAAGCGATTGGATGAAGAAAACGACAAAAATAAGTTGTTTATAAATAACGGCATAGTTGTTACCGTTAATACTGTTGGAATACCCGGTGGTTAAAACACAGTAATACGCGTTGTTGCACAGTAGCACACGATATTGCACCAATTATTGATTCTTACGTAAGAAGGCACTACTCAATAATTATTACAGTAATTACTGTTTAATATTATATTTTATTGATTCAATAATTGCTGCGTTGATATTTTATATTACTGTTGTTTTAATAATTGTCACTACACAGTATTTTCTATTATCGGAACAATAATTCATATTATCTGAATAATATTATTAGATAACATTATTGGCAATGTCTAGAAAGTTCTGTCTAAGGAGAGGTTTGGTCATCTAATTGCGCGCCAGTAAGGAGAGATCCTTATTGAAAAGCCCCCTCTTTCCTGGGAACGGCCTGGTTGCCAGTACTGTGATTCCGTAATATTATTTGTGTATAATTAATTATTGATTTATATGATGAGGAAAATATTGATTTTATGTGGATATAGATGGGGAAAATTTTTAATGTGACAATTGTTGAAAATTAATATTTTATCTTTTTCTGATAAAATAATTCATTTAAATATATTATTTTAATAATATATTGATGGTAATATTTTTACAATGAATGTGAAATATATGAGGAGGAAGAGTATTTTTGTGGCATTAAATGATTAACACATATTTTGTGTGTTGGTGGACACAATTCTTGACCGAAAATTTATTATTGACTGTAAAATCGCCCGTTTATGGATTTCGGTCAATTTCTGTTTGGAATTTGGAAAAACTTTCTTCTGTAAAGTTGTAGAGAATTGAATTTCCTATAAAAACTCGCGAGATTCAAATTTTCTGATAAAAGGGCTATTTATTATGAATTATTGACGTTCTGAAGTTCCGAAATAATTGATTTTTGGAAGTTTTAATTATTTTTTTCAAAGAAAACGTTTTTTGTCTGTTTTGTGGGCTACAACATGTGCATAATGAGCTGAGTTCAGATGGTCTTGAGGTGGGCTTGAAAATTATATATATATATTAATATTATATTAAATTTTCTGCTTTGGTGTTCTAAACATTTTCCTATAAATAGGGTGCTTAGGTTAGAATTGAAAATCACACCAGAAACACAAGTTTCTCTCTATTTCTCTCTCTATATCGAGCGTATTCTTGTGAGTATTTGATACTTTGAATGTTGTTATACGGTGCAAGTTTCCTTCAGCACTATATCTAGTATTCCAGTCAGAAGTACCGTCTTTCCTAGGTAAGGGATGTTATTTCTTTTTAAATGATATTATTTTCTTCAATATCATTATACCGAAGTATTGATCTGAACTTTTTATCAAATTTAAAACTTTTCATGTCGGGGTTACTATTCACGAGTTACTATTCATGAGTTACTATTCACGAGTTACTATTCACCGAAAAATGAAATTTTCTTCTTTTCGTCCAAAATATCTATTCTGGATACTAGCTTTGATTGTATCCATGTTTTGATCATTCTTGAATTTTACTCCACTATGATTATTTATGAGGTATTTTTGGACATGGAATAGCTGAAATACGAATCCTTAACATTTATTATTTTGTTTCACTGGATTCGTTTCCTTAAAAAATATTTTCATCATCCTCAGTCCTAAATGATGACATAAATGAATATCTTTGGCCTGTAATGCAAAGATTAATGATTTCTGATGAATATCTTCGGCCCGTAGTGCAAAGATGAACAGGTGTTGAGGTGAACATAACCAACTGATGATTATCTTTGGCCTGTAGTACAAAAATGACTATTTGATTCAGGATATTTATTGATTGATATTACAGGTGTGACGCCCCCAAAATAGGTATACAACACCCATTCTGAGTCGCCAAAATACATGGTACAGAAACAACTACATCTTTATTATTACAACACAAGAACTGTGAGTTTAAATACAAATATTGTCATTTAGACAATATCCACACTCAAATAAGCCCTCATTACAATTATTGATACATTATTTCACAAAAATAGTGAGGACTACTAAAGTAACTTCTAGAACCATCATTCCATACCCCGACTAGTACTCGCTACATTCTCGCCTCCTGAGAAAAATGGAACAAAAAGGAAAAGGGTGAGCTCAACTAGCCCAGTAAAGAACATTATGACTAAGATAATACAGAACAAATTATCGTTAGTCTTCAACAGGGAAAAATCTAATAGAATACAATAGACAACAAGTTTTAAATCAATAACTGCAGCGGAAACAGCAAACCATTAGAAGAGTCAAGTAGAGAATGAGTTCTACTATCTTCTAAGATTTAAAAGTCCATCATCAATATTTTATCCCTGTAACAACAATCAATAACCATCTTTAATCAAATATTCATCTTTGCACTACAGGCCAAAGATATTCATTTGTATCACCAGTCGGTCATGTTCATCTCAACACCTGTTCATCTTTGCACTACGGGCCAAAGATATTCATCAGTGAATCATTCATCTTTGCACTACGGCCAAAGATATTCAGTAATATCATCATTTAGGACTGAGGATGATGAAAAATATCTTAAAGAAAACGAATCCAGTGAAACAAAATAACAATATTAAGGATTCGTATTTCGATTTATTCATGTCCAAAAATACCTTATAATTATTCATAGTGAAGTAGAATTCAAGAATGATCAAAACATGGATACAATCAAAGCTAGTACCCAGAATAGATATTTTGGACGAAAAGAAGAAATTTTATTTTTCGGTGAATAGTAACTCGTGAATAGTAACTCGTGAATAGTAACTCATGAATAGTAACCCCGACGTGAAAAGTTCCAAATTTGATAAAAATTTCCAACCAATATTTCGGCATAATGATATTGAAGAAATAATATCATTTTTGAATAAAATAACATCCCTTACCTCGTACAGACAGTACTTCTGGTCGGAATACCGGTATAAGGCTGAAAGACACTTGCTCTGATGAATAGAAACTCTCAAAGTATCTAAATACTCACAAAATACACTCAATAATCTAGAGAGAGAAAGAGAGAAAACTTGTTTCTGGTGTGATTTTCAATTCTAACTTAGCCCTCTATTTATAGGAAAATGTTAGCACGCCGAAGCAGACTTAACCTGCAACCTGATGGCTTTACCTGCTACTATTCTCACCCACCACATTTGAATAAAAATCTCAGCACATTTCTTCACCAACCAAGAGTGGGGCCCACCAATTCTAGAATTTTCTACCAAAATGATTAACTCCGAAAATTTAACAATTTCTGAACCAGTCATCTCGTAAAATTCATAATAAATCATACGTTCATTTTTAACGGTTCAAAATTTGTGGACATATACTCAACTTATATATGTATAACATATCCAAAAATTACCACGATCCAACGGTCGGATTAAAAATTATAACTCCCGCAAAATATCTCAAAAACCCTGATTTTTAATACCTCCATTCCGACAAAAATACTGATAAAAACCTCAACATTAACTCCTTCATTTTTAACCACAAAAATATATCCCTCATTTATATCCACAAAAATAAATATTTCCTTATCATATGAATCAATAATTAATTATTTACAAATAATATTACAGAATCACATTTATGACAACCAGGCCGTTCCCAGGAAAGAGGGGGCTTTCCAATAAGGATTTCTCCTTACTGGCGCGCAATTAGATGACCAAACCTCTCCTTAGACAGAACTTTCTAGACATTGCCAATAATGTTATCTAATAATATTATTCAAATAATATGAATTATTGATCTGATAATGGAAAATACTGTGTAGTGACAATTATTGAAACAACAGTAATATAAAATATCAACGCAGCAATTATTGAATCAATAAAATAAAATACTGAACAGTAATTACTGTAACCATTATTGAGTAGTGCCTTCTTACGTAAGAATCAATAATTGGTGCAATACAGTGTGCTACTGTGTAACAACGCGTATTACTGTGTTTTAACCACCGGGTATTCCAACAGTATTAACGGTAACAACTACGCCGTTATTAATAAAAAACATATACTTGTCGTTTTCTTCATCCAATCGCTTTCCGTTATGGGGCCCACAAAAGACTGCGCCGTCGTACGAATATTCCCCGACAGGAAGAATATTCCACGACCAAACGAATATTCCCCGACAACAATGAATATTTTATAACCACTTGCTTATTTAAAATATTTACGCATTTTACCCATAACTAACCTCATTAATCAATTTAACACTTACTATTTCAAAATAATAAATAGAGGGAATTTAAATTTCATTTATTAATAATTTGGGGTCTTACAACCTCCCCTCCTTATGAAATTTCGTCCTCGAAATTGACGTACGTACCTGGTGTTTCGAAAAGATGAGGATACCTCGCTTTCATTTCCGTTTCCAACTCCCAGGTCATTTCCTCAATAGCATGGTTTCTCCACAAAACTTTAACTTGTGGTATGACCTTCGTGCGTAGGACATGCTCCTTTCTATCCAAGATCTTGACAGGTACCTCTTCGTACGTTAAGTCTTCAGCTATCTCGTCCGGTTCTAACTCAATAACGTGGTCTGGGTCTTTCACATATTTACGTAACACAGATATATGAAAAACATTATGAACACGAGACATACTTGGAGGTAACGCAAGTCTATAGGCCACATTTCCTACTCGGTCAAGAATCTGAAATGGACCAATAAATCGTGGATTGAGCTTTCCTCTCTTCCCAAATCTTGTAACTCCTTTCCATGGAGCCACACGCAACAATACATGATCCCCAATGTCAAATTCCACGTCCTTCCGATGAAGATCCGCATAACTCTTTTGTCGATCCTGTGCCGTTTGTATACGTTGTCGAATCGTTTGGATCTTCTCTGTAGTCATGCGTACCAACTCTGGTCCCAACAATGTTGCTTCACCCACCTCGTCCCAGCATACTGGAGAGCGACACTTTCGTCCATATAATGCTTCAAATGGGGCCACACCTATACTTGCCTGATAACTGTTATTGTAAGAGAATTCCACCAATGGTAGGTACTTATCCCAACTCCCTTTGAAATCTAGGACACAAAGTCTTAATAGATCTTCAAGAGTTTGAATAGTCCTCTCTGATTGTCCGTCCGTTTGAGGATGGTATGCCGAACTAAATCGTAAATCTGTGCCCATAGCTTTTTGCAAGCTAACCCAAAATCTTGAAGTGAATCTTGGGTCACGATCCGAAACTATGGATACTGGCATGCCATGCAGTCTCACAATCTCATCTACGTATATACGAGCAAGACGTTCAAGGGAATAAGTCTCCCGTATCGGCAAGAAATGAGCAGACTTGGTTAATCTATCAACAATAACCCAAATAGCATTTATGCCTTGAGAAACCGTGGGAAGACCCGTAACGAAATCCATGGTAATGTGTTCCCACTTCCATTTCGGAATCTCAAGTGGTTGCAATGGACCCTTTGGTACTTGATGTTCCGCCTTTACACGTTGACAAGTTAAACACCTCGAGATAAACTTTGCAATCTCTCTCTTCATATTATTCCACCAAAATGTATGTCGTAGATCACGATACATTTTGGTACTTCCAGGATGGATTGCAAATGGTGTATTGTGTGCTTCCATCATGATCTTGTACTTCAAATCAGAATTGTTAGGAACACAGAGTCTAGAGTGAACTCGAAGTATTCCTTCTTCATCGATTCTTGCTTCTGGAATAGAACCTTCTTGCACTTTCTTCTTCATACGCATCAGCTCTATGTCCGTAGCTTGAGCAGCTTTAACTTTATCGATTAAAGTCGGTTCTACTCGTATATTTGATATCATCATGTGGGTACTTGGAGCCTTCATCTCTATCTCCATCCTTTGCAAGTCATACAAAATGGGCCTTTGTGTTAACAACATTGCACTCGTACCCGCATATGATCTTCTACTCAATGCGTCAGCTACTACGTTTGCTTTTCCAGGATGATATTGGATGGTATGATCGTAATCTTTCAACAGCTCGAGCCAACGTCGCTGCCGCATGTTGAGTTCCTTTTGGGTGAAGAAATATTTAAGGCTTTTATGATCTGTATAGATCTCCACTTTCTCCCCATACAGGTAGTGTCTCCAGATCTTCAACGCGAAAACTACTGCTGCCAACTCCAAATCATGAGTAGGATAATTCCTCTCATATTCTTTGAGTTGTCGCGAGGCATAGGCTATGACTTTCCCATGTTGCATGAGAACACATCCTAACCCTTTGCCTGAAGCATCACTGTAGATAACAAATCCATCCGAACCAGATGGTATTGTCAGAACAGGTGCCGAAATGAGTCTCCTCTTAAGCTCTTGAAAACTCTTCTCGCATTCCTCGCTCCATACGAATTTGATATCTTTCCGAGTCAGCTGAGTTAACGGGGTAGCGATTCGAGAAAACCCTTCCACGAATCTTCGATAATAACCAGCTAAGCCTAGAAAGCTACGTACTTCGGTCACCGTCTTTGGTTGCTCCCAACTTTGTATTGCTTCAATCTTCGCCGGGTCAACAGATACTCCATGTTTTGACACCACGTGCCCTAGGAAAGCTACTTCCTCAAGCCAGAACTCGCATTTCTTCAACTTGGCATATAACTTATTTTCACGCAGCCTTTGGAGTACCAGCTTCAAATGATGCTCATGATCTTCACGGCTTTTGGAATATATGAGGATGTCATCAATAAAGACAACAACGAACTGATCCAAATAATCCTTAAATACTCGGTTCATCATATCCATGAAAGCCGCAGGAGCATTAGTCAATCCAAAAGACATAACTAGGAACTCATAATGCCCGTACCGAGTTCTGAAGGCAGTCTTTGGAATATCCTCAGTTTTAACCTTCAGCTGATGATATCCAGAACGAAGATCGATCTTTGAAAAGAACTGTGCTCCTTGTAACTGGTCAAACAGGTCATCAATACGAGGTAGCGGATACCTATTCTTAATAGTGACATGGTTTAATTCCCGGTAATCAATACAAAGTCGCATACTCCCGTCTTTCTTCTTTACAAATAAAACAGGAGCACCCCAAGGAGATGTACTAGGACGAATGAAACCGATGTCCAACAACTCTTGTAGTTGGACCTTTAACTCCTGAAGTTCAATAGGAGCCATTCGATATGGGGTTTTAGAAATGGGCTTTGTACCAGGTTCAAGATCAATAAAGAATTCAATTTCTCGTTCCGGGGGTAGACCGGGAAGTTCTTCAGGAAATACGTCAGGAAAGTCAATAACAACAGGAATATTATTCAAATTTGACGTGTCTTTATTCAAATCCATAACATGGGCTAAGAAAGCTTGACATCCGTTTTTTAATAAACGAATGGCTTTATGGCTTGATATAACAGTGATTGATTTTAATGGCTTAGTTGTTTGAATTCGTACAACAGGTTGGTTAGGAATATGAAAACTAACAACCTTACGAAAACAATCAATTTTGGCATGATGAGTAGTTAGCCAATCAATCCCTAAAATCACATCAAAAGCAAGTATCTTTAAAGAGATAAGGTCAACAGGTAAGGTGATGGTACCAACTTGGATCACACAAGATTTATAAACAGTGGATGTGATGAAAGTTTCTCCTAACGGAGTCTCCACAGATAAATCAAAGTCTAACTTCTCCGGAGTCAAGTTTAAACGTTGAGCACAAGCAGGAGAGATAAAAGAATGGGTAGAACCGGTATCTAATAAGGTATAAACTTCGCATGAATTTATGATTAGCTTACCCGTGATCACCTCGTTTGGGTTCCTCGCATGTTGACCAGTCACGACAAACGCTCTTCCAGGAACCGTTGACTTTATCTTTTCTGGGACAGCTTTTTGAGTCACCATCCCCGCTGGACTTGGTTTTGCTACAGTGCAATCTCGAGCGATATGTCCTTCCTTTCCACAATTATAACATACCTTAAACTGTTGTGGGCAGTTTGGGCTGATATGTCCTTCTTTTCCGCACTTATAGCATATAACCGGTGGTCGTTCTCCTCCCTTGGAACCAATTGTTGTTGGTGCTGACGTCTTCGTATTGTCATTGTTGAATCTCCTCTTTTTAAAATCTCCTCCCGACTCGCTTCTTCTATTTTCATAGCCACGATTACCACCAGAGTGGTTGCCGTTCTTGTCTGTATTTTTCTTTCTCCGCTGGTTATCATTGTTCTGATGACTGCTGTCACCGATATGATCCTGGTTGTGATCCCTCAGTTGACCGTACTCGTTATCTCGCTCTAATAATTGAGCCCTGTTGACAACATCTGAATAGAGAGAAAATTTATGAGAAATGAGATATTGACGTATGCCGGGTTTCAAACCTCTCAGAAACATCCTCGTCATACGTTCCTCATTCTCCACCAAATGAGGTGCAAACCTGGACAACTCTGCAAACTTTGCCTCGTACTGAGATACCGTCATATTATTCTGCTCTAGTCTAATAAACTCTACCTCCTTCATATGACGAATACTTTCAGGAAAGTACTTGTCATTGAACAGTTTTTGAAATGTCTCCCAAGACATGCTGAGTGCGGTTGGATGGGTACGCTTCACAGACTCCCACCAGTAATCTGCCTCGCCACGGAACATAAAGGTGGCGAATGGAACCTTCTGTTCCTCCGTGCATCCCAAGACATCGAATATCTTGGTAATTTGCTTGACCCACGTTTCCGCCATGATCGGATCCGGCTTTCCCTTAAATTCTGGTGGTCCCAATTCTTTGAACTGTTTGGCTGTGACAAACCGTGAATTGCTATCATTTCCTCCTGTATTTTGAACACGAGTCTCCCTTGTCTGGTTTTGCATGAATTGCAAAAAACTTCTAAACATTCCATCGTTCATCATCTGCTCATTGGTGTTGTTCACAGGAGGAACATTGCCAGCCTGTTGCACGTTCTCCTCGTTGGTAAGCACCGGTGTCTCCACGGTCTCATTTACTCCACTATTAACATTCTCAGTCGACATTCTCAAATACTGCCATAAAACAAGGGTTAATTAAATAAATTAACAAATCACATAATACCCCTATATTATGACTGACCAATAAATAAGCTTAGGTAGGACACACTAGCGAAGGATTCGTCTCTCCCCTCCTAGTTCTATTCCCCGATCTCCGCCAGAGATCATATCCCTAAGCTCTGATACCAACTGTGACGCCCCCAAAATAGGTATACAACACCCATTCTGAGTCGCCAAAATACATGGTACAGAAACAACTACATCTTTATTATTACAACACAAGAACTGTGAGTTTAAATACAAATATTGTCATTTAGACAATATCCACACTCAAATAAGCCCTCATTACAATTATTGATACATTATTTCACAAAAATAGTGAGGACTACTAAAGTAACTTCTAGAACCATCATTCCATACCCCGACTAGTACTCGCTACATTCTCGCCTCCTGAGAAAAATGGAACAAAAAGGAAAAGGGTGAGCTCAACTAGCCCAGTAAAGAACATTATGACTAAGATAATACAGAACAAATTATCGTTAGTCTTCAACAGGGAAAAATCTAATAGAATACAATAGACAACAAGTTTTAAATCAATAACTGCAGCGGAAACAGCAAACCATTAGAAGAGTCAAGTAGAGAATGAGTTCTACTATCTTCTAAGATTTAAAAGTCCATCATCAATATTTTATCCCTGTAACAACAATCAATAACCATCTTTAATCAAATATTCATCTTTGCACTACAGGCCAAAGATATTCATTTGTATCACCAGTCGGTCATGTTCATCTCAACACCTGTTCATCTTTGCACTACGGGCCAAAGATATTCATCAGTTAATCATTCATCTTTGCACTACGGCCAAAGATATTCAGTAATATCATCATTTAGGACTGAGGATGATGAAAAATATCTTAAAGAAAACGAATCCAGTGAAACAAAATAACAATATTAAGGATTCGTATTTCGATTTATTCATGTCCAAAAATACCTTATAATTATTCATAGTGAAGTAGAATTCAAGAATGATCAAAACATGGATACAATCAAAGCTAGTACCCAGAATAGATATTTTGGACGAAAAGAAGAAATTTTATTTTTCGGTGAATAGTAACTCGTGAATAGTAACTCGTGAATAGTAACTCATGAATAGTAACCCCGACGTGAAAAGTTCCAAATTTGATAAAAATTTCCAACCAATATTTCGGCATAATGATATTGAAGAAATAATATCATTTTTGAATAAAATAACATCCCTTACCTCGTACAGACAGTACTTCTGGTCGGAATACCGGTATAAGGCTGAAAGACACTTGCTCTGATGAATAGAAACTCTCAAAGTATCTAAATACTCACAAAATACACTCAATAATCTAGAGAGAGAAAGAGAGAAAACTTGTTTCTGGTGTGATTTTCAATTCTAACTTAGCCCTCTATTTATAGGAAAATGTTAGCACGCCGAAGCAGACTTAACCTGCAACCTGATGGCTTTACCTGCTACTATTCCCACCCACCACATTTGAATAAAAATCTCAGCACATTTCTTCACCAACCAAGAGTGGGGCCCACCAATTCTAGAATTTTCTACCAAAATGATTAACTCCGAAAATTCAACAATTTCTGAACCAGTCATCTCGTAAAATTCATAATAAATCATACGTTCATTTTTAACGGTTCAAAATTTGTGGACATATACTCAACTTATATATGTATAACATATCCAAAAATTACCACGATCCAACGGTCGGATTAAAAATTATAACTCCCGCAAAATATCTCAAAAACCCTGATTTTTAATACCTCCATTCCGACAAAAATACTGATAAAAACCTCAACATTAACTCCTTCATTTTTAACCACAAAAATATATCCCTCATTTATATCCACAAAAATAAATATTTCCTTATCATATGAATCAATAATTAATTATTTACAAATAATATTACAGAATCACATTTATGACAACCAGGCCGTTCCCAAGAAAGAGGGGGCTTTCCAATAAGGATTTCTCCTTACTGGCGCGCAATTAGATGACCAAACCTCTCCTTAGACAGAACTTTCTAGACATTGCCAATAATGTTATCTAATAATATTATTCAAATAATATGAATTATTGATCTGATAATGGAAAATACTGTGTAGTGACAATTATTGAAACAACAGTAATATAAAATATCAACGCAGCAATTATTGAATCAATAAAATAAAATACTGAACAGTAATTACTGTAACCATTATTGAGTAGTGCCTTCTTACGTAAGAATCAATAATTGGTGCAATACAGTGTGCTACTGTGTAACAACGCGTATTACTGTGTTTTAACCACCGGGTATTCCAACAGTATTAACGGTAACAACTACGCCGTTATTAATAAAAAACATATACTTGTCGTTTTCTTCATCCAATCGCTTTCCGTTATGGGGCCCACAAAAGACTGCGCCGTCGTACGAATATTCCCCGACAGGAAGAATATTCCACGACCAAACGAATATTCCCCGACAACAATGAATATTTTATAACCACTTGCTTATTTAAAATATTTACGCATTTTACCCATAACTAACCTCATTAATCAATTTAACACTTACTATTTCAAAATAATAAATAGAGGGAATTTAAATTTCATTTATTAATAATTTGGGGTCTTACAACAGGGATAAAATGTTAATGATGGGCTTTTAAATTCATAGATAATCGTAGATTTCATTCTCTACGTAACTTTTCTATGAATTATTATTTTTCGCTGCGAATATTGATTTAAAACTTGTTGTCTATTGTATTCTATTAAATTTTTTCCTGTTGAAGACTAACGATAATTTGTTGTATATTATCTTAGTCATAATATTCTTTACTAGGCTAGTTGAGCTCACCCTTTTCCTTGATGTTCCATTTTCTTCTCAGGAGGCGAGAATGTAGCAAGTACTAGTCGGGGTATGGAATGAAGGTTCTAGGAAGTTGTTTTAGTAGTCCTCACCATTTTTTTTGTAAAATATTGTACCAATAATTGTAATGAGGACTTATTTGAGTGTGGATATTGTCTAGATGACAATATTTATATTTACACTCACAGTTTTTATGTTGTATTAATAAAGTTGTAGTTGTTTCTGTATCATGTTATTGACGACTCAGAATGGGTGTTGTATACCTATTTTGGGGGCGTCACATTTGGTATCAGAGCTTAGGGATATGATTTCTGGCGGAGATCGGAGAATAGAACTAGGAGAGGAGAGACGAGTAAATCCTTCGCTAGTGTGTCCTACCTAAGCTTATTTGTTGGTTGATCATAATATAGGGATATTATGTGATTTGTTAATTTGTTAAATTAACCCTTGTTTTATGGCAGTATTTGAAAATGTCGACTGAGAATGTTAACAGTGGAGTAAATGAAATCGTGGAGACACCTGTACTCACCAACGAGGAGAACGTGCAACAGGCTGGCAATGTTCCTCCTGTGAACAACACCACTGAGCAGACGGTGAACGATGAGATGTTTAGAAGCTTTTTGCGATTCATGCAAAACCAGACGAAGGAGATTCCTGTTCAAAATATAGGAAGAAACAATGGCAACGCACAGCTGGTCACAGCCAAGCAGTTCAAAGAGTTGGGACCACCAGAATTCTGGGGAAAGCCGGATCCGATTAAGGCGGAGACATGGGTCAAGTAAATTACCAAGATATTTGATGTCTTGGGATGCACGGAGGAACAGAAGGTTCCATTCGCCACCTTTATGTTCCGTGGTGAGGCAGACTACTGGTGGGAATCTGTGAAGCGTACTCATCCAGCCGCACTCAGCATGTCTTGGGAGACATTTCAGAAACTATTCAATGACAAGTACTTTTCTGAAAGTATTCGTCATATGAAGGAGGTAGAGTTTATTAGACTGGAGCAGAATAACATGACGGTATCCCAGTACAAGGCGAAGTTTGCAGAGTTGTCCAGATTTGCACCTCATTTGGTGGAGAATGAGGAACGTATGACGCGGATGTTTCTGAGAGGTTTGAAACCCGGCATACGTCAATATCTCATTTCTCATAAATTTTCTCTCTATTTAGATGTTGTCAACAGTGCCCAATTATTAGAGCGAGATAACGAGTACGGTCAACCGAGGGACCACAACCAGGATCATATCGGTGACAACAGTCATCAGAACAATGATAACCAGCGGAGAAAGAAAAATACAGACAAGAACGGCAACCACTCTAGTGGTAATCGTGGCTATGAAAATAGAAGAAGCGAGTCGGAAGGAGATTTTAAAAAGAGGAGATTCAACAATGACAATACGAAGACGTCAGCACCAGCAGCAACTGATTCCAAGGGAGGAGAACGACCACCGGTCATATGCTATAAATGTAGAAAAGAGGGACATATTAGCCCAAACTATCCACAACAGTTCAAGGTATGCTATAATTGTGGAAAGGAAGGACATATCGCTCGAGATTGTACGGTAGCGAAACCAAGTTCAGCAGGGACGGTGACTCAAAAGGCTGTCCCAGAAAAGTCAAAGTCAACGGTTCCTGGAAGAGCGTTTGTCGTGACTGGTCAACATGCGAGGAACCCAAACGAGGTGATCACGGGTAAGCTAATCATAAATTCATGTGAAGTTTATACCTTACTAGATACCGGTGCTACCCATTCATTTATTTCTCCTGCTTGTGCTCAACGTTTAAACTTGACTCCGGAGAAATTAGACTTTGATTTATCTGTGGAGACTCCGTTAGGGGAAACTTTCATCACATCCACTGTTTATAAATCTTGTTTGATCCAAGTTGGTACCATCACCTTACCTGTTGACCTTATCTCTTTAAAGATACTTGCATTTGACGTGATTTTAGGAATTGATTGGTTAACTACTCATCATGCCAAAATTGATTATTTTCGTAAGATGATTAGTTTTCATATTCCTAATCAACCTGTTGTTCGAATTCAAACAACAAAGCCATTAAAATCAATCACTGTCATATCAAGTCATAAAGCCATTCGTTTATTGAAAAATGGATGTCAAGCTTTCTTAGCCCACGTTATGGATTTGAATAAAGACACGTCAAATTTGAATAATATTCCTGTTGTTAGCAACTTTCCTGACGTATTTCCTGAAGAACTTTCCGGTCTACTCCCGGAACGTGAAGTTGAATTTTTTATTGATCTTGAACCTGGTACAAAGCCTATTTCTAAAACCCCATATCGAATGGCTCCTATTGAACTTCAGGAGTTGAAGGTCCAACTACAAGAGTTATTGGACATCGGTTTCATTCGTCCTAGTACATCTCCTTGGGGTGCTCCTATTTTATTTGTAAAGAAGAAAGACGGGAGTATGCGACTTTGTATCGATTACCGGGAATTAAACCATGTCACTATCAAGAATAGGTATCCGCTACCTCGTATTGATGACCTGTTTGACCAGTTACAAGGAGCACAATTCTTTTCAAAAATCGATCTTCGTTCTGGATATCATCAGCTGAAGGTTAAAACTGAGGATATTCCGAAGACTGCCTTTAGAACTCGGTACGGGCATTATGAATTCTTGGTCATGTCTTTTGGATTGACTAATGCTCCTGCGGCTTACATGGATATGATGAACCGAGTATTCAAGGATTATTTGGATCAGTTCGTTGTTGTCTTTATTGATGACATCCTCATATATTCCAAAAACCGTGAAGATCATGAGCACCATTTGAAGCTGGTACTCCAAAGGCTGCGTGAAAACAAGTTATATGCTAAGTTAAAGAAATGCGAGTTCTGGCTTGAGGAAGTAGCATTCCTAGGGCACGTGGTGTCGAAACATGGAGTATCTGTGGGCCCGGCGAAGATTAAAGCAATACAAAGCTGGGAGCAACCGAAGACGGTGACCGATGTACGTAATTTTCTGGGCTTAGCTGGTTATTATCGGAGATTCGTAGAAGGGTTTTCTCGAATCGCTACCCCGTTAACTCAGCTGACTCGGAAGGATATCAAATTCGTATGGAGCGAAGAATGCGAGAAGAGTTTCCAAGAGCTTAAGAGGAGACTCATTTCGGCACCTGTTCTGACAATACCATCTGGTTCGGATGGATTTGTTATCTACGGCGATGCTTCAGGCAAAGGGTTAGGATGTGTTCTCATGTAACGTGGGAAAGTCATAGCCTATGCCTCGCGACAACTTAAAGAATATGAGAGGAATTATCCTACTCATGATCTAGAGTTGGCAGCAGTCGTTTTCGCGCTAAAGATCTGGAGGCACTATCTATATGGGGAGAAGGTGGAGATATATTCAGACCATAAAAGCCTCAAATATTTCTTCACTCAAAAAGAACTCAACATGCGGCAACGAAGTTGGCTCGAGCTGTTGAAAGATTACGACCACACTATTCAATACCATCCTGGAAAAGCAAATGTGGTACGTATGTCCTACGCACGAAGGTCATACCACAAGTTAAAGTTTTGTGGAAAAACCATGCTATTGAGAAAATGACCTGGGAGTTAGAAACGGAAATGAAAGCGAGGTATCCTCATCTTTTCGAAACACCAGGTACGTATGTCAATTTCGAGGACGAAATTTCATAAGGAGGGGAGGTTGTAAGACCCCAAATTATTAATAAATGAAATTTAATTTCCTCTATTTATTATTCTGAAATAGTAAGGGTTGATTTGATTAATGTGGTCAGTTATGGGTAAAATGCGTAAATATTTTAAATAAGCAAGTGGTTATAAAATATTCATTGTTGTCGAGAAATATTCGCTTGGTCGTGGAATATTCTTACTGTCGGAGAATATTCGTACGACGGCGCAGTCTTTTATGGGCCCCATAACGGAAAGCGATTGGATGAAGAAAACGACAAAAATAAGTTATTTATAAATAACGGCATAGTTGTTACCGTTAATACTGTTGGAATACCCGGTGGTTAAAACACAGTAATACGCGTTGTTGCACAGTAGCACACGATATTGCACTAATTATTGATTCTTATGTAAGAAGGCACTACTCAATAATTGTTACAGTAATTACTGTTCAATATTGTATTTTATTGATTCAATAATTACTGCGTTGATATTTTATATTACTGTTGTTTTAATAATTGTCACTACACAGTATTTTCTATTATCGGAACAATAATTCATATTATCTGAATAATATTATTAGATAACATTATTGGCAATGTCTAGAAAGTTCTGTCTAAGGAGAGGTTTGGTCATCTAATTGCGCGCCAGTAAGGAGAGATCCTTATTGAAAAGCCCCCTCTTTCCTGGGAACGGCCTGGTTGCCAGTACTATGATTCCGTAATATTATTTGTGTATAATTAATTATTGATTTATATGATGAGGAAAATATTGATTTTATGTGGATATAGATGGAGAAAATTTTTAATGTGACAATTGTTGAAAATTAATATTTTATCTTTTTCTGATAAAATAATTCATTTAAATATATTATTTTAATAATATATTGATGGTAATATTTTTACAATGAATGTGGAATATATGAGGAGGAAGAGTATTTTTGTGGCATTAAATGATTAACACATATTTTGTGTGTTGGTGGACACAATTCTTGACCGAAAATTTATTATTGAATGTAAAATCGCCCGTTTGTGGATTTCGGTCAATTTCTGTTTGGAATTTGGAAAAACTTTCTTCTGTAAAGTTGTAGAGAATTGAATTTTCTATAAAAACTCGCGAGATTCGAATTTTCTGATAAAAGGGCTATTTATTATGAATTATTGACGTTCTGAAGTTCCGAAATAATTGATTTTTGGAAGTTTTAATTATTTTTTTCAAAGAAAACGTTTTTTGTTTGTTTTGTGGGCTACAACATGTGCATAATGAGCTGAGTTCAGATGGTCTTGAGGTGGGCTTGAAAATTATATATATATATATTAATATTATATTAAATTTTCTGCTTTGGTGTTCTAAACATTTTCCTATAAATAGGGTGCTTAGGTTAGAATTGAAAATCACACCAGAAACACAAGTTTCTCTCTATTTCTCTCTCTATATCGAGCGTATTCTTGTGAGTATTTGATACTTTGAATGTTGTTATACGGTGCAAGTTTCCTTCAGCACTATATCTAGTATTCCAGTCAGAAGTACCGTCTTTCCTAGGTAAGGGATGTTATTTCTTCTTAAATGATATTATTTTCTTCAATATCATTATGCCGAAGTATTGATCTGAACTTTTTATCAAATTTAGAACTTTTCATGTCGGGGTTACTATTCACGAGTTACTATTCATGAGTTACTATTCACGAGTTACTATTCACCGAAAAATAAAATTTTCTTCTTTTCGTCCAAAATATCTATTCTGGATACTAGCTTTGATTGTATCCATGTTTTGATCATTCTTGAATTTTACTCCATTATGATTATTTATGAGGTATTTTTGGACATGAAATAGCTGAAATACGAATCCTTAACATTTATTATTTTGTTTCACTGGATTCGTTTCCTTAAAAAATATTTTTCATCATCCTCAGTCCTAAATGATGACATAAATGAATATCTTTGGCATGTAGTGCAAAGATTAATGATTTCTGATGAATATCTTTGGCCCGTAGTGTAAAGATGAATAGGTGTTGAGGTGAACATGACCAACTGATGAATATCTTTGGCCTGTAGTGCAAAGATGACTATTTGATTCAAGATATTTATTGATTGATATTACAGGGATAAAATGTTGATGATGGGCTTTTAAATTCATAGATAATCGTAGATTTCATTCTCTGTGACGCCCCCAAAATAGGTATACAACACCCATTCTGAGTCGCCAAAATACATGGTACAGAAACAACTACATCTTTATTATTACAACACAAGAACTGTGAGTTTAAATACAAATATTGTCATTTAGACAATATCCACACTCAAATAAGCCCTCATTACAATTATTGATACATTATTTCACAAAAATAGTGAGGACTACTAAAGTAACTTCTAGAACCATCATTCCATACCCCGACTAGTACTCGCTACATTCTCGCCTCCTGAGAAAAATGGAACAAAAAGGAAAAGGGTGAGCTCAACTAGCCCAGTAAAGAACATTATGACTAAGATAATACAGAACAAATTATCGTTAGTCTTCAACAGGGAAAAATCTAATAGAATACAATAGACAACAAGTTTTAAATCAATAACTGCAGCGGAAACAGCAAACCATTAGAAGAGTCAAGTAGAGAATGAGTTCTACTATCTTCTAAGATTTAAAAGTTCATCATCAATATTTTATCCCTGTAACAACAATCAATAACCATCTTTAATCAAATATTCATCTTTGCACTACAGGCCAAAGATATTCATTTGTATCACCAGTCGGTCATGTTCATCTCAACACCTGTTCATCTTTGCACTACGGGCCAAAGATATTCATCAGTGAATCATTCATCTTTGCACTACGGCCAAAGATATTCAGTAATATCATCATTTAGGACTGAGGATGATGAAAAATATCTTAAAGAAAACGAATCCAGTGAAACAAAATAACAATATTAAGGATTCGTATTTCGATTTATTCATGTCCAAAAATACCTTATAATTATTCATAGTGAAGTAGAATTCAAGAATGATCAAAACATGGATACAATCAAAGCTAGTACCCAGAATAGATATTTTGGGCGAAAAGAAGAAATTTTATTTTTCGGTGAATAGTAACTCGTGAATAGTAACTCGTGAATAGTAACTCATGAATAGTAACCCCGACGTGAAAAGTTCCAAATTTGATAAAAATTTCCAACCAATATTTCAGCATAATGATATTGAAGAAATAATATCATTTTTGAATAAAATAACATCCCTTACCTCGTACAGACAGTACTTCTGGTCGGAATACCGGTATAAGGCTGAAAGACACTTGCTCTGATGAATAGAAACTCTCAAAGTATCTAAATACTCACAAAATACACTCAATAATCTAGAGAGAGAAAGAGAGAAAACTTGTTTCTGGTGTGATTTTCAATTCTAACTTAGCCCTCTATTTATAGGAAAATGTTAGCACGCCGAAGCAGACTTAACCTGCAACCTGATGGCTTTACCTGCTACTATTCCCACCCACCACATTTGAATAAAAATCTCAGCACATTTCTTCACCAACCAAGAGTGGGGCCCACCAATTCTAGAATTTTCTACCAAAATGATTAACTCCGAAAATTTAACAATTTCTGAACCAGTCATCTCGTAAAATTCATAATAAATCATACGTTCATTTTTAACGGTTCAAAATTTGTGGACATATACTCAACTTATATATGTATAACATATCCAAAAATTACCACGATCCAACGGTCGGATTAAAAATTATAACTCCCGCAAAATATCTCAAAAACCCTGATTTTTAATACCTCCATTCCGACAAAAATACTGATAAAAACCTCAACATTAACTCCTTCATTTTTAACCACAAAAATATATCCCTCATTTATATCCACAAAAATAAATATTTCCTTATCATATGAATCAATAATTAATTATTTACAAATAATATTACAGAATCACATTTATGACAACCAGGCCGTTCCCAGGAAAGAGGGGGCTTTCCAATAAGGATTTCTCCTTACTGGCGCGCAATTAGATGACCAAACCTCTCCTTAGACAGAACTTTCTAGACATTGCCAATAATGTTATCTAATAATATTATTCAAATAATATGAATTATTGATCTGATAATGGGAAATACTGTGTAGTGACAATTATTGAAACAACAGTAATATAAAATATCAACGCAGCAATTATTGAATCAATAAAATAAAATACTGAACAGTAATTACTGTAACCATTATTGAGTAGTGCCTTCTTACGTAAGAATCAATAATTGGTGCAATACAGTGTGCTACTGTGTAACAACGCGTATTACTGTGTTTTAACCACCGGGTATTCCAACAGTATTAACGGTAACAACTACGCCGTTATTAATAAAAAACATATACTTGTCGTTTTCTTCATCCAATCGCTTTCCGTTATGGGGCCCACAAAAGACTGCGCCGTCGTACGAATATTCCCCGACAGGAAGAATATTCCACGACCAAACGAATATTCCCCGACAACAATGAATATTTTATAACCACTTGCTTATTTAAAATATTTACGCATTTTACCCATAACTAACCTCATTAATCAATTTAACACTTACTATTTCAAAATAATAAATAGAGGGAATTTAAATTTCATTTATTAATAATTTGGGGTCTTACAACCTCCCCTCCTTATGAAATTTCGTCCTCGAAATTGACGTACGTACCTGGTGTTTCGAAAAGATGAGGATACCTCGCTTTCATTTCCGTTTCCAACTCCCAGGTCATTTCCTCAATAGCATGATTTCTCCACAAAACTTTAACTTGTGGTATGACCTTCGTGCGTAGGACATGCTCCTTTCTATCCAAGATCTTGACAGGTACCTCTTCGTACGTTAAGTCTTCAGCTATCTCGTCCGGTTCTAACTCAATAACGTGGTCTGGGTCTTTCACATATTTACGTAACACAGATATATGAAAAACATTATGAACACGAGACATACTTGGAGGTAACGCAAGTCTATAGGCCACATTTCCTACTCGGTCAAGAATCTGAAATGGACCAATAAATCGTGGATTGAGCTTTCCTCTCTTCCCAAATCTTGTAACTCCTTTCCATGGAGCCACACGCAACAATACATGATCCCCAATGTCAAATTCCACGTCCTTCCGATGAAGATCCGCATAACTCTTTTGTCGATCCTGTGCCGTTTGTATACGTTGTCGAATCGTTTGGATCTTCTCTGTAGTCATGCGTACCAACTCTGGTCCCAACAATGTTGCTTCACCCACCTCGTCCCAGCATATTGGAGAGCGACACTTTCGTCCATATAATGCTTCAAATGGGGCCACACCTATACTTGCCTGATAACTGTTATTGTAAGAGAATTCCACCAATGGTAGGTACTTATCCCAACTCCCTTTGAAATCTAGGACACAAAGTCTTAATAGATCTTCAAGAGTTTGAATAGTCCTCTCTGATTGTCCGTCCGTTTGAGGATGGTATGCCGAACTAAATCGTAAATCTGTGCCCATAGCTTTTTGCAAGCTAACCCAAAATCTTGAAGTGAATCTTGGGTCACGATCCGAAACTATGGATACTGGCATGCCATGCAGTCTCACAATCTCATCTACGTATATACGAGCAAGACGTTCAAGGGAATAAGTCTCCCGTATCGGCAAGAAATGAGCAGACTTGGTTAATCTATCAACAATAACCCAAATAGCATTTATGCCTTGAGAAACCGTGGGAAGACCCGTAACGAAATCCATGGTAATGTGTTCCCACTTCCATTTCGGAATCTCAAGTGGTTGCAATGGACCCTTTGGTACTTGATGTTCCGCCTTTACACGTTGACAAGTTAAACACCTCGAGATAAACTTTGCAATCTCTCTCTTCATATTATTCCACCAAAATGTATGTCGTAGATCACGATACATTTTGGTACTTCCAGGATGGATTGCAAATGGTGTATTGTGTGCTTCCATCATGATCTTGTACTTCAAATCAGAATTGTTAGGAACACAGAGTCTAGAGTGAACTCGAAGTATTCCTTCTTCATCGATTCTTGCTTCTGGAATAGAACCTTCTTGCACTTTCTTCTTCATACGCATCAGCTCTATGTCCGTAGCTTGAGCAGCTTTAACTTTATCGATTAAAGTCGGTTCTACTCGTATATTTGATATCATCATGTGGGTACTTGGAGCCTTCATCTCTATCTCCATCCTTTGCAAGTCATACAAAATGGGCCTTTGTGTTAACAACATTGCACTCGTACCCGCATATGATCTTCTACTCAATGCGTCAGCTACTACGTTTGCTTTTCCAGGATGATATTGGATGGTATGATCGTAATCTTTCAACAGCTCGAGCCAACGTCGCTGCCGCATGTTGAGTTCCTTTTGGGTGAAGAAATATTTAAGGCTTTTATGATCTGTATAGATCTCCACTTTCTCCCCATACAGGTAGTGTCTCCAGATCTTCAACGCGAAAACTACTGCTGCCAACTCCAAATCATGAGTAGGATAATTCCTCTCATATTCTTTGAGTTGTCGCGAGGCATAGGCTATGACTTTCCCATGTTGCATGAGAACACATCCTAACCCTTTGCCTGAAGCATCACTGTAGATAACAAATCCATCCGAACCAGATGGTATTGTCAGAACAGGTGCCGAAATGAGTCTCCTCTTAAGCTCTTGAAAACTCTTCTCGCATTCCTCGCTCCATACGAATTTGATATCTTTCCGAGTCAGCTGAGTTAACGGGGTAGCGATTCGAGAAAACCCTTCCACGAATCTTCGATAATAACCAGCTAAGCCTAGAAAGCTACGTACTTCGGTCACCGTCTTTGGTTGCTCCCAACTTTGTATTGCTTCAATCTTCGCCGGGTCAACAGATACTCCATGTTTTGACACCACGTGCCCTAGGAAAGCTACTTCCTCAAGCCAGAACTCGCATTTCTTCAACTTGGCATATAACTTATTTTCACGCAGCCTTTGGAGTACCAGCTTCAAATGATGCTCATGATCTTCACGACTTTTGGAATATATGAGGATGTCATCAATAAAGACAACAACGAACTGATCCAAATAATCCTTAAATACTCGGTTCATCATATCCATGAAAGCCGCAGGAGCATTAGTCAATCCAAAAGACATAACTAGGAACTCATAATGCCCGTACCGAGTTCTGAAGGCAGTTTTTGGAATATCCTCAGTTTTAACCTTCAGCTGATGATATCCAGAACGAAGATCGATCTTTGAAAAGAACTGTGCTCCTTGTAACTGGTCAAACAGGTCATCAATACGAGGTAGCGGATACCTATTCTTAATAGTGACATGGTTTAATTCCCGGTAATCAATACAAAGTCGCATACTCCCGTCTTTCTTCTTTACAAATAAAACAGGAGCACCCCAAGGAGATGTACTAGGACGAATGAAACCGATGTCCAACAACTCTTGTAGTTGGACCTTTAACTCCTGAAGTTCAATAGGAGCCATTCGATATGGGGTTTTAGAAATGGGCTTTGTACCAGGTTCAAGATCAATAAAGAATTCAATTTCTCGTTCCGGGGGTAGACCGGGAAGTTCTTCAGGAAATACGTCAGGAAAGTCAATAACAACAGGAATATTATTCAAATTTGACGTGTCTTTATTCAAATCCATAACATGGGCTAAGAAAGCTTGACATCCGTTTTTTAATAAACGAATGGCTTTATGGCTTGATATAACAGTGATTGATTTTAATGGCTTAGTTGTTTGAATTCGTACAACAGGTTGGTTAGGAATATGAAAACTAACAACCTTACGAAAACAATCAATTTTGGCATGATGAGTAGTTAGCCAATCAATCCCTAAAATCACATCAAAAGCAAGTATCTTTAAAGAGATAAGGTCAACAGGTAAGGTGATGGTACCAACTTGGATCACACAAGATTTATAAACAGTGGATGTGATGAAAGTTTCTCCTAACGGAGTCTCCACAGATAAATCAAAGTCTAACTTCTCCGGAGTCAAGTTTAAACGTTGAGCACAAGCAGGAGAGATAAAAGAATGGGTAGAACCGGTATCTAATAAGGTATAAACTTCGCATGAATTTATGATTAGCTTACCCGTGATCACCTCGTTTGGGTTCCTCGCATGTTGACCAGTCACGACAAACGCTCTTCCAGGAACCGTTGACTTTATCTTTTCTGGGACAGCTTTTTGAGTCACCATCCCTGCTGGACTTGGTTTTGCTACAGTGCAATCTCGAGCGATATGTCCTTCCTTTCCACAATTATAACATACCTTAAACTGTTGTGGGCAGTTTGGGCTGATATGTCCTTCTTTTCCGCACTTATAGCATATAACCGGTGGTCGTTCTCCTCCCTTGGAACCAATTGCTGTTGGTGCTGACGTCTTCGTATTGTCATTGTTGAATCTCCTCTTTTTAAAATCTCCTCCCGACTCGCTTCTTCTATTTTCATAGCCACGATTACCACCAGAGTGGTTGCCGTTCTTGTCTGTATTTTTCTTTCTCCGCTGGTTATCATTGTTCTGATGACTGCTGTCACCGATATGATCCTGGTTGTGATCCCTCAGTTGACCGTACTCGTTATCTCGCTCTAATAATTGAGCCCTGTTGACAACATCTGAATAGAGAGAAAATTTATGAGAAATGAGATATTGACGTATGCCGGGTTTCAAACCTCTCAGAAACATCCTCGTCATACGTTCCTCATTCTCCACCAAATGAGGTGCAAACCTGGACAACTCTGCAAACTTTGCCTCGTACTGAGATACCGTCATATTATTCTGCTCTAGTCTAATAAACTCTACCTCCTTCATATGACGAATACTTTCAGGAAAGTACTTGTCATTGAACAGTTTTTTGAAATGTCTCCCAAGACATGCTGAGTGCGGTTGGATGGGTACGCTTCACAGACTCCCACCAGTAATCTGCCTCGCCACGGAACATAAAGGTGGCGAATGGAACCTTCTGTTCCTCCGTGCATCCCAAGACATCGAATATCTTGGTAATTTGTTTGACCCACGTTTCCGCCATGATCGGATCCGGCTTTCCCTTAAATTCTGGTGGTCCCAATTCTTTGAACTGTTTGGCTGTGACAAACCGTGAATTGCTATCATTTCCTCCTGTATTTTGAACACGAGTCTCCCTTGTCTGGTTTTGCATGAATTGCAAAAAACTTCTAAACATTCCATCGTTCATCATCTGCTCATTGGTGTTGTTCACAGGAGGAACATTGCCAGCCTGTTGCACGTTCTCCTCGTTGGTAAGCACCGGTGTCTCCACGGTCTCATTTACTCCACTATTAACATTCTCAGTCGACATTCTCAAATACTGCCATAAAACAAGGGTTAATTAAATAAATTAACAAATCACATAATACCCCTATATTATGACTGACCAATAAATAAGCTTAGGTAGGACACACTAGCGAAGGATTCGTCTCTCCCCTCCTAGTTCTATTCCCCGATCTCCGCCAGAGATCATATCCCTAAGCTCTGATACCAACTGTGACGCCCCCAAAATAGGTATACAACACCCATTCTGAGTCGCCAAAATACATGGTACAGAAACAACTACATCTTTATTATTACAACACAAGAACTGTGAGTTTAAATACAAATATTGTCATTTAGACAATATCCACACTCAAATAAGCCCTCATTACAATTATTGATACATTATTTCACAAAAATAGTGAGGACTACTAAAGTAACTTCTAGAACCATCATTCCATACCCCGACTAGTACTCGCTACATTCTCGCCTCCTGAGAAAAATGGAACAAAAAGGAAAAGGGTGAGCTCAACTAGCCCAGTAAAGAACATTATGACTAAGATAATACAGAACAAATTATCGTTAGTCTTCAACAGGGAAAAATCTAATAGAATACAATAGACAACAAGTTTTAAATCAATAACTGCAGCGGAAACAGCAAACCATTAGAAGAGTCAAGTAGAGAATGAGTTCTACTATCTTCTAAGATTTAAAAGTCCATCATCAATATTTTATCCCTGTAACAACAATCAATAACCATCTTTAATCAAATATTCATCTTTGCACTACAGGCCAAAGATATTCATTTGTATCACCAGTCGGTCATGTTCATCTCAACACCTGTTCATCTTTGCACTACGGGCCAAAGATATTCATCAGTGAATCATTCATCTTTGCACTACGGCCAAAGATATTCAGTAATATCATCATTTAGGACTGAGGATGATGAAAAATATCTTAAAGAAAACGAATCCAGTGAAACAAAATAACAATATTAAGGATTCGTATTTCGATTTATTCATGTCCAAAAATACCTTATAATTATTCATAGTGAAGTAGAATTCAAGAATGATCAAAACATGGATACAATCAAAGCTAGTACCCAGAATAGATATTTTGGGCGAAAAGAAGAAATTTTATTTTTCGGTGAATAGTAACTCGTGAATAGTAACTCGTGAATAGTAACTCATGAATAGTAACCCCGACGTGAAAAGTTCCAAATTTGATAAAAATTTCCAACCAATATTTCAGCATAATGATATTGAAGAAATAATATCATTTTTGAATAAAATAACATCCCTTACCTCGTACAGACAGTACTTCTGGTCGGAATACCGGTATAAGGCTGAAAGACACTTGCTCTGATGAATAGAAACTCTCAAAGTATCTAAATACTCACAAAATACACTCAATAATCTAGAGAGAGAAAGAGAGAAAACTTGTTTCTGGTGTGATTTTCAATTCTAACTTAGCCCTCTATTTATAGGAAAATGTTAGCACGCCGAAGCAGACTTAACCTGCAACCTGATGGCTTTACCTGCTACTATTCCCACCCACCACATTTGAATAAAAATCTCAGCACATTTCTTCACCAACCAAGAGTGGGGCCCACCAATTCTAGAATTTTCTACCAAAATGATTAACTCCGAAAATTTAACAATTTCTGAACCAGTCATCTCGTAAAATTCATAATAAATCATACGTTCATTTTTAACGGTTCAAAATTTGTGGACATATACTCAACTTATATATGTATAACATATCCAAAAATTACCACGATCCAACGGTCGGATTAAAAATTATAACTCCCGCAAAATATCTCAAAAACCCTGATTTTTAATACCTCCATTCCGACAAAAATACTGATAAAAACCTCAACATTAACTCCTTCATTTTTAACCACAAAAATATATCCCTCATTTATATCCACAAAAATAAATATTTCCTTATCATATGAATCAATAATTAATTATTTACAAATAATATTACAGAATCACATTTATGACAACCAGGCCGTTCCCAGGAAAGAGGGGGCTTTCCAATAAGGATTTCTCCTTACTGGCGCGCAATTAGATGACCAAACCTCTCCTTAGACAGAACTTTCTAGACATTGCCAATAATGTTATCTAATAATATTATTCAAATAATATGAATTATTGATCTGATAATGGGAAATACTGTGTAGTGACAATTATTGAAACAACAGTAATATAAAATATCAACGCAGCAATTATTGAATCAATAAAATAAAATACTGAACAGTAATTACTGTAACCATTATTGAGTAGTGCCTTCTTACGTAAGAATCAATAATTGGTGCAATACAGTGTGCTACTGTGTAACAACGCGTATTACTGTGTTTTAACCACCGGGTATTCCAACAGTATTAACGGTAACAACTACGCCGTTATTAATAAAAAACATATACTTGTCGTTTTCTTCATCCAATCGCTTTCCGTTATGGGGCCCACAAAAGACTGCGCCGTCGTACGAATATTCCCCGACAGGAAGAATATTCCACGACCAAACGAATATTCCCCGACAACAATGAATATTTTATAACCACTTGCTTATTTAAAATATTTACGCATTTTACCCATAACTAACCTCATTAATCAATTTAACACTTACTATTTCAAAATAATAAATAGAGGGAATTTAAATTTCATTTATTAATAATTTGGGGTCTTACATTCTCTACGTAACTTTTCTATGAATTATTATTTTCCGCTGCGAATATTGATTTAAAACTTGTTGTCTATTGTATTCTATTAAATTTTTTCCTGTTGAAGATTAACGATAATTTGTTGTATATTATCTTAGTCATAATATTCTTTACTGGGCTAGTTGAGCTCACCCTTTTCTTTGATGTTCCATTTTCTTCTCAGGAGGCGAGAATGTAGCAAGTACTAGTCAGGGTATGGAATGAAGGTTCTAGGAAGTTGTTTTAGTAGTCCTCACCATTTTTTTTATAAAATATTGTACCAATAATTGTAATGAGGACTTATTTGAGTGTGGATATTGTCTAGATGACAATATTTGTATTTACACTCACAGTTTTTATGTTGTATTAATAAAGTTGTAGTTGTTTCTGTACCATGTTATTGACGACTCAGAATGGGTGCTGTATACCTGTTTTGGGGGCGTCACAAATCACACTGCCACGAAAAGTGTCATGCCTCTCGTGCCAAGACGACATGTCTGTGGTACCTCCACAGGTGGTTATAGCTCAGGTATACCCTACGGTATATTCTAACAAAAATAACATATCACAACACATGCGACATAATACCAAGAAAAGGGTTCTATATGTACATGTTGAACCAAATCAAATTATAGTCACAAGGTCTCAAAAAGAAGGTAGCAACATGTACCACTCTATAATTATCAAAATAAATACTAAACTTGATATCCTAATTCAAAGAATACAAATACGAGTCATCTGTATCAACTCTCAAAATGAAACTAATATATTTATTTCACAGGAAATAATTATGTGAAATAATAACGAAATTCGAACAAATAACAAAACGAACAAATCAAATTTAACAAGAGTATCGCTGAAAGAGTACGGAATCTGTACCTAGATTAAGCAATATAATACCCAAAGTATATTCCAGAAACTCGTTTAGACTCTCTCCGTTCATTCTAAATAATTAATAAAATTTTATTATAATCCAATCATTAAAAACATAATACTATTAAATTTTATTATTAACTTTTATAATTTTCACAACAAAATTAATTTGTTTAAGTAATATACATAACGTCCAATTTAGTTTACTAATCTGATTTGTAAGTTTCATTCCATGACTTAATACTTATTAAAATATTAAATATATTTGTATATATATACACCTATGCGGGTACGCTAAATAAAATGGCCATTTGACCATTGAGCCATGAATCATATGCATACACAGGAGTAATTTTAGTGAATTTAAAACTTTTAGTTATTTAAGATTGTCCAAATATCATACTTTAATAATAATAATAATAATAATAATAATAAAACTTTGTTGTAATCATTATGCATATAACATATATAGCCACGTGCTATCACATATATAGAATATATATTGCATCTCCTATCATATATATATATATATACACTGCAAAAGCTTCCTACTGCAAAAGCTTCTTCTTTTTTTTTTTTCAAACTTCTAGGTGATCTATTGAAGGAACAACATCAACATATAAAATCTTTTATAATAATTCAACATCTTACCTTTATTAAAAAAAATCAGTTTCTTTTTCTTCTGTTATGCAGCTGCGTGAATTCATTTCCTTCTCCTCAGTTACCCATCAAAGTAATGTCTAATAAAATTAGGTTAGGTTTATTTATCTATTTATTTATTAAATTAGTTTATTAATCTAATTTTATTTTATTTTTTTATAATATAGTTTAATATTATAAAACACAGATTGGATCCAATTAATGTAAGCTCAATTTTACCAAGTTACTTTGCCCATCACTTATTAATACATTATTAGCCCATATAAATTAACGACTACTTTGACCCAATTAAAAAAATAAAATCCAATTAATATGTTTAAATATAATTTAAATGTTTTTTATTTATTTTTGGGATATTACAAATTACCCATAATAACGCTAATAATTAGATGAGAAATGCATGTAAGAAAAAAGAAGAAGTAGAGATCATGGATCGTACGTTGTCATGGGCTGCATGGCGCCATGGCCAGCACAGTTGAAAGCTAAATATTCTCCACTAAGACATGACAGGCAGATCTAGTAGAAACCGATGATCTAGAATCCAATGAAATTATCATGAAATCCAAGCTCATCTATATATATTTGCCCCCCACGATACACAACACATTTCACTGCATCATCACCCAGTGTGGGAAAAGATTTATATAAAAAGAAATTAAGTTTCTGTCATTCTACCCCACTAGCTAATTCTTAAAAATCAAAAAAGTTAATGTTTCTTCAACCATATATTCTCCTTCAGTTTAAAAATAAGAGTTTGTATTCATTTTTTGAGACATTTGTAAATGAAAAATCATTTTAAAATTCAAATTTAGTATCAAATATCATAAATTTTGAATTGTGAACTTAATTAATTAATTAATATGATTGGTTTCAAATTATTATTTTTCCTTGAAAACATTTCAGTCTAATAAACGAGCTCCTATATATATATATATATATATATATATATATATATGCAGATAGAGAGAGAGAGAGAGAGAGAGAGAAACACGGGCTGAGTGACTGCTGACAAAAATGGCCAAGCATTATAAAACTGAGCCTTGTTACCACTACTCAATTATTTCAAGAAATCCCAAGTTCTCTATAACAAACTCCTCTTCTTTCATGTTTCCCACTTGCTATAAGTTATCAACCCCCTAACAAAGCCCTACTACACCTTCAAACAAGCTTATTGCGTATAAATATAACTTAATTGCCTTAAACTCCAAGAAGCCAAAAAACAAAAACCATGTCCATTACAGCAGGACTGTCACAAGTGCCGGAAAGAAACTACAAGAAATCGTTTCACCAGAGGCACGATTCAGGTGAGCTCGACGTGTTTGAGGCTGCACGTTATTTCTCCGGTGCCAATGAAGTTTCCGGTGAAAATTTTACACATCAGAAAATGATGAGAGGTGGAAGAATTAGTCTAGATATTCCCATGATGACGAGTACTAGAAGTCCAGTACTTCCAGCACAAATTCTTCGTGATCATCAAGTGATCATGGCCGAAAAGGCAACAAAAGAGAAGAAATACAAGCAACCAAATTCTCCCGGTGGTAGGCTTGCTAGTTTCTTGAATTCTCTGTTCAGCAGCCAAAATTCTTCCAGAAAAAAGAAATCAAAATCATCCTCCATCAAGGATGAAGATCATGAGAGCCCAGTTGGGAGGAGAAAAAGGAGGAGCAGCATTAGTCATTTTCCCACTACTGTAAACTTAAGCAACAATATTATTCATTCTTCAAGTAATTCTGGATTTAGAACTCCTCCTCCTTATGCAAACACTCCTACAAAAAACAGCTTAAAAGATTTCAGAAACTCTCTTGATCACAGGCCTGTAAGTGTCACCACTTTGTCCAAGAATAATTGTCATCTTAAGTTCTTTGATAGTATTAAGAAAAGCAGCAAAGATAGTAATGGTTGGTTGGATGAGAAATTCAAGTTCAGTACTAGTACTGCTACTAAGGGATTTTCTTCATCGGAGAAATACAAGACTTTTGGTAATGGGATTTCGGATCGGATTCCGTCGGAGGAGAGAGGATTTAGAAACTTCATCAATGAGGTGGATGATGGTGCAGATAGTGATTCAAGCTCTGATCTTTTTGAATTGCCAAACTATGATTTGGGTTGCTGTTATTCAAGTGGTCTTCCTGTTTATGAAACTACCCATATGGATAACATCAAGAGAGGTGCACGTATTGCCAGTGGCGCCATATAAATAAGTGAATATATATATATATATATTAATTTATCTAATAGTACAATTTGATTCGGATCATTATAATGTTTGAAGCTGTCCGGCCTGAGATTTTTTTTTGGGGGTCAAGATATGGCCTTAGATTTTGCTTTAATTCCTCTTCTTTGGAAATTCCTAAACATATCTATGCATGTATGTACAATTTGGAATGTTTGTTTGTTTGTCTCTACCAATATATTTTCTATCATTCCTTAATTAATTAATTAATTTTGGATCTTTGTTATGGAGTGCAAGAACGTCTATCACAATTAGGCACAGTAACATTGAAACAGCTTACATAATATTTATGATTAGATAATTGTGCATATGATATATACATACATGCATGGATATATCAATCCTCCAGGACCTCCACCAAATTGATGTATAGGAAAGATATAATCAACACCCCATGTAAACCAACACCTTTTAATCCTAAACTTTAAGCATCATCAATAATGGATTAATCCACTCTTAATCAAGTCTTAATTATTCCAACGATTCATGGCCATCTGATCAAAATCTAATTAATCGTGTAAGATTAATCCATATATATATTGACATCTTGAAATATATAGGAGGTTCTTCTATGTATATACTAATATTCCCTCCATTCCCTAATATATGACTAGAGTCTTAGTAAAAAAAAAATTATGTATAAAATATTTAAAATAATTGTACGGAAGGTAGTTGGTGTTTGCACTTTTTATACTAACTAATAAAACAAAAATATTAATTAATTAGGAGATGGATTTACGTAATTACTACTAAAACATATACTACTTTTTTTAATCAAAAGAATCAACATCGAAATGGACGTATATATGCAAAGACAGCTTTTTCTAATAATATCTAAGTTTAGTGGTTCCGCATAGATAAAGCCAAACACAATTGGTCCCAAAGATTGTTTGTTAGTTTGTTACTCCCTCAGTTAATAAAAGAATATCGTTTAAAATTAATATATACAAATTAAGGAATATAATAATTAATACCTAATAAAAATATTATACTATCTTTATTAATTGTCTCAACCAATTATTCTCTTCCCAATGTTTCTTATTTAATTCAACCAATTACTTTTTATTCAACCAATTACTACTTGGATTATAACATTGAATTGAATAAGAATCATTGGGAAGGGAAGAAAACTTTAAATAGGAGAAAGCTTTAAATAAGGGTAAAATAGGAAAAAAATAGTTAATGTGTATTAATAAATTCAAAACTACAATCTTTTTGGAACAAAAATTATTTATTAAAACGACAATCTTTTAGTAACGAAGGGAGTATTTAATAATACATATTAACAATTTACCTCTTAATATATATTAATAATTTACATCTTTGTATTAAGAGGTTCTTTGATTAATAGTTTAGACTCATATTTATATTTTAACTATTTAGATGATCTCTTAATACAAAGATGTGAGTTATTAAAATGTATTAAAAAATAAACTGTTCAAATACATTTAGATACAATCAAACAATCAAGGAAACAGAAAATCTTAGGTGATGATCAACATACCAAAAAGAAATATTTAATACACAAATGACTAGTAGATTTTGGTTTAGGACTTTAGGTTGTATACTTTACCAGTACTCCTGCACCATGCAAAAATTCTTGAAATAATGTGTTTCATAAGGATTTTAAGACTGTAAATAATCCTTTAGTTTCGAATTATGAAATCATTATTAATTTATTTTAAATTTAAAATTAAAATGACTTATTAAAATTTATGAAACAATAAAACTTACAATGAGTAATGTTTTTTAAGTATTTTATAATATTTATCATTGTATTGATTAAAATTTTAAAAAAATTATCAATTTTGAGTTTAAAAATATTTTAAGTAGACTTTAAAAAATCAATAATAAATTAAAAAATTATTTTCAGTGTGTGTGTTGAACAAAAGTTATAATCATAGATTTTCTTAAAGAAGTAAATTCGATTTGATTAATATAGCCTCTTTTTTTTCTTTCAAACATAATAACACAGATAATTAAAAAAATGGTCAATCGTAACAACTAGCGGATACCAAAAGTAATAACAGAATATACAAATATGAGCAGTTCTTCAATACAAGCAGACGAAGAACTCACCGTCAAGATAACTTCACACCCAAATTTAAACTATCTATCTTCAACGATTCGCGCATCGAAAATATTCTCACGAACAAAAAAATGTTAGTAATATATATACTCTAAGGTTTTAATGATGACAATGTTTATATGGGCTAAGTTGATTTTATATTGGTTTATAATCTAATTGGGTCATGTTAAATCAAATATTTTTGTGCATATTAATTATATATATATATATATATATATATATATATATATATATATATATATATATATATATATATATATATATATATATATTAGTTTGCATGGGTTATTGCATGTATTGCATGGATAAAACACTTTATATGCTAGCTCACAAAAGGATACTGCAGGTTATGAATTGGAGTATTTTAATATATATATATATATATATATATATATATATATATATATATATATATATATATATATATATATATATGTTATACCAATTGGCGTGTATTGGAGATGTTTTTAGGAATTGGTATAATTAAGGAGTCTTTTTCAAAAGTTGGAACATCAGTTTTTGTTGGACTCTTGCTTCTAAAGTTGCTGTTATGAAGGGATCTTGTTAACAGTCAAAAGGACTCTTTCAGCTAGTCTTTTTATTTTATTTAACTACTTCCCTTATCTACTGAGGTTGTTTTATGCTAACGTTCATCTTATATTTCAAAAGTAATAGCCGTACGTTGCTGGATGAATTGGAACGTTATCATAGCCGTTGCTCTCTTCTTTATATATTCTGTGTTGCTCGACTTCAAGAAAGCACAAGACTACAGGACATAAATTCTTCAAGAAAGCTTCCAAGATACACAAATTATCATCTCACTCTTTTAGTCTTGGGTTACAGTGCTCGTATATTTCTTCTTTCATATCTATTGTAACCATAGTACAAGTCTAGGTTGACTTGGGGTTTTTATTTTAATAATATTCAGTCTGTACAACGAAGCTATCAAAGTCTCAGAGGTGAGAGGTGTTGCAGAGGTGCAAAGGGGGCAGAGGTGTCCAAGTGATCATCGTTATAACAGGGAGTTTTTATTTACTTTGTAATTGCTGAGTATTATTTTAATAAAGTGAGTCTCCAATCCTAATTGGGATTGGACGTGGATTAGGCTACTAGACTAGAGGATAGGGGCTGAACCACGTAAAAATCTCGGTGTGATTTACTTTTCTTGTGCTTCTGTTTTTGAGCTTTATAGTCTGCCGATTTTATTTTTAGTTGGAAAAGTTTTATACTAAAACGGACAGGTATTAGCTGTCCGTTTATAACTGTCTAAGAACATAACTAATACGGACAAGGTTAGACCGTCCGATTATAGCCTGTTATAGTATACTTTAAAAATTGGCCACTGGAAATCACTTCTGAGTATTTACACCTATTCACCCCCCTCTAGGTGTGCTATATTACAGAATTACATTTGGTATCAGAGCAAGGCTCTACTAATATTGATCTTTGCAGGTCGTAGGGAAAGATCCTATGGCACACCTCAATTTTCAAGAAGGTCAATCCACAAGTCGACCACCTTTGTTGCTCGGAAGTGAAAACTTCAACTTTTAAAAGTTTAGAATGATGATCTATCTCAAACGAGACCCATGGGAATGGTGGGTTGTTCAAAATGGCCCTGTCATTCCAAGAAATGATGATGGAAACCCTAAGACTCTCATGGAAATGGATTCAAATGAATCATACATGGTATCCTACGACTCCAAAGCCATGAACACACTACTAAGTGGGATGATTCAAGCTGAAATTGACAAAGTTTCTGCATGCACCACTGCTAAAGAAATATGGGATACAATCATCATGAGCCATGAGGGAACTACTAAGGTAAAAGAAGTCAAATTAAGTATGCTAATGCAAGATTATGAGCTTTTTAGGTTAGAGAAGAATGAATCTATCAAAGAAACTCAAGCTAGATTCCTCACTCTTATGAACTCTCTAAGTATGCTCGGCCGGAAAATTGATCAAAGGGAGATAAATAGAAAGATACTTAGAGTCATGCCCAAACGGTTCGCACCAAAAGTTACAACTCTTCAAGACTCAACTACAATCAGCACGATGGAAACTCTAACTCTATTTGGAGAACTTGAAGAATTCGAAAATCAACTAAAGAGGTATGATGAAGAAGATGAAGGACCTAAAAGGAAGACCTTAGCTCTTCAAGTTGAAAGCTACATAGAAGGTGATGATGAAGACTCCGATGAAGAAATAGCTATGATGTCCCGAAAATTAAAAGAGCTGATTAGAAAGAAGAATAAATCAAAGTTTCAAGGCAAGACATTCAACAACAAGAAAGACGCACAACAAAAGTCACAAGAAGATACCTGTTTTGAATGTGGAAGGCCCGGACATTTCAAGAGAGACTGTTTCCAATTAAAAAGGAAGAACAAAGCAAGCAATTCAAAAGGAAAGGCATTAATGACATGGAGCGATGATGAGTCCTATCATGAAGAGCAAGAAGATGAAACTGCTCAACTGTGTTTCACTGGATTATGCAATCAAGAATCATCCGAGGTAAACTCTGAACTTGGTGATATTACTATTTTTGATTATCTAGTTTTAAAGAATGAAAATATTCGTATTAAAGAGAAAAATGCTCATTTAAAAAATTGGATAAATGATTTAATGAAAGAGGTAGAAACATTAATTGAAGAAAAACAAGAAATAGTTAAAGATTGCACGTCAAGTGAAGTATCTAAGTTAAATGCTAAAATTGATTATCTTGATAACTATAATAAAATTCTATATAATCGTGCAAACAAATTAAATGAAGAATTTAATGATCTTAAAAAGGAAAATGATGTTTTAAAAGAAAGTTTAAAAATGAGAGATACTTGTATTGATGCTTTTAATGATGGAAAAATATTAAACATGCAAAATAATAATGAGGAAGAAATAATTTCATTGAAAAAGGATCTTGCAAAATTTATTCAAGGGGAAGAGAATTTAAATATAATGTTAGGTGCTCAAAGGTCAAGTCTAGATAAACAAGGAATTGGGTACAATCTTGTTAAGAACATTACAAGCACTACTAATAAAATTAGAGTAATAAATAATAAACCAAGGAACAAGCCTCTTTATTGCTCACCTTTTGTTACTTGCAAAAATTGTGGTTTAAAAGGACATTTTGATACAAACTGTAATAAAACAAGTGTGGGTAAAGAAAAGAGATTTAATTACTACTAACAATACCGGACCCAAACAGATTTGAGTACCAAAACGATGAGCTACTTCTCTGTTTTGTAGGTGTGTTTAAAAGCTAAAGTACCGTCACATAAATGGGTGCTAGATAGTGGATGTTCTAGACACATGACGGGTGATAGTACTAAATTCATCTCACTGACTACTAAGAAGGGAGGAACTGTTACCTTTGGAGACAACACCACATGTCAAATCGTCGGTAAAGGTAAAATTGGAAATGGTAAGGTTTTCATTGATAATGTTCATTGTGTTGAAGGATTAAAATATAATTTAATTAGTGTAAGTCAACTAATGGATAGTGGACATAAAGTAATTTTTGAAAAAGATAAATGTGCTATTATTCATGCTTCTCACAATGTTCCTTTAATTGCTCAAAGGGAAGGTAATATTTATACAATTAATTTTGAAAATCAAAATGAAGATATTTGTCTAACTGCTATTCAAGATCAAACTATTATGTGGAATAGAAAGTTAGGACATGTGCATATGGAATTGATTAACAAATTAGCTACCAAGAACCTTGTCAAAGGATTGCCAAAGCTAAAATATGAAAAGACAGAAATTTGTAATGCATGTCAGTTAGGTAAGCAAGCAAGAAATTCCTTTATCAGCAAAAATCAGGTATCAACTTCTTTACCTCTTCAATTATTGCACCTTGATTTGTTTGGACCCGAGAGATATGCTAGCTTAGGAAATAATCATTATGCTTTTGTTATTGTTGATGATTTTTCAAGATTTACATGGATTTTATTTTTGAAAACTAAAGACCAAGCTTTTGCAGAATTTGAAAAGCTTATAAAGAATGTTGAAACAAAATACAGCCTCAAGCTAATTGGTATTCGGAGTGACCATGGTGGTGAATTTGGAAAAGACTTTATACCATATTGCAGTGAGAAAGGTGTTACACATGAATTTTCTGCACCAAGAACACCACAACAAAATGGTGTAGTGGAACGCAAAAATCGTACTCTTCAAGAAACTGCAAGAACGTTACTTCAAGAAAGTAAACTGCCTAAAAAATTTTGGGCAGAGGCTGTAAGTACTGCATGTTACATTCTAAATAGAGTATTGATTAGACCCATTTTATTGAAAACACCATATGAGTTACTAAACAAAAGGATTCCTAATATTAATTATTTTAAAGTGTTTGGTGCTAAATGTTTTGTTTTAAATACTAATAGTAATCTTGGAAAATTTGATGCAAAATCAACTGAATCTATTTTTCTTGGTTATTCAATACATAGTAAGGCATATAGGGTTTATAATCTTGATAAATCAAAGGTTGAAGAGTCAGTGCATGTAATATTTGATGAATTTAACTATGGTACGTCGAAAGATGAGGATTCTGCAGGAAATAATAATTTGAGTTGTGAAAGCCAAACTGCTAAATCCGGACAGCCTAAGCCGTCCGAATCAGAAGGAAAATCAGCTGAAATCAGACAGCCTAAGCCGTCCGAATCAGAAGGAAAGACAGCTGAAATCAGACAGCCTGACCCGTCCGTTTTAGTAGAAAACTCAGACATGAAGACACCTATAAACGGACAGCCAGACCCGTCTGATTTAGAAGAAAACTCAGACGAACATACTGATGTAGAATGTGACATACCACAGTTTGAATCCAACGAACAAATGACCACTGCAAAGCTTCCTAAATCAACTCGAACTGTGAGAAATCATCCTCCAAACTTGATTATTGGAGATCCTGACACTTGGATGAACACAAGAAGGAAAACAAGGAATTATTGTGCATTTTCAGCCTTTCTTTCTCAAGTTGAACCAAAAAATGCCAAGGAAGCAATTCAAGATGAAAATTGGACAATCGCCATGCAGGAAGAGTTAAACCAATTTGAACGATGTCAGGTATGGGATCTTGTTAAGCCTCCTAAAAATGCATCTATTATTGGTACAAAATGGATTTTCAAAAACAAATTAGATGAAAATAGTGTTATAACAAGAAACAAAGCCAGATTGGTAGCTCAAGGCTATAATCAACAGGAAGGTATAGACTATGAAGAAACCTTTGCCCCTGTTGCAAGGTTGGAAGCTATAAGAATTTTATTAGCCTATGCATGCTTTAGACAATTTAAATTATATCAAATGGATGTGAAAAGTACTTTTTTAAATGGTTACTTAAATGAAGAAGTATATGTTAAAAAACCTCCCGGTTTCGAACATGAAAAATATCCACATCATGTGTTTAAATTAAAAAAGGCTTTGTATAGATTAAAACAAGCTCCAAGAGCTTGGTATGAAAGACTAAGCAAGTTTTTATTAAAAAGTGATTTTAATCGCGGTAAGATTGACTCGACTCTTTTTATTAAAACCAAAAATAAAGATTTATTAATTGTTCAAATTTATGTGGATGACATAATTTTTGGAGCTACTACTAACTCTTTGTGTGAGTGGTTTTCCCAATGTATGCATAATGAGTTTGACATGAGCCTTATGGGCGAATTAAACTATTTCTTGGGGCTTCAAATCAAACAATCCATTGAAGGGATTCACATTCACCAATCCAAGTATGTAAAGGAGTTATTAAAGAGATTTAGTTTTGAAAATACCAAACCAAAGTCAACACCAATGAGTACTACCATCAAGCTTACTGCGGATGCTACAGGTAAAGATGTTGAAGTGACAATGTATCGAGGTATGATTGGTTGTTTACTTTATTTAACTACATCAAGACCAGATATTATGTATAGTGTATGCCTTTGTGCTAGATTTCAAGCTCAACCGAAAGAATCTCATCTTAAAGCGGTAAAAAGAATATTTAAATATTTATCTAGTACAATTAATTTTGGCTTATTCTATCCTGTATCTCCTAGCTTTGAATTAATTGGATATTCAGATGCAGATTATGCAGGGTGCCAAGTTGATAGAAAAAGCACAAGTGGTGCTTGTGAATTTTTAGGACAAAGCCTTGTGGCTTGGCACAGCAAAAAGCAAACATCAGTTGCCTTGTCTACTACGGAAGGTGAATATTTGGCGGCAGGCAGTTGTTGTTCACAAATCTTGTGGATGATTCAAACTCTTCATGATTTTAATGTGATATGTGAAAATGTGCCTATTATGTGTGACAATACTAGTGCAATTGATTTTTTAAAAAATCATGTGCTTCATTTTCGTACTAAGCATATTGAAGTGAGACATCATTTTTTAAGAGATAATGTTGCTAAAGGTTTAATTAAATTAGTATTTGTCCCTACTGAACATCAATTGGCAGATATTTTTACAAAACCTTTAAGTGAAGAACGTTTTTGCACTTTGAGAAGAGAACTTGGAATGGCTGTATGTGGTTAGATTTAAAAAAAAAATTAAAAATAAAAATTTAAAAAAAATAAAAAATAAAAAATTATATATATATATATATAGTTATTTCCATTTATTATATGCTATAAAAATTATATTAGGATTATTTTTTTTATGTGAAATTATCATTCTGATCTTATTTACGTAAGGATAAAATTGATATTTTCAGGGGTATGATTGGTATTTGTTAGAATTTGAGCGGGAATATTTTTTTTCGGTACTTACCTGTTTCCATTTTTTTTAAATAAACTATCCATCTCCCACTTTTCTTGGACCAAATTCTAAACTGATCAGTGTCTCAATCCTTTTAGTACTTTGTTTTCTATTTTATTTTTATTTTTTCGTTATTTTTTTCTTCTCTACTATCTGTACTACCAGAGATTTTTTTTTACAAAAACTCTTCATCTTCTCTTGATCTTTCACGTATTTTTTTTCTGTCTCTCCTATTACGTTCTTTTTCTTCTCTCACCAACCTAGGTTTATTCTTCTCCCTTTCTCTTTCAAGCTTTCTCATTAATCTCCATAAAAATGGCCAAAACAAGGGGTGGGTTTATCTTTAATACCGGACGTCAGCCGCTACAACGCTCTCAGGCGACAGTTTTGGGCTCTCCAGAATTGGATCTTCAAAACGAAGCTTCTTCATCAAAGGGACTGCAAGATAAACGTTTCCTAGACCGAAATTTGTCCAAGATGGTCTCTGATTAGGGAACTTCTTCAAAGAAGATGAAAAAGACAAGGGAAACATCTAAGGGTAAAAACCAAGTTGCTGTGAGTATACCCATTTTCAATTCTATTTCTAGTACTCATGCTTCGACTATTTGTAAGACCCCGAATTTTATGAAATAAAAGTATTCAATTTTTCTATTTAGTAAATGGTTAAATTGATAAAAAGTTAAAGTTAAGGGTGATATATGAATTTTTTCAAAAATAAGCAAGTGGTTATAAAATAATCATTGATGTCGGGGAATATTCGTTTGGTCGTAGAATATTCTTTCTGTCGGGGAATATTCGTACGACGGCGCAGCTATTTGTGGGCCCTATAACTGAAAACGGTCGGATTAAGATAACGACAAAAAATTGAGTTTTTTTCAAATAACGGCGTAGTTATTACTGTTAATACTGTTGGAATACCTAGTGGTTAAAACACAGTAATACGCGTTGTTACACAGTAGCACACGGTATTGTACCAATTATTGACTCCTACGTAAGAAGGCACTACTCAATAATGGTTACAGTAATTACTGTTCAGTATTTTATTTTATTGATTCAATAATTGCTGCGTTGATATTTTATATTACTGTTGTTTTAATAATTATCACTACACAGTATTTTTTATTATCGGAGCAATAATTCATATTATCTGAATAATATTATTAGATAATATTATTGGCAATGTCTAGAAAGTTCTGTCTAAGGAGAGGTTTGGTCATCTAATTGCGCGCCAGTAAGGAAGAGATCCTTATTGGAAAGCCCCCTCTTTCTTGGGAACGGCCTGGTTGCCAGTACTGTGATTCTGTAATATTATTTGTGTATAATTAATTATTGATTTATATGATGAGGAAAATATTAATTTTATGTGGATATAGATGAAAAAAAATTTTAATGTGACAATTGTTGAAAATTAATATTTTATCTTTTTCTGATAAAATAATTCATTTAAATATATTATTTTAATAATATATTAACGGTGATATTTTTACAATGAATGTGGGATATATGAGTATATGAGGAGGAAGAGTATTTTTGTTGGATTAAATATTTAACACATGTTTTGTGTATTGGTGGACACAATTCTTGACCGAAAATTTATTATAGACTGTAAAATCGTCCGTTTGTGGATTTCGGTCAATTTCTGTTTGGAATTTTGAAAAACTTTCTTCTGCAAAGTTGTAGAGAATTGAATTTCCTATAAAAACTCGCGAGATTCGAATTTTCTGATAAAAGGGCTATTTATTATGAATTATTGAAGTTCCGAAATTCTGAAATAATTGATTTTTGGAAGTTTTAATTATTTTTGTTTAGAAAAACGTTTTTTTTTGTATTTTGTGGACATCGTTAACATGTGTTATGGCTGAATTCAGATGGTCAAGGTGGGCTAAGGAAAATTTGTTAAATATATTATTATTATATTCAATTTTCTGCTTTGGTGTTCTAAGCATTTTCCTATAAATAGGGTGCTTAGGTTAGAATTGAAAATCACACCAGAAACTGAAGTTTTCTCTCTATTTCTCTCTCTATATATCGAGCGTATTCTTGTGAGTATTTTGATATCTTGAGTGTTGCTATACGGTGCAAGTTCGTTCAGCGTTATTCCAGTCAGAAGTACTGCTCTTTTGAGGTAAGGGATAGTAAGGGATATTGTCGTAAGGGATGTTATTTTTTCAATGATATTATTTCTTTCAATATCATTATACCGGAATATTGGTAGGATTTTTCTTGTAAAATTCTTATCTTTTCATGTCGGGGTTACTATTCACGAGTTACTATTCACGAGTTACTATTCATGAGTTATTATTCATGAGTTAGTATTCACGAGTTACTATTTATGAGTTACTATTCATGAGTTACTATTCACGAGTTACTATTCATGAGTTACTATTCACGAGTTACTATTCAGGAGTTACTATTCATGACAAAATTGGTTTCTTTTTCTAACCAAATTATAGTTGATTTATGAATATTACTCTTGAGATTAAAACTATATGTTGATCATATTATTTTTTTTTATCATATATAACATTTTTATAACCCTAATGATGATATTTCTCTTTGACTTGAGTGTAAAGATGGGTAGATTTTTGGTACGATCATGACTATGGGTTCTCTTTGGCCAGTAGTGCAAAGTTGAATTGTTGACTGGTATGATCATGACCATTGAATTTATAATTGAATATCTTTAGCTTAAGTGCAAAGGTGAAATGATCAACGTGGTTATAATTATTGGTTATATAAATTCTGAAATGATTATATATTTCTTTGAGATAATAATATATTTGGCCTGTAGTGCAAATATGAACTATTGAAGAATATCTTTGGCCTGTAGTGCAAAGATGAGTTATTGATGAATATCTTTGGCCCGTAGTGCAAAGATGAAATTATTAGTATGATTATGAACAGGAACTGTGATTTGGTATAACCATGATCTTTGGTGTTTCAGGTAAAGACAAGTGATGAAAATTATCTTTGTTCTGGATGAGAAGAAGAATTTAGAACTACAATTATGATTATGAGTTATACATGTGATTGTGGACAGGAATTATTGATTGATGTTACAGGGATAAAACATTGTTGGTGGACTTTTAACATAGAGAAGATAATAGACTTTATAGTCTATTTGACTCTTCTAATGGATTGTTCGTTCCGCTGTAACTATGGTTGAAAAGTTTTATCATCTACCATATGTTCTAAATCTCTGATTTAATTCTGTTGAAGGTTATTGATAACTTATTTATCTTTAGTCATGATATATTCTTTACTAGGCTAGTTGTGCTCACCCTTCTGTTTCACAATTCCTTTCAGGTAATAAGAGTGTAGCTGGGTCGAGCGGGGGTAACAGTGGAATAGAACGGTGGTCATCATTTAGTAGTTATATTTGGTGAATCATCTAGGGTGAAGCGAACCCAACGTTGGAAGGGTGTTTTGCCACTATCATATAAGATGTCTAACGACACACAACCTCGTGTCATCATAAGACATGGTTGTGCACATCCACTTGCCGAGTATATCTACGAGCACTACCTATATAATCTTGGTGTTTGTTTGAAGTATAATTCTCAATTAGAGACAGTTGAGATAATGATAAGTCGAGAGAAGACTCACCATTGGGAAGAATATGATAGTAATCTTCTTGTTTTTCTTTGGGGTCTATTGGGTCAACCAAGGATAATTCTGTGGCCATATGATATCTATCATAACCTAGAAGCATGGCCTCCCATGTACGAGGGTTTCCTTGAGCACTTCCCAAAGATTCTAATTTCTAAAACAGTTTTTGACTATACCTTTATGTAATGTGTCATTGTGACGTGCTATCCAAGGTTGGGACATGAGTCACAGTTGGTATATATTTGTACCCAAACTCATAGCATATGTGTTGTTGTATTTTGCACGACAATTGTTATAATAAAGTTGTAGTTGTTATCTGTACCATATATTTGGCGACTCAGAATGGGTTGGATGGATTGGACCTGTTTTGGGGTCGTTACACTATTGTTTTTCGATCCAACAAATTTGCAAATCAATTTCAGAAAATAATGGTGAATAAACCCATTGTGTATGTCAAACCCGTTGACCCTGTTCTTTTTCATAAAATTGGGGTTACTGAACTTTTTAATCACATTGGTCTATCTAGTTTGCTATTTCCCCCAACATCTGCTTATCCCAAATTAATTAAACAATTTTATGGGAATTTGTCTGTTGCCCATAATCAAATTCAAATTTTTGTGCAAAACAAAACTCTGTTAATAGACTCTACTTTACTAGGTGTTTTGTTTGACATCCCTTGCACTGGCCCATCCCCATTCACTCTCAAAGGGCCACTGGAATTTGAAAACTTATCTGTTCTGCAACAGTTGAGGATAGTTAAAGATTGTCCCACTTCTGAGTTTGTTTCTGTACCTACAGTTCTTGAAACAACTCCATTAAATAGTGTGATTCATAAGCTTATTCGTGCAAATCTTATTCCTCGCACTGGTGGTAGGTCCGAAATGACTTATCAAGATTTAATAGTGTCATCCCTCATTTTGTCAAAAACAAAATTTAATTGTGCTCTTTTAATGATAAATCATATGAAAAGTTGTGTCAAAACTAAATCTAAATGTTTTCCATATGGTGGATTTTTGACAAAAATATTTACCCATTTTGATATATCGTTTGAGAATGAAGACGTTATTCAATTAACTGAAGTAATTGATGACTTGGTGTTTAAAAATTCAAAACTCAAAATTGGGGCTGAGAATATTTTATCTTGGGCCATTGAAGAGGATATTCCTGATCCTACTGTTTCTCCTTCTCATTCTCCTACTACTCATTCTATTCCAATTCCTCCTATTTCTCCAAATTCAGAACTTTCTCAACTTGTTACTGATATGAATTCCAAATTCGACACTGCTTGAACTCATGCATAATTTTTCAGCTTCACTCAATTCCTTATCCGATAGAGTACTCACAGTTACTGAAAAGGTTGAATCCTTAGATGTGAAATTCAAGGATTTGTCTAAGAAGATTGAAGATGGGTTGTTTGAGACTGATAAAGAAGGCAATTAATTTTTCCTTTTTGATGATGTCAAAGGGGGAGAGATTTTGGAGGTTCTGTTATGTTGGTTTTGGATATTTGGCAGGATATGTTACTAATTTGGATATGTTTTGAATATTTTGGAATCTGAATATTTGAATATGTTGGTTTCTTCTTTACTGACATACTTTAGGTCATATACATGCAACTAATATGTGATATTTGATATACATGTCATGCCATGTTAAAAGATTTTTTGCCTAAATTAAGGGGGAGCCATATATTTAGGGGGAGTGTTATATATATATATATATATATATATATATATATATATATATATATATATATATATATTGTCATCATCAAAAAGGGGGAGAATGTTAGTAATATATATACTCTAAGGTTTTAATGATGACAATGTTTATATGGGCTAAGTTGATTTTATGTTGGTTTATAATCTAATTGGGTCATGTTAAATCAAATATTTTTGTGCATATTAATTATATAAATATATATTAGTTTGCATGGGTTATTGCATTTATTGCATGGATAAAACACTTTATATGCTAGCTCACAAAAGGATACTGCAGGTTATGAATTGGAGTATTTTAATATATATATATATATATATATATATATATATATATATTATACCAATTGGCGTGTATTGGAGATGTTTTTAGGAATTGGTATAATTAAGGAGTCTTTTTCAAAAGTTGGAACATCAGTTTTTGTTGGACTCTTGCTTCTAAAGTTGCTGTTATGAAGGGATCTTGTTAACAATCAAAAGGACTCTTTCAGCTAGTCTTTTTATTTTATTTAACTACTTCCTTTATCTACTGAGGTTGTTTTATGCTAACGTTCATCTTATATTTCAAAAGTAATAGCCGTACGTTGCTGGATGAATTGGAACATTATCATAGCCGTTGCTCTCTTCTTTATATATTCTGGTTGCTCGGCTTCAAGAAAGCACAAGACTACAGGACATAAATTCTTCAAGAAAGCTTCCAAGATACACAAATTATCATCTCACTCTTTTAGTCTTGGGTTACAGTGCTCGTATATTTCTTCTTTCATATCTATTGTAACCATAGTACAAGTCTAGGTTGGCTTGGGGTTTTTATTTTAATAATATTCAGTCTATACAACGAAGCTATCAAAGTCTCAGAGGTGAGAGGTGTTGCAGAGGTGCAAAGGGGGCAGAGGTGTCCAAGTGATCGTCGTTGTAACAGGGAGTTTTTATTTACTTTGTAATTGCTGAGTATTATTTTAATAAAGTGAGTCTCCAATCCTAATTGGGATTGAACGTGGATTATGCTACTAGACTAGAGGATAAGGGCTGAACCACGTAAAAATTTCGGTGTGATTTACTTTTCTTGTGCTTCTGTTTTTGAGCTTTATAGTCTGCCGATTTTATTTTTAGTTGGAAAAGTTTTATACTAAAACGGACAGGTATTAGCTGTCCGTTTATAACTGTCTAAGAACATAACTAATACGGACAAGGTTAGACCGTCCGATTATAGCCTGTTATAGTATACTTTAAAAATTGGCCACTGAAAATCACTTCTGAGTATTTACACCTATTCACCTCCCCTCTAGGTGTGCTATATTACAGAATTACAAAAAAATCTCTCAACCGGAGAAAGCAAAATCTCCCAAGAGATGATAACAAAATCATCTCAAAAAAGAGAAAGAAATCAGTCGTCATATTATGGAGAAAATAAGTTCCACAAAAAAAAAACTTCACAAAAATGAAGAAATTATTAGAGTACAAGAAGAGAGATTTAGGGGGTCTTTCTTAGGGGTGGGCAACTGGTAAAAATCGGCCCGAATTGAATCGAACCGATACTGAAATCGGCAAAATTTTGATACCGGTACCAGTTGGACCGGTATATCGAACCGGTTTTTACCGAAAATTAATATAATTATTATTTTTATTAATATTATTATTATTTTTATTAATAATATTATTATTTTTATTATTATAATCATTATTTTATTATTATTATTATAACAATTATTTTATTATTAATTATTTATTAATAATAAAAAAAATTAGAAAACCGGTATATACCGGTTCGGTTCGATAATACCAAACTATAAAAAGGCCGTACCGAAACCGGTTCTTATTGTACCAAACCGGCCGGTTCGATCCGATCCGAAAAACCGGGAAAACCGAAAATTTTGCCCAGTCCTAGTGATCTTTCCAAAATAAAAAGAACCCTCTCCAGAACTAAGATGGATGTTATATAAGATTTTTTAATAGAGAGGATAGAGAATAATGAAGAGTGATTATGCTACGTTTGGATTGGAGTAATGAAGGTAGGAATGGAATGACTCATTCTTATGAGAAAAAAATTGTGTTTGGTTATGATTGTAATGGATTGAAACAATATAATCTTAATTATTTCTCTCAAATTTATGAATTTATTCTTTAAGGGACGGTGAATATGAAAAAACTCATTCAAACTAGAGTTTTATTTAATTCTCCATTTTATTGGTTCAATCTAAACGTAACATTAGAGTTTTATTTAATTATAAGGGAAAAGATAAAGTTTGGCGAAACATATGCAGACCCGACTTAATTGTCTGGATCTAATAATTTGATTTATTGTACTCCCACAAGACAAATAGAGTTAGCTAATAATTTCAAGTACAAGAACTTTATAAAAAAAAATTTGGGATTACGCTTATAAGATAGATATATGTGGTTTGAAGTTCTATGGCGGTTTCCAAATTCATTATATTATTCTATATAATTGACCATCAAAATTCAAATGATTGACCCAACTTGCATGGCTACATTATCCTGCTTTCATGCACAGAGAATTTTTTTACTAATTTTAAAAAGTTAAAATTTTGTACCATCTCTATGTATGTTAATCGTTACCATGTATGCTATCGTATATTATCTGATATATATATATATATATATATATATATATATATATAATTAATGAAGCTGGTGGTTAATCTGATCATGATTATGCTTCCTATCCTATGAGTAGAGAGCCATGATCGATTGATGCATGCGAGATGGGGGCACCAAAATGGGTCCTGCAGGGCCATGCAACGCACGCAAATGCCATTATATATTCATCAAAAGAATCAAGACAACTTAGTAGATAGATCATCATAAGTAAATTTAGATGGGTAAATGAATCGGGTCGAGTCGAGGGTTGAATTGTTCAAATTTAATTTGGTTTATAAAATTTATTGAGTATGAAATAAGATTTGATTGAGCCTCATTTTAGCTACCGAGTCAAATAAGATCTCGAATCGAGTCTGAACAGTTTACACTTTTTGAGCGAATATGATCCGAGTATCAATAGAAAACTATAATTTGAAGAGATTCGAATAATTTATCGAACTTCAAAATTTTCTCATATTTAAATCATTTATATTTCTAGTTAAGCTCGAATCGAATTTTTAATCGATCAAGTATGAATCGAGTCCGAATTATTTTTTTCATTTTACAACATTAAAGTAATGCATGTTAGGGTAATCTCATTGCGATATTGAATATTTTATTAATTTATAATTATCCAATCACGTGTAATTTATTTAATTAATATAGAATAATGTGTTAAAGCACCTTTTCTTACATGAATTTTGATCAATTTGGGGATTAATTTAGACCAATTAATTGATTGAATTTATATTAAATAAAAAGTGCATTTGATAGTCCTATTACAAGGAGATTAATAGAGATTAATATATGATTCAAGTAGAAATTAAATATTGTGTTTAATTGTATCCAAAGTGGAGAATATGAAAAGGTTCATTGTAGTTTAAGAAAGCTATTTTCTTTAAGTCCCACATTGAGTGAGAATAAAACTATTTAATACTTTATAAGTATATGTGGAATAGTTTAATTCACCCGCGACCCGGAGGCCGTTGTGGGAGTTTGGGTCGCATTGGCGCTTTAAGGCACTTCGCAAATACGAATTAGTACAGACTTGACATATATCCTGGAGGTGAATTGCTAGTAGCCTATAGCAAACCATTCATGGTGAGGTCCGATAAAGACCTTAAGGACAGTGAATACTCGTGTCAAATCCTTGTTTCTTTTAACCAATATTCATTTTACTTTTTCGTAATGACATTTCATTTTAAATCTCATTTAAGATAAACATAAATACATTGAGACCCTTAACATAGTACATCCCTGTCATAAACATAAATCTTGCTAGCTAAGGTTATAAAAAGGTTAAGAGAGATGGCATTTATGCAGTACTGTACTACTATAATTGCATGCTTTAGTAAAAGCAACATTCCATATATACACATAATATTTAAATTTTATGAAATTGTAACATGATTCTTAATATATATCATGATTTATAAGTTTTTTGTTATATTTATATTAATCGGAACAAAAATTGAATATGTTATTTTATTATTTTACGTTTTGTTGTGACCAACAAAAAAAGACAACATTTACTATAATAAAAGTATATATATATATATAACTACTGGTGTGACAATTTCATAAAATTTGAATCCATATATGTACATCATGCACGTACAATTGTACGTAGTAATAGGATCCGGTTAGCATGAAGTATGTTTTTAGTAAATTGGTCAATTAGTCAATAGAATACTGACACTCATACAATCTCGTTTGCTTGTCAGTATTCTATTAGTTAATTGACCAACTTACTTCAAAAAAATAAATTTCATATTAACCACTTTCGTAGTAATACATGAGTCATGTTCTATCATCTAATCCAAATTAAAAGTGGTTAATATTGATGAGCAGACCAGGAACTTAATCAACTCAACCAGATCGCACATCCATTTTGTAGGCTGATCTGATGAGGCGGATTATTAATTCTATAATTATATCTAATTTGGAATTTAGGTTTAATTAATTTGGTTTGGACCAAATTAAGCGAAGGAACATTAATGGAGGACACCACATATCCAGTACTGTGATATAGTAGTATTAGGTGTTTGGGTCATCAATTGTCTACTTATGAATTGACTTGCAATTAAATACTCTACTACCTCATTCCAAATTAAATAAACTTTACTTTTTATCACATGAACAAATTAATTAATTAATTCTATTGGCTATATATAACAGCAATTTAACGTGCAAGGTCCAGGTCCAGGTCCTCCCATAAAGCTGGTGGCTTTCGCCCGGAAAAAAATTAATATTGCATGAGGAGGATTGATAGTAGGAAGCTTAATTAATTGTGTAGGGTGTCTTATGTACTTGTGAGTTTTTATTTGTTGTGTACATGTAATAGTAAGGTTTGAACTGATGTTTGACCTGATAAATATGCTAATAAAGTTTTCTGTGTTTTATCAACAACAAAAAAAATAATAATAATAATAATTATCAATTTGATTCTTCTTTTCCATTTTGAAAATAAATTAATAATTGTTTCAAACGTTTGATATTTGAACATTGATTAAAAGGCGGGATGCCATGTAGATAGTTAGTTCATAACAGAACATGGCCCAATATAGGCTACATGGCTTGACCATGGAGTCTCTAAACATAAACAAAAATAAGACGACCCTTGTCTACATTATATATAAATTTTTAAGAAAATAATTTCACACTATCAACTAACAACACGACATTGATTGATACCAAATGTTACTATATAATTTTCTCTTGAAAAACTAGTTATCCTATCAAATCCTATATCAATGGAGTATATTCCATACTATTGATATGACAAACTCTATCCTTAATTGGAGGAGTCATTTTAGTCATGCCAATGACATTGACAATTGGTTTTAGTGCTCCCCCAGTATTGGCCCCAAGACTTATGGGTATTCATTCCTCTCCCAAATACTCGCAAGTCTTGGAAATGAGATCTGCTGCATGCCTCACCTTTGCACTCTTGTTATAATTAAGACGACACTCAACTGAACTTCACCCTCTTCCCTATAGAATTTACAACCGCACTAAACCCATTAATTAAGCATCACATTTGCATCGTCTCTAGTCTGCTCTTGGAATGCATGCATACAGAATGCCATCAATCAGAAGGTCTTCCGAGCAAGCATCAATATCAGATGTACCCAAATTGGTCACCACCTTCTCAATTGCCTCCATAACCATTCGTTTATATGTTCACTCTCATCTTTAAGGTCCTCAATTATTCTCCCAACTATCGATCGGCAACCCGGCCCCAACTTTGTTTGCTATCTCCACAGTTGAATGAACAAGTTGCTTATAATTAATTTTCTACGATCCTTGGAAACCCACAGCCTCCAAACCTTAATTCCGGTCTCACTACTTTCAGAACAATCTTTCTCATTTCTTGGTCAGGAGATTAAAATTCACGCATCAAAATTATCATCACTTCCTTCGTATAGTAGCTTGAATATATATAGTGCGTCCGTTAAAGGAATCACGAAGCTAATTGCCTTCAGCTAAAGCTTTCCCACCTACGGTGTGACCTGATACCCTTCCACTTAAGGCTTTAAAACTGAGTCAAAGCTTTCAATTAATACCATATGGAGCAGGAGCAGGAGCAGGAGCCTCAGCAAGGGCAGTGCCGTAATACTTGTGATTCTCATCATCATATATATATATATATATATATATATATAGACCGTACGTGTTCTATAATTTCTACAAGAGACCTCAAGTGCGGAAGAACAGCACAGCCAATCAATATATATAGCAATTTGCTGAACAATCTTGATACCTGCTTGCGTGACCAGCCTGCCATAACTAATTCTTGCTTTGACACGCAACAGGACAGGACAGGTATTCCAAGTGCTGATGCAACAGCACTGAAGGCTCTAGCAGTACGTACTGTTCCTTACATACTCATCAATGTTATTACATAATTATTTAAAAAATCGAGTTCGTACTTTTAATTACATAACTAATTTGTGTCCTGCCACACACTCCATTTGAGTATGTAGGACCAGTGGTACTCGGACTATCCTTACTCATTTATAATTTATAATATACTAGTACATAATTTTTTATTCAATATTGATATTAACTCCTCACTGTATATATATTTTTAATAGTAGCTAGGCTCATATTTTGAGAATATAAATTTATACTATATTATACTTAGAATAATATATATATAAATTTTATTTCTAAGTTTAATTATAATTTTCAAATGCATGTAAATATGGTTAATATTAAAAAATTAACTTACCTTTAAAGTCAAATAAATAAAACTAATGTTATGGTTAAGTGTCTCAAATTTGATCTATCAAATTATCTTAGTATACATATTATCTTGGTATGTAATGAATTTTTAGGATACACTATGACAGTGAATTACAATAACACGTATATATGTTTGAGAAGTATTTGAATTTTTTTTTAAAACCTTTAATTTTAGTATATTTGTAAAAACTCTTTGATATAGATTAATTCATAAGAATGTTAAAATTTTAAATATATAGTACATTTTTTTTTTTAGTATTGAAATTTTTTTCATAAATTTTTGGCCCCTTTTACTCGAATTCCTGCTACCCCCTTACATTGCAGTTTTTGGTATTGATTTGAATAGTACCTCCACTTACACACCGTCACCGACCAACGAAATTTAAGCTGTAAGCGCTGCTACTTTCTCTCTCTTGCTGGAGGGAAAACCCAAATGCATAAATAGTTAACCCAATTATTTCCCGCCATTTGAAATTCCCACTCTCACTGGTTCTCTCCCTCGCATAGACACGCGCAAAAGCGCTCACACAAACACTCGAATGGCGAAAACTGGCGAAGAGAAATCGGATGGTCTTGAAATCATTTCAGTCGGAATACTATACGATGGTCCCTGGGACAAGAAATACTGGAGCTCCTCTAGGGTTCGATTTCTCCCTCTCCCTCTCCCTCCATATATATATATATATATATATATATATATATATCTTGTGACGTGTATGTATGTGTATCTATGATTGTGTATATGACTGCCTATCTGATTGTGAGTTTTATACTTACAGTCTGGATTAGGTTGCTTCTACTTCTAGGAGACTTCAAATTTGAATTACTAAGATTGTAGAGTTTACTGGATAAGTTACTTCAAGACAAATGGAATGATCAATTTGGGATCACAATTAACTCATATAGTGATTATAGGATATTCTTTTATGAGGTGAGTCAGGTGTGACATAGAATCCTGGGAATATGGAACTTTGAAGCATTTATATGTCAACAAGCATACTGCTTCCATGTGCTACGACATTTGGAATGAATATAGCAAGCAGAAATACTGTATAACCAACAGTTCCCTGAGAATAAAAATCAGAAAAGAAGAAAAAGAACTCCAGATGTATAAATTGGTAACAAACTGTGGTAAGCATAATGCTTGATTGGTTGATTATAATATTTCCACTGTTTTCTGTTTAAAAGTCATTAGTGCAATGACAGTTTTCAGAATAAAGTGCAAGATTAGTTTTGTCTATGAAATTATGCTATGCTAAAGTCTATATAGCTATAGCATTTAACTGTTACGCTACTGAAGCTCTGTTACAACATATAGTATGCTGAAACTAAAACTCGTTCATGAGATTATGCAAATGCTTAGGGCATGCAGATCTGAGAAATTCATGGCTCTAGCTTGAAAACTTCGTATTTTCAACTAGAGTTTTGATATAATTGTAGATACAAATAAGAAGCCTTGGAAAGATGTGGTGTTAGGCTTCAACCTTGACAATTATCTATTTTTTAAATTGATGGCTCATATAATTTGTTCTAGATATTGATTGGTTTTGGTGACAATAATTTTTCTTATTCTATAAGAAAAATAAGTAAATTCATACTAATCACGTGTTATTGTTGTCCAAAATTGAAGGACTTTCCAGAGTTTTGGGTTTCATTGTACAGCTGCAACTTGCACACTTGAAATCTGCAATTTACATTAATTTAGAATGTTCACTTGGTCAATGGGCTAATATGTATATGGTGAAGTTTGTGTAAAAGTTTTTTTTTCTTTCTTTCTTGTTTCTTATTCAACTAGAGGCTCAGTTGTTTGTGTTTAAACAGTATAAGGAGAAGGGGTTGCATGGCTGTTACTTTATGGTCCTGTTTTTAGCTATTCATATATGCTTTACCTCCAATTGGATTAATCCATATTGTTTTTCAGGGTAAAGACCGCTATCCTTATCCAGTTGGATACCAAGCTGTGCGAACTCATAATGGGATTACATATAAAATGGAAATTCTTGAAGGTCTTAAAGGCCCTTTATTCAGGGTGTGTACCTAGACTCAAAAGCTTCGAGCATGAAATACTTAATAACTGTTGATTACACATTTAGCTGTAACAAGTAAACCACTTCTTCCACTTGCAGATCACATCTACGGATGGACAGTCATGTTCTGGGCAAACTCCAGATATTGCATGGGAGAGCTTTCAAAAGAAGGGCTCTGCTCGCATAAAATTGTGGCATGGCAAGAGATTTGCATGCAAGATAAATGGTGTGGAGGTAGAACCTGGTGCCTTTTATGAATACTTGGCACTTATGCTACTATTGCAATTCTACTAACACCCCTGTCATAATTTTTATAAAATGGTGCCTTTTATGAATACTTGGCACTTATACAGACTTGACATATATCCTGGAGGTGAATTGCTAGTAGCCTATAGCAAACCATTCATGGTGAGGTCCGATAAAGACCTTAAGGACAGTGAATACTCGTGTCAAATCCTTGTTTCTTTTAACCAATATTCATTTTACTTTTTCGTAATGACATTTCATTTTAAATCTCATTTAAGATAAACATAAATACATTGAGACCCTTAACATAGTACATCCCTGTCATAAACATAAATCTTGCTAGCTAAGGTTATAAAAAGGTTAAGAGAGATGGCATTTATGCAGTACTGTACTACTATAATTGCATGCTTTAGTAAAAGCAACATTCCATATATACACATAATATTTAAATTTTATGAAATTGTAACATGATTCTTAATATATATCATGATTTATAAGTTTTTTGTTATATTTATATTAATCGGAACAAAAATTGAATATGTTATTTTATTATTTTACGTTTTGTTGTGACCAACAAAAAAAGACAACATTTACTATAATAAAAGTATATATATATATATAACTACTGGTGTGACAATTTCATAAAATTTGAATCCATATATGTACATCATGCACGTACAATTGTACGTAGTAATAGGATCCGGTTAGCATGAAGTATGTTTTTAGTAAATTGGTCAATTAGTCAATAGAATACTGACACTCATACAATCTCGTTTGCTTGTCAGTATTCTATTAGTTAATTGACCAACTTACTTCAAAAAAATAAATTTCATATTAACCACTTTCGTAGTAATACATGAGTCATGTTCTATCATCTAATCCAAATTAAAAGTGGTTAATATTGATGAGCAGACCAGGAACTTAATCAACTCAACCAGATCGCACATCCATTTTGTAGGCTGATCTGATGAGGCGGATTATTAATTCTATAATTATATCTAATTTGGAATTTAGGTTTAATTAATTTGGTTTGGACCAAATTAAGCGAAGGAACATTAATGGAGGACACCACATATCCAGTACTGTGATATAGTAGTATTAGGTGTTTGGGTCATCAATTGTCTACTTATGAATTGACTTGCAATTAAATACTCTACTACCTCATTCCAAATTAAATAAACTTTACTTTTTATCACATGAACAAATTAATTAATTAATTCTATTGGCTATATATAACAGCAATTTAACGTGCAAGGTCCAGGTCCAGGTCCTCCCATAAAGCTGGTGGCTTTCGCCCGGAAAAAAATTAATATTGCATGAGGAGGATTGATAGTAGGAAGCTTAATTAATTGTGTAGGGTGTCTTATGTACTTGTGAGTTTTTATTTGTTGTGTACATGTAATAGTAAGGTTTGAACTGATGTTTGACCTGATAAATATGCTAATAAAGTTTTCTGTGTTTTATCAACAACAAAAAAAATAATAATAATAATAATTATCAATTTGATTCTTCTTTTCCATTTTGAAAATAAATTAATAATTGTTTCAAACGTTTGATATTTGAACATTGATTAAAAGGCGGGATGCCATGTAGATAGTTAGTTCATAACAGAACATGGCCCAATATAGGCTACATGGCTTGACCATGGAGTCTCTAAACATAAACAAAAATAAGACGACCCTTGTCTACATTATATATAAATTTTTAAGAAAATAATTTCACACTATCAACTAACAACACGACATTGATTGATACCAAATGTTACTATATAATTTTCTCTTGAAAAACTAGTTATCCTATCAAATCCTATATCAATGGAGTATATTCCATACTATTGATATGACAAACTCTATCCTTAATTGGAGGAGTCATTTTAGTCATGCCAATGACATTGACAATTGGTTTTAGTGCTCCCCCAGTATTGGCCCCAAGACTTATGGGTATTCATTCCTCTCCCAAATACTCGCAAGTCTTGGAAATGAGATCTGCTGCATGCCTCACCTTTGCACTCTTGTTATAATTAAGACGACACTCAACTGAACTTCACCCTCTTCCCTATAGAATTTACAACCGCACTAAACCCATTAATTAAGCATCACATTTGCATCGTCTCTAGTCTGCTCTTGGAATGCATGCATACAGAATGCCATCAATCAGAAGGTCTTCCGAGCAAGCATCAATATCAGATGTACCCAAATTGGTCACCACCTTCTCAATTGCCTCCATAACCATTCGTTTATATGTTCACTCTCATCTTTAAGGTCCTCAATTATTCTCCCAACTATCGATCGGCAACCCGGCCCCAACTTTGTTTGCTATCTCCACAGTTGAATGAACAAGTTGCTTATAATTAATTTTCTACGATCCTTGGAAACCCACAGCCTCCAAACCTTAATTCCGGTCTCACTACTTTCAGAACAATCTTTCTCATTTCTTGGTCAGGAGATTAAAATTCACGCATCAAAATTATCATCACTTCCTTCGTATAGTAGCTTGAATATATATAGTGCGTCCGTTAAAGGAATCACGAAGCTAATTGCCTTCAGCTAAAGCTTTCCCACCTACGGTGTGACCTGATACCCTTCCACTTAAGGCTTTAAAACTGAGTCAAAGCTTTCAATTAATACCATATGGAGCAGGAGCAGGAGCAGGAGCCTCAGCAAGGGCAGTGCCGTAATACTTGTGATTCTCATCATCATATATATATATATATATATATATATATATAGAGAGAGAGACCGTACGTGTTCTATAATTTCTACAAGAGACCTCAAGTGCGGAAGAACAGCACAGCCAATCAATATATATAGCAATTTGCTGAACAATCTTGATACCTGCTTGCGTGACCAGCCTGCCATAACTAATTCTTGCTTTGACACGCAACAGGACAGGACAGGTATTCCAAGTGCTGATGCAACAGCACTGAAGGCTCTAGCAGTACGTACTGTTCCTTACATACTCATCAATGTTATTACATAATTATTTAAAAAATCGAGTTCGTACTTTTAATTACATAACTAATTTGTGTCCTGCCACACACTCCATTTGAGTATGTAGGACCAGTGGTACTCGGACTATCCTTACTCATTTATAATTTATAATATACTAGTACATAATTTTTTATTCAATATTGATATTAACTCCTCACTGTATATATATTTTTAATAGTAGCTAGGCTCATATTTTGAGAATATAAATTTATACTATATTATACTTAGAATAATATATATATAAATTTTATTTCTAAGTTTAATTATAATTTTCAAATGCATGTAAATATGGTTAATATTAAAAAATTAACTTACCTTTAAAGTCAAATAAATAAAACTAATGTTATGGTTAAGTGTCTCAAATTTGATCTATCAAATTATCTTAGTATACATATTATCTTGGTATGTAATGAATTTTTAGGATACACTATGACAGTGAATTACAATAACACGTATATATGTTTGAGAAGTATTTGAATTTTTTTTTAAAACCTTTAATTTTAGTATATTTGTAAAAACTCTTTGATATAGATTAATTCATAAGAATGTTAAAATTTTAAAAATATAGTACATTTTTTTTTTTAGTATTGAAATTTTTTTCATAAATTTTTGGCCCCTTTTACTCGAATTCCTGCTACCCCCTTACATTGCAGTTTTTGGTATTGATTTGAATAGTACCTCCACTTACACACCGTCACCGACCAACGAAATTTAAGCTGTAAGCGCTGCTACTTTCTCTCTCTTGCTGGAGGGAAAACCCAAATGCATAAATAGTTAACCCAATTATTTCCCGCCATTTGAAATTCCCACTCTCACTGGTTCTCTCCCTCGCATAGACACGCGCAAAAGCGCTCACACAAACACTCGAATGGCGAAAACTGGCGAAGAGAAATCGGATGGTCTTGAAATCATTTCAGTCGGAATACTATACGATGGTCCCTGGGACAAGAAATACTGGAGCTCCTCTAGGGTTCGATTTCTCCCTCTCCCTCTCCCTCCATATATATATATATATATATATATATATATATATATATCTTGTGACGTGTATGTATGTGTATCTATGATTGTGTATATGACTGCCTATCTGATTGTGAGTTTTATACTTACAGTCTGGATTAGGTTGCTTCTACTTCTAGGAGACTTCAAATTTGAATTACTAAGATTGTAGAGTTTACTGGATAAGTTACTTCAAGACAAATGGAATGATCAATTTGGGATCACAATTAACTCATATAGTGATTATAGGATATTCTTTTATGAGGTGAGTCAGGTGTGACATAGAATCCTGGGAATATGGAACTTTGAAGCATTTATATGTCAACAAGCATACTGCTTCCATGTGCTACGACATTTGGAATGAATATAGCAAGCAGAAATACTGTATAACCAACAGTTCCCTGAGAATAAAAATCAGAAAAGAAGAAAAAGAACTCCAGATGTATAAATTGGTAACAAACTGTGGTAAGCATAATGCTTGATTGGTTGATTATAATATTTCCACTGTTTTCTGTTTAAAAGTCATTAGTGCAATGACAGTTTTCAGAATAAAGTGCAAGATTAGTTTTGTCTATGAAATTATGCTATGCTAAAGTCTATATAGCTATAGCATTTAACTGTTACGCTACTGAAGCTCTGTTACAACATATAGTATGCTGAAACTAAAACTCGTTCATGAGATTATGCAAATGCTTAGGGCATGCAGATCTGAGAAATTCATGGCTCTAGCTTGAAAACTTCGTATTTTCAACTAGAGTTTTGATATAATTGTAGATACAAATAAGAAGCCTTGGAAAGATGTGGTGTTAGGCTTCAACCTTGACAATTATCTATTTTTTAAATTGATGGCTCATATAATTTGTTCTAGATATTGATTGGTTTTGGTGACAATAATTTTTCTTATTCTATAAGAAAAATAAGTAAATTCATACTAATCACGTGTTATTGTTGTCCAAAATTGAAGGACTTTCCAGAGTTTTGGGTTTCATTGTACAGCTGCAACTTGCACACTTGAAATCTGCAATTTACATTAATTTAGAATGTTCACTTGGTCAATGGGCTAATATGTATATGGTGAAGTTTGTGTAAAAGTTTTTTTTTCTTTCTTTCTTGTTTCTTATTCAACTAGAGGCTCAGTTGTTTGTGTTTAAACAGTATAAGGAGAAGGGGTTGCATGGCTGTTACTTTATGGTCCTGTTTTTAGCTATTCATATATGCTTTACCTCCAATTGGATTAATCCATATTGTTTTTCAGGGTAAAGACCGCTATCCTTATCCAGTTGGATACCAAGCTGTGCGAACTCATAATGGGATTACATATAAAATGGAAATTCTTGAAGGTCTTAAAGGCCCTTTATTCAGGGTGTGTACCTAGACTCAAAAGCTTCGAGCATGAAATACTTAATAACTGTTGATTACACATTTAGCTGTAACAAGTAAACCACTTCTTCCACTTGCAGATCACATCTACGGATGGACAGTCATGTTCTGGGCAAACTCCAGATATTGCATGGGAGAGCTTTCAAAAGAAGGGCTCTGCTCGCATAAAATTGTGGCATGGCAAGAGATTTGCATGCAAGATAAATGGTGTGGAGGTAGAACCTGGTGCCTTTTATGAATACTTGGCACTTATGCTACTATTGCAATTCTACTAACACCCCTGTCATAATTGCCTATTAGGATGCCCCAAAAATCTTTGTTACTTTTATAAAGTCGATCCAACTTTAATAGAAAATGCTCCATATTGCCCCGAATGTAGAATTGTTGAAAATTATGTGTAGTCCATTAACTCGTGACTCTTTTCCTTGCACATTTATCAAAGGAGGGATTATAAAAGGAATGAGTTTGGTTAAATTATTATTTACTCAAACAATTATGTTTTTGACCATGACTAACAATTTGTAATGGTGAGAGTAATTGTTTGCTAATTATCTTTAGTGAGTCAGCTTCAACTGAAAAGGAAGGAAGCTCATGGACACACTAAATAGTCTAGATAATGGTTGTGGATTCTCATGCAAAATACTCAGTTTTACTTGAGATTAAAGCCTCTCACTGAATTTTTTTAATATATATGTGAAGATGAAAAGTTTGTTAATTCCATTTCTCATTTAATACTTTTTGGTCTTCCTGGGCTTCGATTGGTTGATGACCTTTGTGAGAATGATTTTATAATATCTCTCTCCACCATCTGCCATAATTTTCAAAATATGAAAAGTTTCATGAAAGGAAACAGCACAATATGCTAACTAGTGTTCATTCTTTGCATGTATTTTGCAGTTTTTTGGATTCAAAAACCAATTCGTCCAGAGATTACTCCGAGAATTGGCTGCAAATGTCAGTGGAACTGCAGTATCTTCCACCTTTTGTGAAGGGGCTTCGGGAACAAAGCACCACACTCACTGCGCAGAACCATGTAGACAACCTGGTCTATTACCATACTCGGAAAAACCACTGGTTAAAGGGAAAAGAAGTAGGGAATGTGGAGTCGCTAATATAAAGTCAACTAATGAAACTACTCTTAAAAAAATCCGACTTAAAGATCAGACACAGAATACAGATGTTTCAGTATCGAGATTGAGGAGCCAAAGGAATCACATTCACAATCACAATCAGAAGAATTCTTCACCTTCCTCGAATGATAAGAATGCGATACATAATAATTCAGGGATTTTGGAAGCAACAGTGACCTCGAAAACTGTAGATGAGGAAAAAGATTGTATCCGTTCAGTTGACTCTTCTGAGCATTTTGAAGAGGAAGGCTTTCTTCCCAGAGAAGATGGCGTGCTTATTAGATCTGATAATTTTGTTTCCGTAGTAGGCACCATTTTCAAAGAGGAAGAACCTGTAAGAATGCTACCCCATATTGTTTGTGTTTCTCTTTCTTTTTTCTGCTTAATTTTTTTTTTTTTTTTTTGTTTATGTCCTTGGCTTTCAATTCCTACAATTAATATTTTTAAATTCTTATAAAATCTCAGATCATCTTATGAGGATTATAGCATCTCAAAACAGTATTTTATTTAATCTTAATCAACTGAAAAGAAGTTTTTTTTTAATTCTTATTCAAGTTTTGGTGATGTATGGTGTAAAGTTATTGGATAAAAATTAATTTAGAAGGGAAACATTCTTAATTTCTCACAGTTTGATAAGTCAAAGGTTATCAACACGCAGGAATTGAGTTCTTCAAAGCAGGTGGAGAAAGAGGGAGAAACATCATTTCAAAATTCTTCACAGATGGTTAATGATTTGGATCTTTGTGCACCTGATACTTTGGACCTTGAACTAGGTATTACTTGATATATTCTGTTATGTTACTTTAAATGTTTTTAAAATCTGTGTTTTGGTTGATGGACGTCCTCTGCATCTCTTTCCAATTCACATTGTCTTTATTTAACTAGTGACGTCATTTATGCACATGACACTTTTAACCCCAAGGAAATTCCTTTCACTGGGAACAATGAGTAAACTGCTGCATGCATAATTTCTTCAGAAGATTTGGTAATTGAGTCGCATCCAGAAGAGGAGATGGTCACATGTACTGCACATGCTAGTTCTGAAAGGAGTGATATTGATTCAGTTGGGCAAGAGATAACCAAGTCAATGATGACAGTTCTTCTTCCACGAGCGCTTCCTCTGCTCAAGACATTCACAAGAAAGAAAAAGACTGAATCAAAACCTTCAGAAGTTTCTCTTTATAAGAAGAGATCCAAGAAGAAAAACAACAAAACGGACCTTGTAATGGATGTTGCTTCTCCTGGTAAAGTCTAAGCTTAAACCAGCACCTTTTTTGGTTAATACTCTTGCTAATATCTGGTGTCTTTCTGCTTCTTTACCACCAATGTTAATTTCTATTTCCCTTCTAATTGGGTTGGAGTGTCTTTTATGTACTTGCAGCCACGCTGCTTACTGAAAATGTTGATGGAAAAAAGCAGCAAGAGAAAACACATATATTAAGTATAAATATTGGTTCGATGGTGCCTAGTTGTGGAGATATAACATTTATAGTTCCTGATAGTTTTCACAATGATCAGTGTGAAAATGATGGTAAAAAACTGCGGCCACAGGTTCCAGATGCTATTGAAGCTGATTTAACTACTTTTGCTCAAGACACTAGTACACCTGAAACTACAGGACTGCCTGCTTGTGTTGATGTTTTGCAGGACAGGGCAGTTGGTGTCGTTGAAACAAGTGATGTCAGAAAAAATTTCTGTCATGAAGCACATCGAATTCAAACCTTGAATGAGGGGCATCGAAGGGGAGATAGTATTGTATCTTACTCTGCTTTAGGTTGTACAGCTCCCGGTAAAAAGAAGTGTGTAAGTTCAGAAGAAAATTCTGTTCATTGCCCTGAAATTCTTTATGAGCAAAAGGGTGTCACAATGTCGTCCCTTTGTGTTGAAGGTATTTTTATTAAGTTAACCTTTTCTAATTACATGGTGTGAATTGTCTTAGGTGAGGATAACCTAAGTTTATTCATTCCAACTCCTGATGCGTTGAAACTTCCCACTTGTTCCAAATGTGAGAAATCAATGTCAGACCTAGATGTTTAATTGAAATAGCATTTGGAAAAGAAAATAAAATAGCTTTGATTCTTGATTTGAATAAGAATTTGGGAGTTGTAACTCAGAAAATGCCTAAACCATTTTTATAATATGGCTGTGCAACCCTTTCCGTAGATGTAAATACTAGTGATCGTACGTATACACACATCCATCCAAATAAATTTATGACTGTTTTAACTCTCTTTTTTATTTAAATATTTTACTAATGATTCTTAAAAACTTTTAACATTCGGATTTTGGATATCACCATGTTTATACTTGCATTGCTTCAGAAAAAAGTATTCATCACATTTATGTGTCAGCTAAGGCTAATTACGGTTGCATTTCAGAAACTATTGGAACTACTGACGCTAAATTGGTAGTCATGGAAAGTTTTGTTAATAATTCACACAAGGAAATCGATGCTGAAAAAGTGGGAGCTGGCACTGGCAAAACTTCCTTTACTCAAATTCCAGAAATTGCTAATTCAGCAAGACAGTGTGATATGCCTCTTTCCGAAAGTATAATTTGCAGAAGCTTCAGATATATTTGTGCCCCAGAGACATGTGCTACTGGTAATATAGATGCATCAGACAATTGTCAGCTGAGTTCCAGTCACAGCTTGATTAAACGAGATTCCAATTGTGTTGAAGAAAAGCTTGATGGACAACCTTACAATTTCCATGCAGAGAAAAATGTTATAATATCTGAAGCTGCATTATGTAATATTGCTTCAGTTACATCTCAAAGTCAAGAATTTGTTGGCACTTCAAACAACAACGGTCCTCCAGACAAATCCAATCCATCTATTTCACGCAAAGGGAAATATCAAGGCTGTGGTGACAAGGATCTGCTCCCACAGCAAGACCTTGTGGAGTTTGATGTTTCTGTGGCATTGTTGCTGGAACAGGGGGAATGCTTTGGGAACGAGATAAATGTGAACAAGAAAGTCAAATGTGATTTAAACTTGACTACACAGACCAACATGAAGCACAATGGTGATCTAGACAGTGTATGTGAGATTCTTGGGTGCTATATCCACCCCATGCCAATTTTAATGGTGTTGTTGAGCACAAAAGATGATGAAATTTATATATGTGTTTTATGCGGCTCTTTGATGGACAAGAAGTGGACCCTGTTTATCTACAAAACACCAATCCAAGGACAAAGTACTGGATACCCTTCTTTTATTGGTTATGCATCAATAGTCTTCCCAGTTTCAAGAGATGCCTTTGGTAGAGAAGTAAGTAAAATGTTCCATTGATTGTTGGGTATGTATCTAGGCTTTTGTACTGTATACCACCTGACATGTTTCCTTTCACAGATTACACTGGATAGTTCTGGTTTGCAGTTCACTCCAGATGGGCAGTCCCTTGTTTTGCTGAACTGTATAAAAGTTCCTTGTTGCAGGTTGATTCCTTTTGAATTGTTTAAGCTTATGCTAATTTTACATGAAGTGTTGGGGATAGATTAAGTTTATTTTCCATTTTTGTTCCAGGGAGGGAAAAATTCCTTGTCCATGCCCTGTATGCTCATCAGATTGCTTTGAGAAGAATGCAGTAAAAATTGTGCAAGTAAAACCTGGTTATATTTCAGTTGTGACCAAGCTGAAAACAACTGATACTGTACGCTGTATATTAGTCTGTGAACCAAATTACCTTCTCGCTGCTGAAGAGAGTGAAAGATTGCACCTTTGGGTGATGAACTCAACATGGAGGTGAAATTTCTTGAGAACTTGGCTATGAAGTTTTTATAACTTGGGTCTTGTAGCCATTTATATGCATTTTTATTTTTATTTTTTGTTTCCTCTTTTTCAACAAATGTTTTAAGCTTCTTATTAGAATATTTGGTAGGATGAGAAACTATTAATTTAGCTACTTTAGGCATGTATATTTTTGAAAAGTAAAACGTCGTGAGGTGGAAAGGTTTTGGTCCTGTTTTGTTTGTCACTGACTGTGATAATAGACATTGGATTATTAGCTCCCAAGCTGTATACTTGTGGTAATCATGCAATTTTATATCATAGTTACATCCTAGTCCTACTGCTTGTTGCAATTTGATTCTTAATTTGCTTGGCCTTAATGTGGTGAATGCTGCTACAAGTTTCTTATCAACCTAAGATTTCTTTTAGGGTCTTGGATACCAAAACTTGGTGGCCAAATTGCACCATGCAGCAGGGCCATCTGGTAGCTATATTTGTTGCCTGTGGAGCCCAACATATTGGGGATTCTGGTTTTGTGCTATGTTCTTGGTGGTCCGCCTAGGGATTGACGACTTAGATGAACCCAAAAAATTGTATGGAGCCTCAAATTGCGAGACTCTAATTCGAACATCAACTGGTGATACTGAACTAGTGGTTCCTAATTTATCACTATATCCAGCTGGTTTATAATTTTTTGTACTGTGTGTTGATTAAAGCAAAGAATTCTTCTTGTTCTTAATATTTTTGATTTTCTTTCTAATTCCCACATGCAGTGGAGAGATAGAAGAAAGCTATTTACCAACATCCGATAGTATAGCTCCATATATAGTGGACTTGAAGAGAATTCCAAAGTGTTCTGATCTGGTTCTTGGTCATAATGGATTCGGGGAATTTAGTTTATGGTATGCTGCCTCTCTAAATGAAAATTTTCTGTTTTTTGTTGTATGCCTTGATCAGTGTTTATCATGTTTTTTTTCCTAGCAAACTATCTTACCCTCACCACAAGTCATCTTCACATGCCCCTTCTAATTTTTGGGGTTTCATTTCACCAATTAGCATATGTGTTTACCTCCAGTTGTTGCCAGCTTTGTAGACCTTTAATGCTTGGGTTTCTCTCAATGACAAGAAAATTTTCTTTACAGTGTTACCAATTGCCAATCACAATTGTGATTTATTATGTTTCGGGTCTCTGCACCCCCAGGGGGTTCTTTCTATTATGAATTACCTAGATATGTGTCGACCCTGACTAACCCTATAATTTGAAACATTGTTAATATTACATCTTAAATAATTCGTGTCCTAGTTGCGTTCTGTTATCCAATTCATATCTTGGCAGTTTGCTTGTGAAATAAATTTTGCAACTAACAGATTTATACATTAGAAATTAGCAAGGCAATCTAAGTTTCCCATATGAAAACAGAAGGTTAAATAAACTTGCTATGAATTTTAGTATAACCTTCAAATGTTGAGCTAGTTACTTCTTGGGCTTAAGTTTGTCAACTAACTCTATATGTCTTCTCAGTTTTCCTCCTTACGTAAACCAACCAATAATTTCTAGCTTTGCTCAAGTAGGAAGAAAGTAACTTCAAATAAGTGTATTTCACTCTCATTAACCTAATCTCATCTGTTTATAAGTAGACGGTTCGGATTTATCATCCATTTACAGACACAAGTCTATTGTGCCTGATGTAACTATACTATCAGGCTATGGATTGTTACTTCAGTTATTATATTTAGACTTCCTCTTACCTCTTGTGTGAATGTTAGCTTTATTAGAAGTCAATCAAATTTGATGCCATAGTCATATGGCAGAACACACTGACTGTGTTGCAAGAAAAGGCTACATGGTCCACGTGTGGTTTTGCTGAGGGCAAAACTGTACATATTGCGGTATTGAATTCCCCACCAAAAATGAAATAAGTTTACGAGGGGAGAGCGTGGTTGTTGCAAAACCTTGGTTATGGATTTAATCACCCCTCCCCTAAGTTCTTAGTAGTACTAAAAACAATAAAATTAGATTTTCAAGCTTGTGAAGGGTATCAACTTCTTTGTCTCACTTATTGTGAATTACAATAGACTGATTGAGGAGTTTTATCCTGTCCAACTTTTTGAGTGTGTTACTTGATCTCAATAATTGGATCCTAGAAAATCATTTTTAAGCTTCTGCTTAATTCTGTGCAAGGAATAATTTGTTTTGCATGTCTTTCTTTTTGGATGTATCATAACCTCCATATTGTATTGTAGTCTGTAGATCTCACAAGTTTCTGCATTAACTTGTCTTTCCTTTTTTATTGGCTTCATTCTGATTAATTTTGCTTTGTATTCCATCAAAAACTTATGGTTCTCATTCAGTTTGTGACTTTTCCTCTCTCTCTCTCTCTCTCTCTCTCTCTCTCTCTCTTTATACAGATGGCAGAACTTATGATGTTCTAATATATTCCTTTTATTTTTTTTGTTAGTAAATATTATGTGTGGTCCTTGACATTTATCTGTTTTTGTATGTTCTAATTTTGGGCTCTTAGTTGTGTGATCTTCTCTCATTCATCCTGAAAAATAAAAAGTTTGAAGGAAGTATAATACAAGCAGGGTAAAATTCTTAGTATATGATGCAAAGAAGTTTCAATTTTTTTCAGGGATATTTCCAAATGCAACCTTGTATCCAGGTTTTCTGCTCCAAGCACCTCAGTTTCTTGGTTTTCTCCAATTAGTTTGTTTACATTGCAAAAAAAAGGCGTTGTGACGGGCCTAGATGCAAAGGAGTATATTAGTTGTATGGATGCAACAACAAAGTTCTTAGAGAGAGGTGAGACCAATGCTTGTCTTCCAATAGAGGGCAAAGATGTGGCCATTCCGCTTCTTATCTCAGGTAACTTGGATCCTGATCTTCATGGCCATCGATTAACTGATTGTCAAGTCAGCAAAGTTGGATGGTGGAGGCAAGCTCTATTAGTTAATAATACGGTGATTTCGGAAACTGTTTTGGATTCAAGGTGAATTGGTACTTATACTCTCTTATTTGTCATAAACTCATAAGAGATTTCTAACTCTCTAAATCTTGGTGGATCTTAACCGTTCTTTCAAATCAAGATATCTCTGTTCAACCACTTGAGATTAGTTTTTCTTATTTTATTATTGGGAAATGAAATGAGGGTACATTTTTTTTTTTGACAAATGAAATGAGGGTACTTGATTGCATGCAATAGGGTTAGGATTTTAATGAACATGTCGGTCCATCTTTTGTCAGAATATAAATCAAAACTCTTTCCATGTTTCTGCGACAGGAGTCTTGCTACTTTCTCATGGAAGTTTAAATTGTAACCATACAGGGCTGCTGCAGTTGGCACGTCTGCTGGTCATGGAATCATTGGCACATGTGATGGATATGTTTACATGTGGGAATTATCAACAGGAATTATTTTGGGGAATTTACACTATTTTAAAGGTAAATCTTTCTGTTGATTACAAAGTATGCACACATTATCTATCCATAATTTTGTGTTCTGGAGTAATTGTTAATTGTGCATGGGTTGACAAGGCTTGAGATTTCTCTATTTTTTCTGTTCTGAAATCAGGATCTGCTGTATCATGTATTGCAACTGACGATTCAAGCTCAGGAGCTTTTGCTGTTGCTGGTGATTGTAGATTGCGTGTATACTTACACTCTCAACGGGTCTCTACAAATCAACAAGGAAACAAGTTGTTTTACAAGATATACTGATATACATACACATCGAGCCGGTGTAGGGTCCAAGCCTATTATTTGCACAATAACACCAGTTAATGCTATAAGGTGCATAATTTGGGTCGATTGAAGTTTTGTACATCTGTAACTTTCTTTTTGGTCTTTGTTGATGACTTCTACTCCTAGTAATGCATAGAGTATGTTAATACAATGGGGCTTTGATGGATCCTGAAATTTATAACAAGGCTCAACTCCAATTTTAAACCAGGGTCATGGAATGATTAGAATCAGAGCAAGATTTGGTCTGATCCTAATCTGACATTAATTGGATGCTTTGATTATGTCAACCATTATAAATAATACAGGGCACAAATTGTATTTAAAAAATTGTACACAAAAAGTAAGACTCATGTCCCATTTCTTATTCTCTTTTTTGTTTGTGCACAATTTTTGTGTATAATTTGTCCCTAACATTACCCCGACCATTATATAGATCACATATCAACAATTGAGAGCCTTCTGAAAAACTTGGTTGAGTGGTAGATTCTTCATTTTAATATATGGTGCAAAATTTTATTTTAGGAGCAAGCTTACAAACCAAGACAAAATTGCACCTAAGCATCTCCACTATTATTCAAAGCCAAATAAGTTATGATCGAATGACATTCAAATTACATAGAACAATGTAAAATGCTTGAATTTACTAAAGTACATTTAGAATTTTCTCTAAACCTTCCTCTCTGCTGAGTAGACTCCACTCTGAATCTTTCTCGCTGCCCTAGTGAAATTCTGTATGTAATAATCTTCAATCAATCAATTGAATAATGAGGACAACAATTATAACAATAATAATATGGTTACAACAGCTGAGCACCAGCCGCTGTCTGCAACATTTCTTGGATAGTGCCTTTGATAAAATCATCATAATGATTAAAGAGAGAAGGTTACAAAGCCTGATAACCAGCCCATTTAAAGAGTCAAGTGATTTTATTTTATTTTTTTTGGTGGGTTGGGGTGGCGTGGGGTGGAGTGCGGGGAGAAGTAACTATTATAAAAGAGTATTTTGCAGCACCAATGGAAAGCTGGACAAATCTTCCCCAAAAGGATTGAGTTCTTCCCAAGCCTCAATCCACGTGACCATAGCATCTGCTAACTTAATGAAGTAGGGATCTACTTTGGGAAGTTTAGCGTTGACCTGTTTGGAGAGTAGTGCATTCCTTAGGAAGGATTACGGATTGGAAGAAGGGGATCAGCTCTTCTTGCCAGAAAATACCATTGTACTCCTTTTTGAGGTTAGCAAAAGGGTAGCTGGCTTTGCTGTGCCATATGTAGGGCAAACTAGTCTTGATTCCCAGTCCCAAATGGTTACATATAACCTACATGTTCAAGAACTCATGTGAGCTTGCTAATCAGCACTTGCATCCCAAGAGCACGATATTAAATGTGAATTTGCAGAAAAGTAATCATTAAAAATAAAAGAAAACACTAGAACTGAAGTACCTTGGTGCACCAGCCAGCTCAGCCATGGTTCCGGCGGATTCTGCAACGATTCTAGCTAATTGGCGGCGACGTTGGTCGGCGTGTGAGAATTTTATGGCAAGGAGAGAGGACGTGCAGAGAGGTGCTGAGGCAGAGGGAGACGCAGAGAGGGAGAGGATTTTGTTGCGAACGTTGTTTTGGTTTTTTTTTGGGTTAAGTTCAGATGGCTACATGGGGTTTGGACAGTTTTTCATTTAATCACCTGTAGTCAGTAAAGTTACATTTAGATTTCCGATTTTTTGAGTTGAAGTGAAAACGTCACTTTTTTCGTCTAACTTAACTGTGCGTATATGTCAGACGCCAAAAACGTGTGAGAAGGGTTGTAACAGTCCAAAAAAAAGTAGTAAATATCTAAAATACCCTCTTCTTCCTCATTATCTTTCTCGTTATCTTCAGTCTCTCTTCTTCATCATTCATGAAACCCAAATTGCTTCATCCCATCATCATCCCTTCTTTTTCTTCTCAATCTATCTCCAAATCGTAGTAGGATTCCCAATTTTCTAGGGTTCTTCCCAATTTCAAATCCACCCAAAGAAGTTGTGCACGAATTTTCTAGGGTTAGTAATGGATGAAGATTGAACAAAACCCATTTGCTGATCAGTTTGGGTCCGTCGAGTCCGAGTTTCGTATCGGCCGGATTTCTACACTTAAGCTTAAGCTTGCCGTGGGTCGGCTCGCTGGGATCGAGATAAGAGAGAATACAGTAGCCGATACTTTTCTTGAAAACCCTTTTCTAAATGGGGTAAATGATTTCTACATTAATGTTGATACTTTTCTTGAAAACCCTTTTCCCCAAAATTATTGTTTTGATGAGTTTTCCAAATTCCCATTTGATCGACAAACCTTTAATTGTTCCCCAGAATTTTATACCCCATTTGGAGATGGAGCTTTATCAGCTCCAGAAGTCACCGATTCATCTACCAACAAACTTGATACTCCACAAATTTTTCGAGAAGATTGTTCATTCATGTCAATTATTGGTGATTTGGATGTGGAAGCTGCTGCTACTTGTTGTAAAGTGGAGACAATTCAGTCCCCTGAAATACCCATTTTCAATATGGGTATTTGGTCAGAAAAAAAGAGTACTCAAGTCAAGAAATTGAATGGGCAGGGGCAACCATCAAAAAATCTAATGGCAGAAAGAAGGTTTTAGTGCATTTCCTCATGCTCTGCATAAGCTTTAGAACAGATGCTTCAAGGCAAAATCGGCAATTGCCCCTCTTTTGTTTATTCAATTGAGTTCTTGAGCAGATATTGCCGAAACTGGTTAAATTGATTCAATGTTAAATTGATTCAAGATTTTAGTCAATCTGACATTTACCCATACTAAACACTTTCGCTCCTGCAAGCCTTTCAATTGTAAGTTTTGATTTATGTCAATTCAGTGTAAATGCAGATTTGAACACCCATTTGCTTCATTTATTATGGGTTTGTTCTACTTGAATTGGAATATTGAAAATTGGTGTGGGTTTGGGGTTTTACTTGGTGATATTCTTAAATTTTAACATTGTTGTTTCAATATTTAGAAAAGTTGTTGAATTGGAAGAAATTCACAATTCTTGGGACATATGGGAAAATCTTTGAACAAAGTATATTACATGGAGATTCCTGCGATTAATCTTTCAAATTGGATATTCTGCTTGTGTTGGTGAATTATTGGAGGATTGTATTTGGGTGTTAGGATATATTACATTTGCTCTGTTTTTGGACAAGGAATTGAGAGGGAAAAAATGGAGTATTTGCTCTGTTCTTCAAAGTACTACTTTTAACTTTTCTTTCTTTATATCATATTCGTTGCTGTTTTGTTTGGCATTTAAAGACTTATATATGGTGTAGATTCAATTGATTCCATTTTTTTCGAACATCGTAAGATCAATTTTACGAGACGAGCAGATTTTGAAAGTAGAACTTATTTTTCACGGTAATCTGTGCATATCATTCTATTCACTAAATCTGGCAAACGGGGCCGTAAAAACTGGGCTTTGGACTTAACTTTTTTAGCCCATGAAAATTTGGGCGTTTTTGGCCCGGCCCACGGGCGGCCCGGCCCGGCCCGTGGCCCGTGAGTTTTTTTTTTTTTTAAATAAAATTTTGCTACTTGTAGGGCTTGAACACAAGACTTGTAAGTAAATAAATAAGAGTTCAAACTAACTATGCTACAACAACTATTTATTTATTTTTAATGCAATCTTCAATAAATTTTAACTATATTTGAAAATTATAATTAGGATATGTAGTTAATGTAGGTAATTAATTAATAATACTAATTTATAATACTATTAAAATTCTAATTGATTGAGACATGTAGTTAATAATTTCAAAGTATAAAATTATTAAACTAACAATTATTAGTTTAAGTTAGATAATATAATTATAAAAATTTAAAATTATCTATATATTAGTATTAATTACAATATTTATTATTTTTAAAAGTTAAATAAATTATATTAATTTTAAAGAATCAAATTTGATTATATACTTTGAATTACTAGCAATATATAATCCGAATCAACCACTAATTTTTTAGATTGCAACTTTGCAAGTCCAAAATCTATACACAATAATATAGATAATTTTATCCCTTAATTATGCAATCCCCTTACTTATTGTAGTACATTTAGAAAGTAAATCAATCATTATCCCTTAATTATGCATTCCCCCTACTTATTTGGAAAGTAAATCAATCATTATCCCAAATCATGCCTTTATTTTAATATCTAAAATTATAATACTATTAAAATTTTAATTGATTGAGATATGTAGTTAATTTAAGTAATTAAAATTATTATTATTACTATTTTTGGTGTATCAAAATTTTGCAAAAAAAAAAAATAGGAAAAAGCCCGCGGGCCGACCCGGCCCGGCCAACCCGGGCCACGGGCTTCACTTTTTCAGTCCGCCAAAATCTGGGCCGTTTTTAGCCCTGCCCGTTTTTGGCCCTCCCTCTCTCGGTCCGGTCCTGCCCGGGCCCGCCCGCCCGTTTGCCAGGTGTACTATTCGCCTTTGTTATAGTCTGTAAGAGCTTCATTTGATATAATTGTCGTCATTCAAATTCAGATCTAGCGGAAAGTATTTGCTATGAAATTTTAATTGTAATGTTACTGATGATTGATGAAATTTCCATAATTCTAGCTTATTTTTGTAGATTTGAATGTAAATGTACTTATTCCTACTTCGTTTCAAACAAAACTAGCTGTTTCATGCATAAATCTATGGAAATTTATTTCAAAACCAGTTTTCTGCTTTAATCTTTAAAGATCGTTGATGTCATTGCATTACAGTCTTTATACGTAGGAGGATAATTAAGTCTTTATACAATTTAACTAACAGAGTTATGACAGAAGTGACGTTTTCACTTCAACTCAAAAGGTCAGGAGTCTAAATGTAGCTTTACTGACTACAGGTGATTAAATGGGAAACCGCCCAAACCCCAGGTGGTCATCTGAACTTAACCCTTTTTTTTTAATTTACTTTCTTAATTTTTGATATTTTAATTTTTAAAAAGGTGAGATAGAATATATCACCTCAACAATATGTAAAAAATTTATAAAATAAATTATGTCTGTTACATTACTCAAAATTCAATACATGCTTATATGAAAAAATCGTGTAAGCATGTGAATAAATCGGTTTCTATCGGATAATACTATATCTAAATTTTGATTTGCTTTTTCCTTTTATTATTTATTATTAATTAATTGTATTGGAATCTTATATGCTATTTAAAGTCAAATTAATCCAAGTTAACTAACTTCATTGTCAAAAGAATAATTAAATGTATAATTTTTATAAATTTTTACAAAAGGATAATCTTAGGTATATAGAGTGAAAAGTAAAGGTAAGCAGTAGAGTTCATTAGTATAAAAAAATAAAATTATTCATTTATTTTATATAATCTTGTGGGCCATTATAAATAAATTTTAAAAAAAATTTACTCTCTCTCTTTTTTTTTTTAATGTGTGAAAAATATATTTTACTCATATGGAGGAAAAGTATATATCATCTAGTTATTCAGTTTTAGATTTAATTCGAATTTAAATATATAACGAAATTTAGATTCCAATACATTTGTTGGAACGAGGAAGGAAGTGTTTATCAAGAGTGTTGCTACTTACAAAAAATAACTTATAAAATAATGTATTAAAATATAATTTATAAATAATTCATCATATATAGATGAGTGCAATAGTTATAATTAATTACAACTGTACACATCATTTTGTATCTCTTTTTATAAATATTCAAAATATTATTGATTTATCAAATAGGACTACTATTTGTATGGGTATCGACATCAAAATATCAAATACAACTCTCAAAGAAAAAAAAAATTCACTAAGCACAGCTTTTTCCGGAAAAATAAAATAAAATACATCAAATACAACTGGTTCACTATTCTACTTAAAAATTATTACTACCTATATATATATATATATATATAATTTTAGAACACTAGAGTAATAAAAATTCTTATTGAAAACTATAATGAAATAAATTTAAGTTTTATAGGGGGTTTTTCTTAGTAATATCTTTGGTTATGTTATGCTCTGTTTGTTTCTCTTTATCTTTTGATTCTCTCTTGTCCAGTTTGGTCTAGCACCAACAAGAAACCAAATGTAAAATCAAAGAAGACAGCCCACACCAGTAATCCAATAGCACAAATCAATGAATTCATAATTTTAAAAACAAACTGGGCTTTAACTTGAGTGCCTTGCCTGACAAAACAGAAATAGAGGGGGGAAACTGGAGAACTAAATAGTACTCCCTCCGTCCGATAAAAGTCCTTATTACTATTTTGGGTAGTCCTATGTTAAATATTCATTTTCCTTCAATAACCAAATTTTTACACATATTTTCCTATTATACCCGTAATATTAAATATCTCATACTTTTCTTATTCTAATTCTCACTCCATATTTAATGACATTATTATGGACAATTTTGTCATGTCATTCATCTTCTTAATATGCTTGAAAAGTCTACCGGAACTTTTATCCTGGGACAGAGGGAGTAGTATACTAGTATTATATTCCACTGTATGCTCATGTGAGAGAAAATCATATAAAAATATAAAAAATACATGTAGAAATATCGATTCCTTGTTATATAAGATTCAAAAACTTGAATATGTTTAGTATTGAAAACTCGACCAACAATGTTTGAGTCCAAAATTAATCTTAGTTACCAACTATTATCCCCTAGCGCTGCAGCAGCCAAAACTTCTTTTGTAGTACAATATTATAGGAGTATTAATGTTACGGTGATGACTATAAATTATAACTAGTTAATATTCCATTATATATGGGCGAGTCCAATAATTATAGTCAATCAATATCATACACATCTTTTTGTCACCAAAATGTTATTGATATTGGTAATTATTGAGTACATATTATTATGAGTACTTAGAAACCCTTATGTGAAATCCTTTTGGAGCTTGTACTCTTGGGAATTTCAGGATCTTCTCTCCTCCAACTTCTTCCCATCTGTTTTTCAACACAAAATTAAATCCCATTTTAAATGAAGGAACATACAATCATACAAAATCAATACAGTTGCATTTAGGAATTTTTGTATCCTGAAAGGGACCACATCTGCAAAGTTGCTTACTATGAAGAGGTGTCACACAAGTAACTTGACAATTTCCATGACCTAAACACTAATCCGTTCCAAAACGAGAGTCCCATTTCTTTAAATGAGAGCGAGTCCCCTCCCTTTTTAGAAGAGGGGAGTAAGGTAAAATGTTTTATGATTTTATAAAATCATTTGGGAGTCTGATTTTGGGACAGAGGGAATACCTCCTATGCTCTTAAGTCATGATAAGAAGGGAATTTAGTCGCGTAGATGATGATCACCTGTAACTAGTTACGAAGTAGTGAAGGAATGTAGATATTTTAGCAATGCCTAATTCCTTTCCGGGGCATAGCCTGCTTCCTCCTCCAAATAAGAAGAAGTAGTTGTGAGACTCCAAACTCTTATCCTGCATTCAGTTTAATTAGCTTAGAAGCATATCATTGGCTTCTTTCTTTTGTTTTTTTTGTCGGAAACACAAACCAGTATATATTCATGTAATTGTACTAGTAGCTATGTTACATAGACTCTTCACTTTGCCTTAACTACCCATCTCCGACACACTAGACACTTCATCTTAGTGTAAAAAGTTGACAAAATTGAGGAGTATATGCGTCGGACTCTTCAAAATACCGTGTCAACCGACACTCCTCCAAGTCCGTGTACCATAATAGACTAGTAGTAGTATAAATTACTGCAACTAACCTGCAACCATCTCCATGGATTAAAGGTAAAAGGATCTGGGTAGAGGAATGGATCGTAGTTGATCTCCCTCGTGTAAACATAGATTCTCCATCCTTTTGGGATGACAAATCCTGTTGCACACAAAAATTAATGAAGGGTACAATTGCTTAATACTTCCATTACTATGGTCTAAATACTGTGAAAACTTTAAACAACAGCTAGAACTATTAGCTTGTAGAAGGACGTCAAAATGCAACCATTTCATCTATTCCTTGGTTCCAACTTCCCAGTTAAGCTTACAATATCTATTGATGTGGAAATTATTTGCATCATTTCTGTTCTTAATCAGAAAAAGCACAATTTTCATAATAAATGAAAAAACAAAGGCACTGACTGACTGCATCTTTTGGGAACATGAATTCATATGTGGATTAAGACTTGATAGACATACCATTTAACTCCAAATCTTTTGTTGTCTTCCGCAAGACTCCATTGACAACTGTAGCCAATCTCGAGGTTTCAAATATCACCTGGATATTATCATAATAAATAGATGGTCTCAATACTTTCTTGTAAATTTCTTGTTTCAAAGCAAAGTGGGAGTTTTTTCTAAGAAGATGAATTAGTATCAATTAGCTTACAGCACGCGTAAAAGTCATGGACTGGTAGTCATTCCAGTCAATTGCCTCCTCTGGCTTTTTACTTTCTCGAATCCTGAAATGTTCATCCTGAAAGAATTAAACACAACCCAAATATTAGTAGTATGAAACTATAAGAGGAAAAAAGTCTTGGATGGTGAGATTAGTTCTGCCTCACCCTGAGTTCTTGAAGAGCTTTTGGATGATCTCGGAGATACTTAATTGCCATCATTGAAGTAGTCGAGACAGTTTCATAACCCGAATACAAAATTGTAATTATTTGATCAATTATTTCTTCATCACAGAGTTCATATTTTGACTTCACAATTCCTAAAAGATGATCAAGCCCGTCCCCACAAGGCAGTGACGAAGAAGCTCTCCTCTTCCCCATGATTTGTCTCAAAATTCTAATGATATTCTCCCTTCCCTATGGGGAAAGTAAAGAATACAATCAGTTTCGAATAACATAATACTACAATATTTTCCACAAGGTGTTGGAATGAATAAAAAATGATACTACTTTTGTACCTCAAGTCCTTGATAGTAGTTTGTACCGGGAATGTTAATTGGCAAGGAAAGTGACCCTAATAATAATTTCTCAAACTCTGATTTGAATGCCTCATATAGTGCAGTTGGTTCAATTTCCAGAATTTGTCTGAAGCCTACAAACAATGCCATCTGGAAAAGAAAACATGTACTCGGTTAGTAGTGTTGTTATATTGTAACATAAAAATCCCAAGTAATATATATATATACTTACGTCATTGGTTTTTTGTTGAATATCGATAATTTTTCCATCCCAATTGTTAGTGATGATTCGTACACATTCATCGATTTTAGGAAAAAGCGAGTCTTTGATCACCGGAGGACCAATGAGTGAAAGCAATGAGCCTCTCATATATTTGTGAGTAGAACCAGAAACAGCAGCTATGTTGCGGTTCCCTATCATGTTGACCATGGATTTGGGGTAGCCCGGAACAAGTCCCTTTCCTTCATTCATAAGGATATACCTGTTGAGCCCAGGATCCATGGACACAATGGTGGGGAAACCCAGTATATGGGATTTGAAAACGTTCCCATACCTGTCATATATACAAGTACTTGGCCTCAGAAGTAGCTAGAATGCAACAACATATAGGCTTAATATATACAAGAAGAAAGAAACTAGCAGTTTAAGGTTTCAGCAGATTATAATCATATTACGTCGGTCAGATTACTGATATAAATACTGTGTTTAATAAACTCTGTCAAGGTATTCATCTAATTTTCACCGAATGACTGCAAAATCTATAATATAATCATAGCCTTTTGAGCAACATTAATATTGTGCTCATTTTAAGTGAAACCATGCATAGTTATTATAAGTATGACAAGATCTTGTGAAGATTGCTTGTTTGCAAGAAAGTTTCTGGGGAATTTTAGTATCTTATCTTCACCAACAGATTTACAGTCTCTCCACATACTTGGGGCGGGTTTGTTTTTGAGTCTCTTTTGTGGAGATTCTACTTTTTATGGGCTGGGTTGAGAGAGTTTTGTTAAAGCTAGAAAAAATGTCCCTGGGTGGAGGACTTTTTGCCGGCATTCGCATTGTAATACTCTATTTGGCTACTGATATTTGAGTAACGTTATTATGGGAACTCCTCCCTCCATCACTTGCTATAAATCGTTAATTTTAAAGTTATACACAAGTATTAAAAAGAGTGTTATTTATTGGACAAAAAATAACGAGAGAATCAAAGTTATATTTAATACTTGGGATAATATTGAAAACTAAACAATTAATGTTTACTTGAAATTTTCAAACGACATATATTAAAAGACAAAAACATTTCTCTAAAACAATAAATGTTATTTAAAGTATAAAAAGTCACTAAAATAATTACTACGTAATAATCTAGAATCTGAGTACAGTTATTAGGAGGATAAGCTACATCAAATACAAACATATCTACTTATTTCAAGCTGTAAACTCTATGATATATAATATGACTAATGCTACATTTGAATTAAAGAAATAGAATTCACGAATGAATGAAATAGAGAATGGAATGAAGGGTGGAATGATTCATAAAATTCACATATTTGGCAACAAGGAGAATGGTTAATTTTATTCCAACGGAAGAACCAAACTCAAAATCTTTTTCATTCTCGTTCATTCCTACAATCCAAATGTTATATCAAACGGTGAACATGAAATTAAATACTAATGCGATTTGTATAAAACGTTTCCCTCACTGGCATTCTTCCAGATTCCATACAAGGCGAGATCAGAAATTCGAATTAATTTTATATACGTATAGGTATATAAATTCGAATTTTAACAAAATGTGTGAAATGAAGTTAAATATTTGCGTTCAACACCTTTTCTCTCCCTAGGTGGTGCTCAGCGTTAATTAATATTATTGGTTTTATAGAACCCGATTCCATTTTGATTAATCTGACAAAGACATTAAAAAAAAAAATTCCGAAACATGTCATGACTAACATGCAAGAGTATAATTCAGAGAAATTGCTTAATTGTTCTTAATTCTCATGTGAAAAGAAAATAAATAAATAAAGCAATGAATCTAGACAGAGACAGACAGATAGATAGATAGTATAGGACTATATATATATATAACTCCATAAAGGAATGAATTTAAGTAGTGAGTGACTGACCTTGCTCTTCGATTTTTCATAAAATCTGGGCCTTGCTTTAGGAAATCTGTAGTTTCACCAAAAAGAGGCCACCCCATTGTCCCTTGAGGCAACCCTTTCCCACGGTACCTTATTTCATTCCATTTCAACAATCCAATACACAACCCAATTACCAACAAACAAACCCCCACGATAATATTAATAATACCCTCCATTGATCCTCCCTCCCTCCCAAGAACCTCCGACTTATATAATAAATGGCCGCTTAATTTGCAGCTGAGACGACCACCCTATTTTTCTATCTATATATTCAGGGATATATATACTTTTATATATATATATATATATATATATATATATATGCCAAAGCCATGCAATTAAGGCAATGTTCGTCGACAATTAATAATTATATATGGATTGAATAATATTATTATTTATATACTTTTAATACTACCTTTACTTTTTTGTCAAATACACGGTAAATTATAGATAATTTTTGGATAAGGTATTACTCGCTCTGGCCTCCGTTACTTAATATAGGTCGATTTTGAAAATTATTTTTGTTCTTTAATATAAGTGATTTGGGAATTTCAAGTAAACATTAATTACTTAGTTTTTAACATTACTCCAAGTAATAAATATCACTATTTTTTGCCCAATAAATAACACTCTCTTTTTCTAATACATTAATATTATATTTAATAATATATAATTATTTCTTTAATATTTGTACATAACTCTAAAATGACTCATATTAAAAAACGGGGGGATTACCTTAAAAAGTTGTTTTTGGATAAATTTAATAATTGGTTGGTGAATTAATTGCTGAATGAATTAACTGTATAAGGATTGGAAAATCCCATAGGATGAGATAAAAAAGGTTGGATTGGAAATAGTAGTAGTAGTAGTATTAAACAATGATTTTGCCCAATGCCGTATGATTATGTAATAAATGTAAGTCCTTGTTTAGATAAAAAGAACAATCTAGTAAAGATTGAAATAATTTTCTCAAAAAGATTTGGTAATAAATATTCCTACCAACTACTCACTCGATTTCATAATAATAGTCGTTTTAATTTTATTATATATATTAATTAATAAAATTATTTAAAATTCTTATTTAACAATTAAAATTTGTGTAAAATTCTATTATTATTATTAATACAAGAGATAATTTCTTAAGATAATAAGAGAAGTTAAGAATAATATAAAAAAATAAATACTTTATTCTCCTTTTTCGACTTACTATTGACCCAACTTAGAAATACTCTTTCCGTTTATGCATATAGATTAAGAAATGTGATTAATATTTTATTTGATTGACTAAATTGAGTATAAAATTTTAATATTAATTATTAAATTTTATTCAAAAAATAAGAGAGAAATAAATTAGCCTTCAATCATAAAGGATAATATGAGAAATTAAGTATTTAATACTTTCTTGAAATATATAAATAAGAAATAAAAAAAATCTTATCCTAAAAAGACAAATAAAAAGAGACGGATGGAGTATTACTGATTTACTCTTTAAAAAATTCAGTGGTTCTTAGCATCAAAATTCACTTGATCTTAATTTGTTTGTCATCCAGTGGAATGAAACTTTATACAGTATACGATTTTAACAAGTTCTACACGGAAGTGTGCTGGTTGCTCAGCAGAATAGAACTCACTTATTATAATTAGCCTTGTTTGGCGTATTAGAGATTATTATTATCACATTTAGATGTTATGGTAACATTTGATATTTTATTGGACAAAATGTTACTTGGATTTTTGGGTAATTAATGTTATTTTCTGCCCCTTAATAACTGTTGGGCCATAATACTTTTCATACTGGACCGGGCCGAATGGGCTCATCCTTTAGATTATGTCACCTTTGCCATATTGGGTCAAACAACTTGGGCCTCGTTACTTGATTATAATATTGGGCTTAGTCATTGGATTGGTCTATTACGTAAGGTGTTGCTTATCTTATCTTTGACCGGTAATCATCACAAAAGGTAGCAGTTGACTGTTATGTCTGTCACCTTTCTGCATGGCATTAATGAGGATGGAACTCCGATTACCGGCGGGAGGTAACAGTGGTAGCAGGTAGGAAAATAAGCTACATGCTTTCGGCTGAGATAACCGGGGGTGAGAGGAGGTGTCAGGAGATAGTGGGTGGCACAGTAAACCGGGTCTAGGGAACGTATGGGGCAAGGATCACAAAAGAAAAAGAGGTAACAAAACACAACACATTATTATTTTCTCACACACTCAGACACTAGTCGATATTTTCCTCCATTGTTAACCTTGTGATCGCCTGTACTGACTCTCACGCCGGAGCTATCCCCCGACGGTCAGGCCGTCAAGCTTTTGGTGTTGACTTGTTGAACTGTGCAGGATCAGAGCGTCTTACGTGATTGGGACGTGGGAGAAGATCTTGGCGTTAACAATAACTATTCATGTTAATTAATAACAACACTGTATTTGTCAAAAAAATTAATTTATTCAGCATTTTTGTCAGATTAATACCCTACAAAGACGATTCACAGTAGTTTTTTTTATTTTTTTTCTCTCTATTTTGCAGTGTCATTAGATCATTCTGCATGATAGAGATTCAATTTTTTCATTATGTACCCAACATGTTCCTTATATTGATTCCTTAAATAATGAAATTTAAAATTTAAAAGTTCTAACATGCTTTGATTCTTGTAACTATTTGGTATTTGTATTAGCTTCATGCGTTAGAACTTATGATAAATGTAATATAGTATAATCTCTTGTTTTTAATTATAAAATCGCTATTAATTTATTTATCTTTTTTGAAGTAAATATGTGATATTTTTAAATTTAAAATTAATATAAATTTAATCATTACATATTGTAACTTATTTAGAAAAAAAATATTATTACTTATAAAATTTATTATTTTTACAATTCTTAGCAAAATTATTAAATTTGAGAATGCATCAAATTGACTTATAAAAATTAATAATAATTTATAATTTATAAAAGAGAGTATAATTTATCAATTGTATTCCACTGTAAGATACCTTATATTTTATTTTAAATTTTAAGTAATTTATGAAGTGAGTATTGAATGGATTGTATCTGTAAATGTACATAAGATCAATATTAACTTTTAAAAAGTTAATTTGTGCTATTTTTAAATTTAAATATGATTCAATTAAATTTTAAAATTAATAGTACTTTTATATTTAATATTTATAATTACATGGACATAAATTAAATAAATTCATATCAATTTTATAATTTGAAAATGAAGTAGTAAAAAAGTCATGTAACAATAATGTCAAGATGCGTATGATTGATGAGTTATCCACTTAAATAAGAATGTGAAATGTCATTTTACATATATAGAGAACGCTCTATATATGATTTATTGATATATTATTCAAAGTTTGGGATATAGAGTTTTATTGAGTAAACTGTTGTGAATGTTCTTATATTGTGTTGTTCAACTCAAAAAATAAAAATAAATTAATATTTACACAAAAAATGTTATTCTTTCACATGGGTATTTTTTTTGTTAATTTTTACACTTACACATCCAAGAATCGAATCCTAACCTCATGAAATTCATAAGGTAAGAGTTACTGCTAGGTCAAGAACCATACAACATCTTTCACATGGTTCACCTTATATGACCAGTGAGTAAAAAATAAGAATAAATCAAATTTTGGTGTTTTGTACTGAGACCCGAGTTATACGTTGGTACTCCAACTGAAAAAAATAACAAATTGATACTTGTACTAGATAAAATTTACAAGATGGAGATTGAATATTTATGTAAAATTATTAAATTTGACTAATAGACCTGACAAAAAAATCTTAGTAGGCTAACAAATTTTATATGAATAATAACATTTATATTTAAGACTCATCAAATATCGAAAGTAAGAATGAAGAAGGCAAAATAAGAAAAATTAGAGTTCAATGATCATCCTCACATGACTCACGTGAAGTAACTAGGAGCACAAATCGACTTATACAAGTGGTCTCAACTGTCAACTAACAAGCATGCATTATGTAGTCTACAAGGAAACCTTTCTAAAGCCTATACGATTTAGCAGTTGATATGTACTCTATGTTTATGTTCGGTTACCAGCATTTATAACGTTTACAGCGGTATCGTTCGGTGCGGGTTGAGATTCAAACACACCCTTTCACTTTTGAAACATTACATTTAGACCCAAAACGCAACGTTTATGAATTACATAAACTGTATTTAAAATAAGTTATTTGTAAATAAATAAAATTTTCAACTGTGTTTGATGAGCTTGAACACCTAACGCTGATAGACGAACAAAAAAAATAATCAATTGCGTTAATTTCACTAAATTAATATATATGTATAAATAATTGGTTATAAAAAGATATAGTTAGGCACATACATGTATGAGGTGCAAATATTCATGAAAGAAAATAAAATTACTCCCCATAAAGCATCCAATGCCTATGAGGCTATGAACATATATATATATATAGAGAGAGAGAGAGAATGAATGAATGAATGAGCAGCAACACCTGTTTTGTTATTATTTTTTAAAAAATTTATTATTATAAAATTAATTTTATGATAAATTAGTTAATTGATTAATACAATATTAATAAATAAAAAGAAATTATTTTTCTGTATTAATTAATTAATCAAAATTAAATTTATGGTAATTACTCCCATTTTTCAAAGTTAAAATGATGCATGGATGAGGCGTAGGAATTATTATTGATGGATGATGGTTAAATTTGAGTAGTTAGGCCATGCATGGTGTGGCCAAATACAGAGTAAATAGACTTTGAAAAGCTTAGCTTTTTTGATTTGTCTGTCAGGTCCCCACGTGGCCTTGTTTCTATTTGGAGACATGCCCCTGCCCCTGGCCTGGTCCCCTGACTGATCCCCGTCTATCTTTCTATCTACACTATCAATTCATTCTGCAGGATCTACTGATTGCTTCATATTTTTTTCAACTTTACTAATAATTGCTACATTTCTTTGCCCCTCCCCACGTGCGTTCTACTCTACTCTCTTTTGTCTATTCAATTTTTTGTCATAATATAAGTATAATATAAATTTGTACTCTATTTTTTTTTGTTAGATTTGCGTCTTTGCCGATCTATAAAAATGATATATGTAAATTACTCTTTATGCCCTTTTCCTTTCTTACCAATCACATTTCACCATTTGTCCAACTCAGTTATGAAAATTTTGGATTTCCTCCAAACTAATTTTGAATTTATGTGCTTAAATGTAAACTTCAATATGCATGAGAATCAATATTTCATGTAGTAAATAATATTTTTGGAGAGTCGATCGCACATAATTTATCATATCATAGAATTATTAGGTAAAATCAAGGTTTTTATATTCGGACCCATTATCGAACTGAAAAAAATATCGGATGAATAGGTCATTGGTTTAACTAGTGGTGGAACCGTTATTGACTCAATGACGTCATTAATATATAAAAATATATATTATTAGTAATTAATAAAATTTTAAAAATCTCGTTTTTTATAAATTAAAACATACTAATAAAGTTGAGTTACAATATTACTAAAAGTGGTAAATTTAATATTAAAAAAAGTTTGTACAAAAAAATAATTTTAAAATCGGTTCACTGGGTCAATTAACTGGTTTTAGCAGTTGGACCGATGGTCAACCAATTTTTGACCAAATCAATAAAATCGATCTGAACCGGATCGGCGGGCCAATCGATTTCGACCGACAGGCCGGTCTGTATTTAATAACACTTGGTGAAATATTGTGTATTATATTATGTAATGAAATAACTCGGGTCAAATCCCGGGTCCGAGGTTAAATTCTGAATCAAATCAAATCCATCTAAATAAGTCCCGAGTTCGAAACAAATCAAAATTTATGTAAATAATGTCTTAAACCACTAATTAATAATATCTTCTTAAGTTATCTTAGCCCACTACCTATTCACTCAAAAATAACTAAAAAGGTACGATTAATAATAACTTTTTTTTTATGGAGATAATTTTTTTTCTCAATCTTTCAACTTAAGGCTGAAATGTTACATGTTCACACTCTAAGATGGTGGTTGTACGGCTATAAGTAAGAACAAAACGCGCATGCATGCATGCACCAACGCAAAGCAAAGCAAACAAACTTTTAGTAGTAGTAGTATCATGGGGGCGGGCGGGCGGGCGCATAGATTAAGGGACAACATGTTGGTTTTGTTTCGCCCAGTACCTGAAAAATTGCGGGTACGGTTAACTAACCAACTAAAAATGATGATTAGGCTACTAATAGTACTATCATTTGTAATTTAGGTGGTTTGGTGGGCTTAAGTCCTTGTCATGCGTTTGTTCCAGACGTCTATCATTTCTACTAATCACATCCAAATTAACCAAACAAACGCCAAAACCATTATTAATTCTTTCTGGAGAATCTTACATTATTACATTTCCCCCTGCCAGAGTTTCTGAATTCATACTGTCCTTTGCTCAATAGGCCAATTGGTTTTGGTGTATCACTACTTTTAGGTGACCGGGAACTTCCGATCAATATAGCGACCGGTTCAATTTTATTTTTTATTGTTCGACTCAAAAAAAAAATTAGTGTTTATTTAATTGAAATTTTTACATAATTCTGTTATTTTGGTATAATTTAGATACATATAAAAAACAGTGATACACATACCGTATAACATTATTTTTTATATGTATCCAAATTATGCCTAAATTACTAAATTTTGTAAAAATTTCAATTGAAATAAATACTATATATTTTTTGAGAGTCAAAGCAAAAAAAAAATTGGGTCAAGTTCCTTGTCCCCCTAAGGCTATGGTTGTTTGCAAGAATTATAATCTTGGGATTATAATCTATGAGATTATAATTCTAAGACTATTAATCCTAGTATTATAATCCCGAGATTATAATTATAATCTAAAGACTATTAAGTCATTTTATAATCCCTATGTTATGTTTATTTTCAAGGATTATAATCTCATGATTATAATATATGGGATTATAATCCCAAGACTATTAATCCATTTTATAATTCCGAGACTAATAGTGTAAAGTTTAAATTTGAAAACAAATAAGACACTTGAGATTAATAGTCATATCCTAAGTATAATTCTTGTAAACAAACATAGCCCTAGACTAATAGTCCCAAGTCTACATTTAAAAATAAACAAGACATTTAGAATTAATAGTACTCCCTCCGTCCCATGATAAAAGTCCTTATTACTATTTTGGGTAGTTCCATGTTAAATGTCTATTTTTCTTTAATAACTAAACTTTTACACATATTTTCTTATTATACCCGTAGTATTAAATATCTTATATTTTTCTTATTCTAATTCTCTCTCCATATTTAATGACATTATTATGGGCAATTTTGTCATTTCATTCATCTTCTTAATATACGTGAAAAGTCCACCAAGACTTTTATCCTGGGACGGAGGGAATAATATTTTAAATATAATCCTTACAAATAAACATAGCTTAAAATTATTGTTGGGTATATATGTCAAGATTCTAGAAAGCTGATGTTAGCATAATTAATGTTATACACTCTACATATAACCAGCTTCAACATGGTAATAAGCTTCGCAAATAATACATAAAATGAATCACTTAATAATAATAATAATAATCAATGATCTACATTTCAGGGAGTCTCTAACTGTGTGCCTCCGTATTTGCACAAAGATTTCCATTGTGTACGACGGTATGAACCTCTCTAGAAGCGCCTCGTGTGCGAATATTAATGGACCTCCTCCTTGTATAGTTCATGTTCCCGTCTCTGTTTCCCGAGTATGTACTAGGCATGCACAACATGTTGGTCTAGTTTAATCTGGGTCTATCAGGCCTTGAGTTTTGACTAGATTTTGGATTTTGACCAGACTAGACAGTTGATTTTTGGCCTCCAGATCAGACCTTGGTCGCTGGTTGTGGCATGGCTAGGCCTGCAGGCCAAGCCCAAGACCTTGGCTGGTCTGGTCCTTTTTTTTTAAAGTTACATATTAAATATTAAAAATATAAATAATAAAATATAAATTAATAAATTTTGTAAAACTGATGTAAGATTTTTGAGATTTATTTTATTTTAACATTCTACTACACACCAATATAAGTTGAATGATTAGAATAAAAATAAATATATTAATCTTAAATTATAAAAAAAATATAATTTAGATGTAACTAGAATATAAAACAAATTGATTTTTTAAATATATGTCTAATTATCTACTATGCACTTCGTAGAAAATATTATAGATTACTTAAATACCGTAGATTACACTTTTATTTTTTGAATATAAAGTTAGTTTCGATTTTATTTTCTTATAGTACGTACTAGGATCGGTTGGACATATATTTTGTAAAGTTTAAACACACATATATTTTTTTATTTATGATCATTAAACTCTTACATAGTTATATCTCAAGTATTAATTTCAGTTAGTTTTCTAATTACTTTATAAAATTTTATTTAAATTGCTACAACAGAATACCTAAAAAATAACCAAAATTATAAATCCCCCCAATATTTTAGCATATCCAAATTAATAAAAAAATTGAATAATTAAAATTTTAAATTTTATTAATATTAAATATACTAACTAGTTATATTCATTGAAGATGTATATTAATTAAATGTATCAACAAGAAATCAAGAATGAATAATTAAAATTTTAAATTTTATTGATGTATTTAATTAAAACTAATGTATTATAATTTATAATTAATAATAATGAATAAGTAAAAATTTATACTTTATTGATGAATAATAATAAATTTAAAGTTCAAAAATTATAAATAATTGGATAAAAAATCATGTAAGGTCTCAGGCCAGGCCAGACCTCATGTCAGGCCTAGCCAGGCCAGGCCAGACCCCATGCCATGCCAGATTTTGGTCTAAAAAAAGTGGCCTTTTCAAGCCTTCTAAGTCAGGCCTGACCGGGCCAGGTATTGACTGTGACGCCTCCAAAATAGGTATACATCACTTATTTTGAGTCGTCAAATACATGGTACAGAAATAAATACAACTTCATTACTACAATTGTCGTGCAAAATACGACAATACATAAATTGTGAATTTAAATACAAATATTGTCTAATAGACAGTATTAAAACTCAAAAGGAGTCCTCATTATAGTTATTGATACACTATTTTATAAAATAGTGAGGACTACTAAAATAACAATCATGAACCATCACTCCACACCCCGGCTAGTTCCTGCTATGTTCTCACCTCCTGAGAAGAAAATAGAACAAAAAGAAAAAGGGTGAGCTCAACTAGCCCAGTAAAGAATATTATGACTAAGATAATATACAACAAATTATCATTAGTCTTCAACAGGAAAAAATCTGATAAAATATAATAGACAATAAATTTTAGATCAACAACTGCAGCGGAAACAACAATTCATTAGAAGAGTTAAGTAGAGAATGTAAGACCCCAACTTTTTAATAAATAAAATCGAATTTTCTCTATTTATTATTGTGAATAATATAGTGTTAATTTGATATAATACTTTGGTTATGGGTGAAATGTACAAAAATTTTAAAATAAGCAAGTGGTTATAAAATATTCATTTTGTCGGGGAATATTCGTTTGGTCATGGAATATTCTTTCTGTCGGGAAATATTCGTACGACGACATAGCTATTTGTGGGCCCCATAACGGAAAGCGATTGGATAAAGAAAACGACAAAATTGAGTTTTTATAAATAATGGCGTAGTTGTTACCGTTAACACTGTTGAAATACATGGTGGTTAAAATACAGTAATACGCGTAATTGCACAGTAGCACACGGTATTGCACAGTATTTTTTTCAATTATTAATTCTTACGTAAGAAGACACTACTCAATAATTGTTACAGTAGTTACTGTTCAATATTTTATTTCATTGATTCAATAATTGCTGCGTTGATATTTTATATTATTGTTGTTTCAATAATTGTTGTTGCACACTATTTTCCATTATCAGATCAATAATTCATATTATTTAAAAAATATTATTAGATAGCATTATTGGCAATGTCTAAAAAGTTCTATCTAAGGAGAGGTTTGGTCATCTAATTGCGCGCTAGTAAGGAGAAATCCTTATTGGAAAACCCCCTCTTTCCTGGGAACGGCCTGGTTGTCATAATTGTGACTCTGTAATATTATTTGTGAATAATTAATTATTGATTCATATGATAAAGAAATATTTATTTTATGTGGATATAAATGAATGATATATTTTTGTGGTTAAAAATGAAGAAGTTAATGTTGAGGTTTTTATCAGTATTTTTGTCGGAATGGAGGTATTAAAAATTAGGATTTTTGAGATATTTTGCGGGGGTTATAATTTTTAATCCGACCGTTGGATCGTGGTGATTTTTGGATATTTTATACATATATAAGTTGAGTATATGTCAACAAATTTTGAACTGTTAAAAATGAACGTATGATTTATTATGGATTTTACGAGATGACTGGTTCAGAAATTGTTGAAGTTTCAGAATTTATCATTTTGGTAGAAAATTCTAGAATTGGTGGGCCCCACTCTTGGTTGGTGTGCCGAGATTTTTGTTGAAATGTGGTGGGTGGGAATAGTAGCAGGTAAAGCAGTCAGGTTGTAGGTCAAGTCGCGTGCTAACATTTTCCTATAAATAGAGGGCTAAGTTAGAATTGAAAATCACACCAGAAACATAAGTTTTCTCTCTTTCTCTCTCTATATTATGAAGTATATTTTGTGAGTATTTAGATACTTTGAGAGTTGCTATTCAGTGCAAGTTTCTTTCGGCTTTGCATTCCAGTCAGAAATACTGTACTTTTGAGGTAAGGGATAGTAAGGGATTTTAAGGGTTATTATGTTTTTCAGTTCATAATTCTTCTGACCTTCAAAAAATTCTGAAAAAATTCGAAATGATATTTTGATGAGTTTTATTGATTGTGTCCAAAAATGGTGATTTTTGGATGTATAGATTAAGAGTTATGAATTTTACGGGGAAAGACTATTTTAAAAGTAACCACTTATAACTCCTTGTGGTTAACTCCAAAATTGATAAAATTTTTATTGAAAGTATATCTATATAATATCAGTGTACTCTGTGAATTTCAGAATTTTTGGATAAAAGTACAATTTATGATAAATGTCTAAATATTCGGCGGTTTTGGCCATATAAAAAATAGTAAATCAGTTTTAAAAATTCTGAAAAAAATATATGTTTAATATGAGACTATATTCTGCTAAATTCCAGAAAAAAAATATTTTTAGAACTAATTTGGTATTTTTCATAAAAATAGACTAGTTATGAGAAAATGAATTAAATATGTTATGTGAAATAAGAAAATTGAAAAATAGGATTTTATGACTTGAGAATCCTATATGAGGTATATGTAGATTTTTGATGAGGGTTTTTGATTATTGATGATAAAATCTTATACGTTTGGCATTTTAGGATGATTAAATGTATTATTTAGTAAAGTGTAAATAATTAAAATAAATTGTTTATAAGCTTAAGAAATATTATTCTTTCAATATCATTATACCGAAATATTGGTATGTATATTATTGTGAAATTTCTACCTTTTTCATGTCGGGGTTAATATTCATGAGTTACTATTCACGAGTTACTATTCACGACAAAATTGATTTCTTTTTCTAACCAAATTATAGTTGATTTATGAATATTACTCTTGAGATTAAAACTATAAGTTGATCATATTATTTTTATTGTCATATATAACATTTTTATAACCCTAATGATGATATTTCTCTTTGACTTGAGTGTAAAGATGGGTAAATTTTTGGTATGATCATGACAATAGATTCCCTTTGGCCAGTAGTGCAAAGTTGAATTGTTAACTGGTATTATCATTGTGACGCCCCCAAAATAGGTATACAACACTCATCCCATTCTGAGTCGCCAAATACATGGTACAGAAACAACTATAACTTTATTAATACATTTGTCGTGCAAAATACGACAACACATATACTGTGAGTTTAAATACAAATATTGTCATCTAGACAGTATTCATACTCAATTAAGTACTTATTATACTTATTGATACACTATTTTACAAAATAGTGAGGACTACTAAAATAACTGTCTTGAACCATCATTCCACACCCCGACTAGTACTCGCTACATTCTCGCCTCCTGAGAAGAAAATGGTATTGAAGAAAATAATATCATTTAAGAAGAAATAACATCCCTTACCTCGGAAAGACGGTACTTCTGACTAGAATACTAGATATAGTGCTGAAGAAAACTTACACCGTATAGCAACACTCAAAGTATCAAATACTCACAAGAATACGTTCGATATATAGAGAGAAATAGAGAGAAACTTGTGTTTCTGGTGTGATTTTCAGTTCTAACCTAAGCACCCTATTTATAGGAAAATGCTTAGAACACCAAAGCAGAAAATTAAATAAATTAATAATATAATTTTCTTAATTTCCTTAGCACACCACATCAGCTGATTTCTACCATTAACATGTGCCACTCAAATGTCAAAAACGTTTTTCTTAATAAAAATAATTAAAACTTCCAAAAATCAATTATTTCGGAACTTTAGAACTTCAATAATTCATAAAAAAATAGCCCTTTATTCAGAAAATTCAAATCTCGCGAATTTTTATAGGAAATTCAATTCTCTACAACTTTGCAGAAGAAAGTTTTTCCAAATTCCAAACAGAAATTGACCAAAATCTACAAACGGGTGATTTTACAGTCAATAATAAATTTTCGGTCAAGAATTGTGTCCACCAACACACAAAACATGTGTTAATCATTTAATGCCACAAAAATACTCTTCCTCCTCATATACTCATATATCCCACATTCATTATAAAAATATCATCATCAATATATTATTAAAATAATATATTTAAATGAATTATTTTATCAGAAAAAGATAAAATATTAATTTTCAACAATTGTCACATTAAAAATTTTCTCCATCTATATCCACATAAAATCAATATTTTCCTCATCATATAAATCAATAATTAATTATACACAAATAATATTACAGAACTACAGTACTGGCAACCAGGCCGTTCCCAGGAAAGAGGAGGCTTTCCAATAAGGATCTCTCCTTACTAGCGCGCAATTTGATGACCAAACCTCTCCTTAGACAGAACTTTCTAGACATTGCCAATAATGTTATCTAATAATATTATTCAGATAATATGAATTATTGTTCCGATAATAGAAAATACTGTGTAGTGACAATTATTAAAATAATAGTAATATAAAATATCAACGCAGCAATTATTGAATCAATACAATACAATATTGAACAGTAATTACTGTAACAATTATTGAGTAATGCATTCTTACGTAAGAATCAATAATTGGTGCAATACCGTGTGCTAGGGTGCAATAACGCGTATTACTGTGTTTTAACCACCGGGTATTCCAACAGTATTAACGGTAACAACTACGCCGTCGTACGAATATTCTCCGATAGTAAGAATATTCCATGACCAAGCGAATATTCCCCGACAACAATGAATATTTTATAACCACTTGCTTATTTAAAATATTTGCACATTTTACCCATAACTAACCACATTAATCAAATTAACCCTTACTATTTCAGAATAATAAATAGAGAAAATTAAATTTCATTTATTAATAATTTGGGGTCTTACAACCTCCCCTCCTTATGAAATTTCGTCCTCGAAATTGACATACGTACCTGGTGTTTCGAAAAGATGAGGATACCTCGGTTTCATTTCCGTTTCCAACTCCCAGGTCATTTCCTCAATAGCATGGTTTCTCCACAAAACTTTAACTTGTGGTATGACCTTCGTGCGTAGGACATGTTCCTTTCTATCCAAGATCTTGACAGGTACCTCCTCGTACGTTAAGTCTTCGGCTATCTCGTCCGGTTCTAACTCAATAACGTGGTTCGGGTCGTCCACATATTTACGTAACATCGATACGTAAATAACTTTATGAACATGTGACATACTTAGCGTTATGGTGAGTCTATAGGCCACAGTTCCTACTCGATCGAGGATTTCAAATAAATTGAAGGCTTGAGCTTTCTTCTCTTCATCGACTCTTACTTCTAGAATAACACATTCTTGCACCTTCTTCTTGATATTCATCAGCTCCAGGTCTGTAGCTTGAGTGGCTTTAACGTTATCGATTAAAGTCGATTTTACTCGTATATTATCACGTGGGTCCCTAGAGTCATTAATTCTATCTCTATCATTTATAAATTATACAAAATAGGTCTTTGTGTTCAACAATATCGCACTCGTACTCGCATACGATCAATGCGTCAGCTACCACGTTTACTTTTCTAGGATAGTATTGGATGGTGTGATCGAAATCTTTCAACAGCTCGAGCCAACGTCGGTGTCGCATGTTGAATTCTTGGAAGCTCTTCTCGCATTCCTCGGTCCATTCAAAGTTTGTATCTTTTCGAGTCAGCTGAGTTAATGGAGTAGCGATTCGAGAAAATCCTTTTACGAATCTCCGATAATAACTAGAAAGCTACGTATTTCGATTACTGACTTAGGTTGCTCTCAACTGTGACTCATATCCCAATCTTGGATAGCACGTCACAATGACACCTATCAGTTTACTACCACACGAATATGGTATCCCCTACGGAGAGTCTAGCTTCAGTGCATTCCACAAAGGAAGTCACCAGATAGAGGCTCGGGTACAAACTTCTACAGTTAGGTTTTTAACTCCTGAAGTTCAATAGGAGCCATTCAATATGAGATTTTAGAAGTGCGTTTTGTACCAGATTCAAAGATGATACAAAATTCAATATCACGCGTAGGCCAAGAAATTCTTCAGGAAATACGTCAGGGATTTACTAACAATAGAAATATCATTCAAATCTGACGTATATTTGTTCAAGTCCATAACATAGCTAAGAAAGCTTGACATCCGTTTTTCAATAAACGAATGACTTTACGGCTTGATATGAAAGAGTTTGACTTCAATGGTTTGGTTGCTTGAATTTGAATAACAGGTTGCTTAGGAATATGAAAACTAACAACCTTACGAAAGCAATCAATTTTGGCATGATGAGTAGTTAACCAATCAATTCCTAAAATCACATCAAAAGCAAGTATCTTTAAAGAGATAAGGTCAATAGATAATGTGTTGGTGCCAACTTGGATCAAACAAGATTTATAAACAGTGGATGTAACAAAAGTTTCTCCTAACGGAGTCTCCACAGATAAATCAAAGTCTAATTTCTCCGGAGTCAAGTTTAAACGTTGAGTATAAGCAGGAGAAATAAATGAATGGGTAGAACCGGTATCTAATAAGGTATAGACTTCGCAAAAATTTATAATTAACTAACCCGTGCTAACTTTGTTCGGGTTCCTCGCATTCTGACCAGTCACGAAAAACGCTCTTCCAGGAACTGTTGACATTGACTTTTCTAGGACAACTTTTTGAGTCACCGTCCCCGCTGAACTTGGTTTTGCATAAATTACAAAAAGCTTCTAAACATCCCATCGTTCATCGTCTGCTCAGTGGTGTTGTTCACAGGAGGAACATTGCCAGCCTGTTGCACGTTCTCCTCGTTGGTGAGTATAGGCATCTCCACCGTCTCATTTACTCCACTGTTAACATTCTCAGTCGACATTCTCAAACACTGCTATAAAACAAGGGTTAATTTAACAAATTAACATATTACATAATATCCCTATATTATGACCGACCAACAAATAAGCTTAGGTAGGACACACTAGAGAAGGATTTACTCGTCTCTCCCCTCCTAGTTCTATTCCCCGATCTCCGCCAGAGATCATATCCCTAAGCTCTGATACCAACTGTGTCGCCCCCAAAATAGGTATACAACACCCATCTCATTCTGAGTCGCCAAATACATGGTACAGAAACAACTACAATTTTATTAATACATTTGTCGTGCAAAATACGACAACACATATACTGTGAGTTTAAATACAAATATTGTCATCTAGACAGTATTCATACTCAATTAAGTACTTATTATACTTATTGATACACTATTTTACAAAATAGTGAGGACTACTAAAATAACTGTCTTGAACCATCATTCCACACCCCGACTAGTACTCGCTACATTCTCGCCTCCTGAGAAGAAAATGGAACAACAAGGAAAAGGATGAGCTCAACTAGCCCAGTAAAGAATATTATGACTAAGATAATATACAACAAATTATCGTTAGTCTTCAACAGGAAAAAATCTAATAGAATACAATAGACAACAAGTTTTAAATCAATAACTGCAGCGGAAACAGCAAACCATTAGAAGAGTCAAGTAGAGAATGAGTTCTACTATCTTCTAAGATTTAAAAGTCCATCATCAATATTTTATCCCTGTAACAACAATCAATAACCATCTTTAATCAAATATTCATCTTTGCACTACAGGCCAAAGATATTCATTTGTATCACCAGTCGATCATATTCATCTCAACACCTGTTCATCTTTGCACTACGGGCCAAAGATATTCATCAGAAATCATCAATCTTTGCACTACAGGCCAAAGATATTCAATTATATAATCATTTAGGACTGAGGATGATGAAAAATATTTTAAAAGAAACGAATCCAGTGAAACAAAAGAATAAATATTAAGGATTCGTATTTCAGCTATTCCATGTCCAAAAATACCTCATAAATAATCATAGTGGAGTAAAATTCAAGAATGATCAAAATATAGATACAATCAAAGCTAGTATCCAGAATAGATATTTTGGACGAAAAGAAGAAAATTTCATTTTTCGGTGAATAGTAACGCGTGAATAGTAACTCGTGAATAGTAACTCATAAATAGTAACTCGTGAATAGTAACTCATGAATAGTAACCCCGACATGAAAAGTTCCAAATTTGATAAAAATTTCAGATCAATACTTCGGCATAATGATATTGAAGAAAATAATATCATTTAAGAAGAAATAACATCCCTTACCTCGGAAAGACGGTACTTCTGACTAGAATACTAGATATAGTGCTGAAGGAAACTTGCACCGTATAGCAACACTCAAAGTATCAAATACTCACAAGAATACGCTCGATATATAGAGAGAAATAGAGAGAAACTTGTGTTTCTGATGTGATTTTCAGTTCTAACCTAAGCACCCTATTTATAGGAAAATGCTTAGAACACCAAAGCAGAAAATTAAATAAATTAATAATATAATTTTCTTAATTTCCTTAGCACACCACATCAGCTGATTTCCACCATTAACATGTGCCACTCAAATGTCAAAAACGTTTTTCTTAATAAAAATAATTAAAACTTCTAAAAATCAATTATTTCGGAACTTCAGAACTTTAATAATTCATAAAAAAATAGCCCTTTATTCAGAAAATTCAAATCTCGCGAGTTTTTATAGGAAATTCAATTCTCTACAACTTTGCAGAAGAAAGTTTTTCCAAATTCTAAACAGAAATTGACCGAAATCCATAAACGGGCGATTTTACAGTCAATAATAAATTTTCGGTCAAGAATTGTGTCCACCAACACACAAAATATGTGTTAATCATTTAATGCCACAAAAATACTCTTCCTCCTCATATACTCATATATCCCACATTCATTGTAAAAATATCATCATCAATATATTATTAAAATAATATATTTAAATGAATTATTTTATCAGAAAAAGATAAAATATTAATTTTCAACAATTGTCACATTAAAAATTTTTCTCCATCTATATCCACATAAAATTAGTATTTTCCTCATCATATAAATCAATAATTAATTATACACAAATAATATTACAGAACCACAGTACTGGCAACCAGGCCGTTCCCAGAAAGAGGGGGCTTTCCAATAAGGATCTCTCCTTACTAGCGCGCAATTTGATGACCAAACCTCTCCTTAGACAGAACTTTCTAGATATTGCCAATAATGTTATCTAATAATATTATTCAGATAATATGAATTATTGTTTCGATAATAGAAAATACTGTGTAGTGACAATTATTAAAACAACAGTAATATAAAATATCAACGCAGTAATTATTGAATCAATACAATACAATATTGAACAGTAATTACTGTAACAATTATTGAGTAATGCCTTCTTACGTAAGAATCAATAATTGGTGCAATACCGTGTGCTAGGGTGCAATAACGCGTATTACTGTGTTTTAACCACCGGGTATTCCAACAGTATTAACGGTAACAACTACGCCGTCGTACGAATATTCTCCGACAGTAAGAATATTCCATGACCAAGCGAATATTCCCCGACAACAATGAATATTTTATAACCACTTGCTTATTTAAAATATTTGCGCATTTTACCCATAACTAACCACATTAATCAAATTAACCCTTACTATTTCAGAATAATAAATAGAGAAAATTAAATTTCATTTATTAATAATTTGGGGTCTTACAATCAGACCATTGAATTTATAATTGAATATCTTTAACTTAAGTGCAAAGGTGAAATGATCAATATGGTTATAATTATTGTTTATATAAATTCTGAAATAATTATATATTTCTTTGAGATATTAATATATTTGGCCTGTAGTGTAAATATGAACTGTTGATGAATATATTTGGCCTGTAGTGTAAATATGAACTGTTGATGTATATATTTGGCCTGTAATGCAAAGATGAACTGGTGATGAATATTTTTGGCCCGTAGTGCAAAGATGACATGTTGTTGAATATCTTTAGCCGTAGTGCAAAGATGAAGTTATTAGTATGATTATGAACAGAAAATGTAATTTGGTGTAACCATGATCTTTGATGTTTCAGGTAAAGATAGGTGATGAAAATTATCTTCGTCCTGGATGAGAAGAGGAATTTAGAACTATAATTATGATTATGAGTTATTCATATGATTGTGGACCAGAATTGTTAATTGATGTTACAGGGATAAAATATTGTTGGTGGATTTTTAACATGGAGAAGATAATAGACTTTGTAGTCTATTTGACTCTTCTAATAGATTGTTCGTTCCGCTACAACTATGGTTGAAATTTTTATCATCTACCATATGTTCTAAATCTCTGATTTAATACTGTTGAAGGCTATTGATAACTTATTTATCTTTAGTCAAGATATTCATTTCAGGTAATAAGAGTGTAGCTGGGTCGAGCGGGGGTAACAGAGGAATAGAACGGTGGTCATCATTTAGTAGTTATATTTGGTGAATCACCTAGGGTGAAGCGAACCCAACATTGGAAGGGTGTTTTGCCACTATCATACAAGATGTCTAATGACATACAACCTTGTGTTATCATAAGACAGGATTGTGCTCATCCACTTGCTGAGTATATTTACGAGCACTACCTATATAATCTTGGTGTTTATTTGAAGTATAATTCTCAATTAGAGACAGTGGAGATAATGATAAGTCAAGAGAAGACTCGCCATTGGGAAGAATATGATAGTAATCTTCTCATTTTTTTTTTGGGTATATTGGGTCAACCAAGGATAATTCTGTGGCCATATGATATTTATCACAACCTAGAAGCATGGCCTCCCATGTACAAAGGTTTCCTTGAGCACTTTCCAAAGATTCTAATTTCTAAAACAGTTTTTGACTATACCTTTATGTAAGGTGTCATTGTGAGGTGTTGTCCACGGTTGGGACATAAGTCACATTTGGTATATATTTGTATTCAAACTCACAGCATATGTGTTTTTGTATTTTGCACGACAATTGTTGTAATAAAGTTGTAGTTATTTTCTGTACCATGTATTTGGCGACTCAGAATAGGTTGGATGGAATGGACCTGTTTTGGGGTTGTCACAGAGAATGAAATCTACTATCATCTATGAATTTAAAAGTCCATCATCAATATTTTATACCTGTAACATCAATCAATATACATCTTGAATCAAATATTCATCTTTGCACTACGGGCCAAAGATATTCATTTGTATCACCAGTTGGTCATGTTCATCTCAACACCTGTTCATCTTTGCACTACGGGCCAAAGATATTCATCAGATAATCATTCATCTTTGCACTACAGGCCAAAGATATTCATCAAGTATCACCATTAATGACTGAGGATGATGAAAAATATTTTAGAGAACAAATCCCGTACGATAAAAGGACAAAGTTTAGAGATTCGTATTTTATATAATTCAAGTTTAAAAATACTCCATAATAAAACATAATGGAGAAAAATTCAAGAATGACGATCAAAACATGGATACAATCAAATATAGCAACCATAATAGACATATGGGATAAAGAAGAGAAAATTTCACTTTTCGGTGAATAGTGTCGTATTCGTGAATAGTATCGTATACGTGAATAGTAACCCCGACACAAAATGTTTCAAATTTGATAAAAAATTCAGACCAATATTTCGGCATAATGATATTAAAATAAAATAATATCATTTACGAAAAAAATAACATCCCTTACCTGAAAGAAATAGTACTTCGGATGAAATGTCGGATATGATTCTGAATGAAACTTGTACTGAATAACAACTCTCAAAATATCTAAATACTCACAAAATACGCTCGATAATATAGAGAGAGAAAGCTTATGTTTTTGGTGTGATTTTCAATTCTAACTCAGCACCCTATTTATAGGAAAATGCTAGCACGCCGAAGCAGACCTGACCTGTAACTTGATGGCTTTACCTGCTACTATTGCCACCCACCACATTTGAAATAAAATTTGAGCACATGTCTCACCAACTAAAAGTGGGGCCCACTAATTCTAGAATTTTTCACCAAAATGAAAAATTAAGAAATTTCAATAATTTCTGAATCAGTCACCTCTTAAAATTCATAACAAATCATGCGTTAATTTTTAACGGTTCAGTGTATATCATATCCAAAAATCACAACGATCCAACGGTCGGATTATAACTCACGCAATAAAGCTTTAAGAACATAACTTTGATTTAAAACCTCCATTCCGATAAAATACTGATAAAACCCCTTAACACTAATTCCTTCATTTATAACCACATAAATAAATTCATTATTTATATTCATATCAAATAAATATCTCCTTATCATATAAATTAATAATTAATTATTCACAAATAATATTACAGAATCATAATTATGACAACCAGGCCGTTCCCAGGAAAGAGGGGGCTTTCCAATAAGGATTTCTCCTTACTGGCGCGCAATTAGGTGACCAAACCTCTACTTAGACAGAACTTTCTAGACATTGCTGTAAGACCCCAACTTTTATAAATAAAGATAAATTTTCTATAAATATTATTTTTGAATACTATGGAGTGAAATTGATATAATGTTATAGTTGTGGGTAATATTTATAAATTTTACAATGTACGCAAGTTGCTATATAATATTCGATTGGTTGGGTAATATTCGTTTTAACATGGAATATTCGTACGACGACACAATCATTGGTGGACCCCACAATGGAATTATTGTCGGATTGAGAAAATGACAAAATACTTTATGAAAATAACGGCGAAAATTTTACCATTAATACTGTTAAACTACTCGGTAGTAAAAGTACAGTAATACGCGTGGTTGCATAGTAGCACACGATATTGATTATTGATACTTACGTGATAAGTCACTCAGTTTTATTTTATTGGTATTATTAATGTAATAAAACAGAAAAGTTTTTATATAAAACAGAATACTTTTATAAAGTTATTCGTTTTATTAGGCTAATAGTAAAATCTTTTTATATAAAACAGAATATTTTTATAAAGTTATCTGTTTTATTAGACAATAATTAGAATATATTATATTTTATTATGCATAGTATTTGCATAGTGCCTACATAGTATTTGCATAGTAAAATCTTTTATAAAGTTATTCGTTTTTATTAGATTATACATAGAATATATTATATTTTATTTAAAATATTTTGCTTTAAATATGGACCGTCAGATTAAAGTAAATCAATCTAGACCGTTCATGAGTTAGTTACTATGCAGTCCATTTTTCTATAAATAGAAGCTCATTCCTTTATTATTTTCTTACGAATTCACTGAAACTCTAGAGAGAGAAACTATAGAGAGAAACAAGAAAACTTATGTTATTCCATTCTTTATTATTCTGTTGGAATAACCTATATACACGGGCTACTCTATACTTGGTAAAATTCTTCTGTTATTACATTTTTATTATTCTGTTGGAACATCCTGTCTGTGCTTTACGCCGGACCTGGTTCCATAATTTATTATTCTGTCGAAATATCATGTATGTACTTTACGCCGGACCTAGTTCCATTATTTATTATTCTGTCAGAATATCATGTCTGTGCGTTTATGCCGGACCTGATTTCATTATTTATTATTCTGTCGGAATATCCTGTCGGTGCGTTTACGCATGACCTGGTTCCATTATTTATTTTCCTGTTAGAATAACCTGTCTGTGCGGTCTATCGCATGCATGGTGATTTCTTTTGTTATTCCATTCTTTATTATATTCAGTTGGTTAAAGTTTTGACTTTTATACTCCATGAAATTAGTGAAATATCCTTGATATTTGCGCTTCATCCAGTATCTTTCATGAAAATATTTTTCCGAGCATTCTTAAATTTTACTTCACAAAGCAGTATCATGTTGACAATTTGGACGTTATTGGTTCCTGGATAAATTAATTCTTGAACTTATTTTATTGAATTCTTATATCATTGTCATCACCCTCATTTTTATATTCTGTTGAAAGTCATCTGTGGCCTGTAGTGCATAGATGGACTTGGTATGATTATGACCAGGGATTATTCGGTATAATCATGACCGTAATGTTACAAATGATATGGTAAAAGTCCTCATTGGCCCGTAGTGCATTGCTGGACAGTTGTTGGCATGATCATGACCATTGATGAATACACGAATATCATTGGTTGTGATGCATGGATAATTTGTGGTTGTGATACTAATGAATATCCTTGGCCATAGTGCAGGGTGGATTATTTATTAAGCTGAGTCTCAGCGATAAAAGTCATGAAAAACCTTTTAAATCATAAAAGATAGTAGATTTTATTCTCTATTTGACTCTTTTAATGGATTGCTTGATCTGCTGCAGTTAAACTTGATGTCTATTGTATTTTATCAGTTTAACATTGTTGAAGACTAATGATAATTTATTTTGCATTATCTTAGTCATAATATTTCTTACTGGGCTAGTTGAGCTCACCCTTTCTTTTACTGTTCTTTTCAGGAAATGAGAATATAGCTGGGACGAGTCAGGAAACGGAGTGATGGACCAGATGATAGTATTAGTAGTCCTCACTATTCTATGAAATAGTGTGATAATAAATGTAATGAGGACTTCTTATGAGAGTGGATATTGGCTAGAAAACAGTATTTGTATTAAAACTCACAGCTCTCTTGTTATATATTAAAGATTGTATTTATATTCTGTACCATGTATTGGCGACTCAGAATAGGTGATGTATACCTATTTTGGGGGCGTCACAATTGCCAATAATGCTATCTAATAATATTATTCAAATAATATGAATTATTGATCTGATAATGGAGATACTGTGCAGTGACAATTATTGAAACAACAATAATATAAAATATCAACGCAACAATTATTGAACTAATAAAATAAAATATTGACCAGTAATTACTGTAACAATTATTGAGTAGTGCTTTCTTACGTAAGGATCAATAATTCATCAATACTGTGCAATACCGTGTGCTACTGTGCAACCACGCGTATTACTATATTTCAACCACTGGGTATTCCAACAGTGTTAACGATAACAACTACGCCGTTATTTATAAAAACTTAAACTTGTCGTTTTCTTCATCCGACAGTTATTCTGTTATGGGGCCCACAAATGACTGCGCCGTCGTACAAATATTTTCGATAAAAAGAATATTCCACGACCAAACGAATATTCCCCGACAACAATGAATATTTTATAACAACTTGCTTATTTTGCAACATTTCACCCATAACCAAAATATTCCATCAAATTAACTCCTTATTATTTCAAGATAATGAGTAGAGAAAATTCAATTTTATTTATAATAAGTGTCTTACAACCTCCTCTCCTTATAAAATTTCGTCCTCAAAATTGACGTACGTAGGTGTTTCGAACAGATGAGGGTACCTCGCTTTCATTTTCAATTCCAACTCGCAGGTCATTTCTTCAATAGCATGGTTCCTCCACAAAATCTTGACTTATGGTATAGCCTTTATTCGTAGGTAGGGATGTAAACGAGTCGAATCTAAGCGAACACCTTCATGCTCAGATTCGGCTCGACTCGAAAAAATTGAGTTCGAATTCGACTCGGATTCGATAAGGGATTTATATTTTTGCGTCAGATTCGACTCGGATCATTACTCGGACCTACTCGGCTCGTAAGTACTCGACTCGTTTACAAAGCAAGTTACTAATGAGCCTTCAAATCGAGTTTCGAATATGAACCATTTCACTTAAGACTGAACCACTACATACTAAATTGGTTACTTAACTAATATTTATATATAAAATTTTTTTACTTTTATTTATGTATTGAAATTATACAGAATGTAATATAAATTGACATTCAATTAATTGATTTATTCAAGTACAAGTTTACACAATTTCATACTACACTTAATAAACTATAAAGATTGATATAAATATCACATATTTAGCTTAAAAGTATGGATCAGACCATTATTCGAATATGATCTATCGAGCAGGTATCGAGTATGGTTCGAAAAAAAATAAAATACTCGAACCCTAATATGAGCGAACACTGGTATGCTCGAATTCGACTCGTGTATCACTAAACAGAAAACGAGCATGGATCATATTCGCCTCGGATCAACTTCGAATTCGAGCTTTGGATCATATTTTCTAGTCGATCTCGAGTCGAGTACCAAACTACTTGGCTCGATTTACACCCCTATTCGTAGGACATGCTCTTTCCTATCCAATATCTTGACAGGTACCTCCTCGTACGTTAAATCTTCGGCTATCTCGTCTGGTTCTAACGAAATAATGTGGTTTGGGTCTTTCACATATTTACAAAGCATATATATATGAAAAATATTATGAACACGAGACATGTAAGATGTAACGCCCCCAAAATAGGTCCATTCCATCCAACCTATTCTGAGTCGTCAAATACATGGTACAGAAAACAACTACAACTTTATTACAACAATTGTCGTGAAAAATACGACAACACATATGCTGTGAGTTTGGATACAAATATATACCAAATGTGACTCATGTTCCAATCTTGGATAGCACCTCACAATGACACCTTACATAAAGGTATAGTCAAAAACTGTTTTAGAAATTAGAATCTTTGGGAAGTGCTCAAGGAAACCTTCGTACATGGGAGGCCATGCGTCTAGGTTATGATAGATATCATATGGCCACAGAATTATTCTTGGTTGACCCAATAGACCCCAAAGAAAAACGAAAAGATTACTATCATATTCTTCCCAATGGTGAGTCTTCTCTTGACATATCATTATCTCTACTGTCTCTAATTGAGAATTATACTTCAAACAAACACCAAGATTATATAGGTAGTGCTCGTATATATACTCAGCAAGTGAATGAGCACATCCCTGTCTTATGATGACACGAGGTTGTATGTCGTTAGACATCTTGTATGATAGTGGCAAATCACCCTTTCAACATTGGGTACATCCTACCCTATTGGATTCACCAAATAAAACTACTAAATGAACTTTTCTATACTGCTTCGGGAGAACATCCACAGCTAGAGACCACCGTTCTATTTCCCCGTTACCCTCGCTCGACCCAGCTACACTCTTATTACCTGAAAGGAATTGTGAAGCAAAAGGGTGAGCACAACTAGCTCAGTAAAGAATATCTTGACTAAAGATAATTAAATTATCAATAGCCTCCATCAATAATAAATCAGAGATTTAGAACATATGGTAAATGATAAAAATTTCAACCATAGTTGCAGCGGAACGAGTAATCAATTAGAAGAGTCAAATAGACCATAAAGTCTATTATCTTCTCCATGTTAAAAGTCCACCAACAATGTTTTATCCCTGTAACATCAATCAACAGTTCCTTTCCACAATCTTATGAATAATTCATAATCATAATTGTGATTCTAAATTTCGCATCCAAGACGAAGATAATTTTTATCACCTGTCTTTACCTGAAACATCAAATATCACGGTTATACCAAATCACAGTTCCTGTTCATAATCATACTAATAAATTCATCTTTGCACCACGGACCAAAGATATTCATCAACAATTCATCTTTACACTACATGCCAAAGATATTCAACAACAAGTCATCTTTGCACTACGGGCCAAAGATATTCATCAACAACTCATCTTTGCACTACAGGCCAAAGATATTCCTCAATAGTTCATATTTGCACTACAGGCCAAATATATTATTATCTCAAAGAAATATATAATCAATTCAGAATTTATATAACCAATAATTATAACCATGTTGATCATTTTACCTTTGTACTTAAACTAAAGATATTCAATTATAAATTTAATGGTCATGATCATACCAGTCAAAAATTCAACTTTGCACTACTGGCCAAAGAGAACCCTAGTCATGATCGTACCAAAAATCTACCCATCTTTACGCTCAAGTCAAAGAGAAATATCATCATTAGGGTTATAAAAATGTTATATATGATAATAAAAAAATAATATGATCAACATATAGTTTTAATCTCAAGAATAATATTCATAAATCAACTATAATTTGGTTAGAAAATGAAACCAAATTTGTCATGAATAGTAACTCGTGAATAGTAACCCATGAATAGTAACTCGTGAATAGTAACTCGTGAATAGTAACTCGTGAATAGTAACTCATAAATAGTAACTCGTGAATAGTAACTCGTGAATAGTAACTCCTGAATAGTAACCCCGACATAAAAAGATAAGAATTTTACAAGAAAAATCTTACCAATATTCCGGTATAATGATTTTGAAAGAAATAATATCATTGATAAAAAAAATAACATCCCTTACTATCCCTTACAATCCCTTACTATCCTTTACCTCAAAAGAGCAGTACTTCTGATTGGAATAACGCTGAACGAACTTGCACCGTATAGCAACACTCAAAGTATCAAAATACTCACAAGAATACGCTCAATATATCGAGAGAGAAATAGAGAGAAAACTTCAGTTTCTGGTGTGATTTTTAATTCTAACCTAAGCACCCTATTTATAGAAAAATGCTTAGAACACCAAAACAGAAAATTTAATAAAATAATAATATATTTATATAATTGTCAAGCTCACCTCTTGAATCTGAATTTCAGCAATTCACACATGCTAACCTTCTAGAAAAAGTAAGAAAAAACGTTTTTCTCAAAATAATTAACTTAAACTCCCAAAAATCAATTATTTCGGAACTTCAATAATTCATAATAAATAGTCCTTTGATCAGAAAATTTGAATCTCGCGTATTTTTATAGAAAATTCAATTCTCTACAACTTTGCAGAAATTTTTTTTTCCAAATTCCAAATAGAAATTGACCGAAATTCACAAACGAATAATTTTACAGTCTATAATAAATTTTCGGTCAAGAATTGTGTCCACCAACACACAAAACATGTGTTAAACATTTAATCCAACAAAAATACTTTTTCTCCTCATTTATTCATATATCCCACATTCATTGTAAAAATATCAACATTAATATATTATTAAAATAATATATTTAAATGAATTATTTTATCAGAAAAAGATAAAATATTAATTTTTAACAATTGTCACATTAAAAATTTTCTCCATCTATATCCACATAAAATTAATATTTTCCTCATCATATAAATCAATAATTAATTATACACAAATAATATTACAAAATCATAGTACTGACAACCAGGCAGTTCCCAGGAAAGAGGGGGCTTTCCAATAAGGATTTCTCCTTACTGGCGCGCAATTAGCTGACCAAACCTCTCCTTAGACAGAACTTTCTAGACATTACCAATAATGTTATCTAATAATATTATTCAGATAATATGAATTATTGCTTCGATAATAAAAAATACTGTGTAGTGACAATTATTGAAACAATAGTAATATAAAATATCAACGTAGCAATTATTGAATCAATACAATAAAATACTGAACAGTAATTACTGTAACAATTATTGAGTAATGCCTTCTTACGTAAAAATCAATAATTGGTGCAATACCGTGTGCTACTGTGCAACAATGCGTATTACTGTGTTTTAACCACCGGGTATTCCAACAGTATTAACGGTAACAACTACGCCGTTATTTATAAACAACTTACACTTGTCATTTTCTTCATCCAATCGCTTTCCGTTATGGGGCCCACAAAAGACTGCGCCGTCGTACGAATATTCTCCGACAGTAAGAATATTCCACGACCAAGCGAATATTCCCCGACAATAATGAATATTTTATAACCACTTGTGTATTTCGAAAAAAATTCATATATCACCCTTAACTTTAACATTTATCAATTTAACCATTTACTAAATAGTAATTATAAGAAAAATTGAATACTTTTATTTCATAAAATTCGGGGTTATAATTACATAAGACCCCGAATTTTATGAAATAAAAGTATTCAATTTTTCTTATAATTACTATTTAGTAAATGGTTAAATTGATAAATGTTAAAGTTAAGGGTGATATATGAATTTTTTTCGAAATACACAAGTGGTTATAAAATATTCATTATTGTCGGGGAATATTCGCTTGGTCGTGGAATATTCTTACTGTCGGAGAATATTCGTACGACGGCGCAGTCTTTTGTGGGCCCCATAACAGAATAACTGTCGGGTGAAGAAAACAATAAATTTGAGTTTTTACAAATAACGGCGTAGTTGTTACCGTTAACACTGTTGAAATACCCGGTGGTTAAAATACAGTAATACGCGTTATTGCACAGTAGCACACAGTATTGCATAGTATTTTTGAAATTATTGATTCTTACGTAAGAAGGCACTACTCAATAATTGCTACAGTAATTACTGTTCAATATTTTATTTTATTGATTCAATAATTGCTACGTTGAAATTTTATATTATTGTTGTTCAATAATTGTTACTGCACAGTATTTTCCATTATCAGATCAATAATTCATATTATTTGAATAATATTATTAGATAACATTATTGACAATGTCTAGAAAATTCTGTCTAAGGAGAGGTTTGGTCACCTAATTGCGCGCCAGTAAGGAGAAATTCTTATTGGAAAGCCCCCTCTTTCCTAGGAATGGCCTGGTTGTCATAAATGTGATTCTGTAATATTATTTGTGAATAATTAATTATTGATTCATATGATAAGGAATTATTTATTTTATGTGGATATAAAAGAGGGATATATTTTTGTGGTTAAAAATGAAAGAGTTAATGTTGAGGTGTTTTATCTGTATTTTTGTCGGAACGGAGGTATTAAAAATCAAATTAGGGTTTTTTGAGATATTTTGCGAGGGTTATAATTTTTAATCCGACCGTTGGATCATGGTAATATTTGGATATGTTATACATATATAAGTTGAGTATATGTTCACAAATTTTGAACCGTTAAAAATGAACGTATAATTTGTTATGAATTTTACGAGATGACTGGTTCAGAAATTGTTGAATTTTCGGAGTTAATCATTTTGGTAGAAAATTCTAGAATTGGTGGGCCCCACTCTTGGTTGGTGAAGAAATGTACTGAGATTTTTATTCAAATGTGGTGGGTGAGAATAGTAGCAGGTAAAGCCATCAGGTTGCAGGTTAAGTCTGCTTCAGCGTGCTAACATTTTCCTATAAATAGAGGGCTAAGTTAGATTTAAAAATAACACCAGAATTCATAAGTTTCTCTCTTTCTCTCTCTATATTATGAAGCATATTTTGTAAGTATTTAGATACTTTGAGAGTTACTATTCAGTGCAAGTTTCTTTCGGCTTTGCATTCCAGTCAGAAATACTGCACTTTTGAGGTAAGGGATAGTAAGGGATTTTAAGGGTTGTTATGTTTTTCAGTTTCGTAATTTTTCTGACCTTCAAAAATTCTGAAAAAATTTGAAATAATATTTTGATGAGTTTTCTTGATTGTGTCTAAAAATGGTGATTTTTGGATGTATAGATTAAGAGTTATGAATTTTATAAGAAAAGACTATTTTGAAAGTAACCGCTTATAACTTCTTGTGGTTATCTCCAAAATTGATGAAATTTTTATTGGGAGTACATGTATATGATAAGAGTATACTATGTGAATTTCAAAATTTTTAGATAAAAGTACAATTTATGATAAATGTCTAAATATTCGGCGGTTTTGGCCATATGAAAAATAGTAAATGAGTTTTAAAAATTCTGAGAAAAATATATGTTCAATATGGGACTATATTCTGCTAAATTCCAGAAAAGAAATATTTTTTGAACTGATTTGGTATTTTTCATAAAAATAGACTAGTTATGAGTAAATGAATTAAATATGTTATGTGAAGTAAGAAAATTAAAAAATAGGATTTTATGGCTTTAGAATCCTATATGAGGTATATTCAGATTTTTGATGAGGATTTTTGGTTATTGGTGATGAAATCTTATGAGTTTGGCATTTTAAGATGATTAAATGCATTATTTAGTAAAGTGTAAACAATTAAAATAAATTGTTTATAAGCTTAAGAAATATTATTCTTTCAATATCATTATACCGAAATATTGGTATGTATTTTATTGTGAAATTTCTACCTTTTTCATGTCAGAGTTACTATTCATGAGTTACTATTTACGAGTTACTATTCACAGAAAAATTGGTTTCTTTTTCTGACCAAATTATCGTTGATTTATGATTGTTGCACTTAAAAATAAATGCAGTTGTTGATAATATTGTTTTTCTTATCATATATAATATTTTTATAACTCTGATGTTGAATTTCTCTTTCATTTGAGTGTAAAGATGGGTAAATTATTGGTATGATCATGACTGAGGAATATCTTTGGCCTGTAGTGCAAAGATAAATTGTTAACTGGTATGATCATGACCATTAAATTTATAATTGAATATCTTTAGCTTAAGTGTAAAGATGAATTGAATAACATGGTTATAATTATTGTATATATAAATTCTGAAATGATTATATATTTCTTTGAGATATTAATATCTTTGGCCTGTAGTGCAAAGATGAATTGTTGTTGAATATCTTTGGCCTGTAGTGCAAAGATGGTCTGTTGATGAATATCTTTGGCCTGTAGTGCAAAGATGAACTGTTGTTGAATATCTTTGGCCATAGTGCAAAGATGGATTTATTAGTATGATTATGAACAGGAACTGTGATTTGGAATAACCATGATCTTTGATGTTTCAGGTAAAGACAGGTGATGAAAATATTCTTCGTCCTGGGTGCGAAGAAAAATTTAGAATCACAATTATGATTATGAGTTATTCATATGATTGTGGAAAGGAACTGTTGAGTGATGTTACAGGGATAAAATATTGTTGGTAGATTTTTAACATGGAGAAGATAATAGACTTTATAGTCTATTTTACTCTTCTAATGGATTGCTCATTCCGCTGCAACTATGGTTGAAATTTTTATCATTTACCATATGTTCTAAATCCCAGATTTATTATTGATGAAGGCTATTGATAATTTAATTATCTTTAGTCATAATATTCTTTACTGAGCTAGTTGTGCTCACCCTTCTGTTTTACAATTCCTTTTAGGTAATAAGAGTGTAGCTGGGTCGAGCGAGGGTAACGGGAAAATAGAACAGTGGTCTCTAGCTGTGGAGGTTCTCCCGAAGCAGTATAGAAAAGTTCATTTAGTAGTTTTATTTGGTGAATTCAATAGGGTAAGGTGTATCCAACGTTGGAAGGGTGTTTTTGCCACTATCATACAAGATGTCTAACGACATACAACCTCGTGTCATCATAAGACAGGATTGTGCACATCCACTTGTCGAGTATATCTATGAGCACTATCTATATAATCTTGGTGTTTGTTTGAAGTATAATTCTCAATTAGAGACAGTGGAGATAATGATAAGTCAAGAGAAGACTCACCATTGGGAAGAATATGATAGTAATCTTCTCGTTTTTCTTTGGGGTCTATTGGGTCAACCAAGGATAATTCTGTACCCCAATTGATATCTATCATAACCTAGAAGCATGGCCTCCCATGTACGAAGGTTTTCTTGAGCACTTCCCAAAGATTCTAATTTCTAAAACAGTTTTTGACTATACCTTTATGTAAGGTGTTACTGTGAGGTGCTGTCCACGGTTGGGACATGTGTCACATTTGGTATATATTTGTATTCAAACTCACAGCATATGTGTTGTTGTATTTTGTACGACAATTATTGTAATAGAGTTGTAGTTATTTTCTGTACCATGTATTTGACGACTCAGAATGGGTTGGATGGAATGGACCTATTTTGGGGTCGTTATAAGACATGCTTGGAGGTAATACGATTCTATAGGCCACATTTCCTATTCGGTCAAGAATCTCAAATGGACCAACAAATCGTGGATTGAGCTTTCCTCTCTTCCCAAATCTTGTAACTCCCTTTCATGGAGCAATACGTAACAATACATGATCTCCAATATTAAATTCCACTTCCTTTCGATGAAGATCAGCATAACTCTTTTGTCGATCTTGTGCCGTTTGTATACGTTGTCGAATCGTTTGGATCTTTTTCATAGTTATATGTACCAACTCTGGTCCCAACAATGTTGCTTCACCCACCTCATCCCAACATACTGGAGAGCGACACTTTCGTCCATATAATGCTTCGAATGGAGCCAAACCTATACTTGCCTGATAACTGTTGTTGTAGGAGAATTCCACCAGTGGCAAGTACTTATCCCAACTTCCTTTGAAATCTAGGACACAAAGTCTTAATAGATATTCAAGAGTTTGAATAGTCCTTTTCGATTGCCCGTCCGTTTGAGGATGGTATGCCGAACTGAACCGTAAATCCGTGCCCATAGCTTTCTGCAAGCTAACCCAAAATCGTGAAGTAAATATTGGGTCACGATCTGAAACTATGGATACTAACATGCCATGCAATCCCACAATCTCATTTACATACATATGAGCAAGACGTTCAAAAGAATAAGTCTCACGTATAGGCAAGAAATGAGCAGACTTGGTTAATCTATCAACAATAACCCAAATCGCATCTATGTCGTGAGAAACTTTGGGAAGACCCGTAACAAAATCCATGGTAATGTGTTTCCACTTTCATTTCGGAATCTCAAGTGGTTGCAGTGGACCCTTTGGCACTTGATGTTCCGCCTTTACTCGTTGACAAGTTAAACACCTCGAGATAAACTCCGCGATCACTCTCTTCATATTGCTTCACCAAAATGTATGTCGAAGATCATGATACATTTTGGTATTCCCATGATGGATTGCAAACGGTGTGTTGTGTGCCTCCATCATGATTCTATGCTTCAAGTCAGAATCGTTAGGAACACAAAGTCTGGAGTGGGCTCGAAGTATTCCTTCTTCATCGATTCTTGCTTCTGGAATAGTACCTTCTTGCACTTTCTTCTTTATACGCATCAGCTCCAGGTCCGTAGATTGAGCAGCTTTAACTTTATCGATTAAAGTCAGTTCTACTCGTATATTTGATATCATCACGTGGCTACTTGGAGCCTTTACCTCTATCTCCATCCTTTGCAAGTCATACAAAATGGGTCTTTACGTTAACAACATTGCACTTGTGTGACGCCCCCAAAATTAGGTATTTATCACCCATCTTGGGTCGTCAGATACATGGTACAAAATACAAATACAAAGTTAATTATACAAATGTCGTGTAACATACGACAATACATAAACTGAGAGTTCTAATAGGAATATTGTCATCTAGACAATATCCATACTCAAGGAGTCCTCATTACATTTATTGTCACACTATTTAACAGAATGGTGAGTGTGACGCCCCCAAAATTAGGTATACATCACCCATCTTGGGTCGTCAGATACATAGTACAGAATACAAATACAACTGATTAATACATCTGTCGTGTACAATACGACAAAACATAAACTGTGAGTTTGAATACAAATATTATCTTCTAGAGAGTATTCATACTCAAAAGGAGTCATCATTACATTTATTAACACATCATTACATAGAATAGTGAGGACTACTAACTAATACTATCATTCGGACCATCACTCCGTACCCCGACTTGTCCCAGCTACGTTCTCATTTCCTGAAGAGAACAGTGAAAGAAAGGGTGAGCTCAACTAGCCCAGTAAGAAATATTATGACTAAGATAATGCAGAATAAATTATCATTAGCCTTCAACAATGTTAAACTGATAAAATATAATAGACATCAAGTTTAACTGTAGCGGAACAAGCAATCCATTAAAAGAGTCAAGTAGAAAATAAACTCTACTATCTTTTATGATTTAAAAAGTTTTTCAACACTGTAATCGCTGAGACTCAGCTTAATAAAATAATCCACATCATCGAATCACCCCTGCACTACGGCCAAGGATATTCGTGTATTCATTAATGGTCATGATCATGCCAACAACTGTCCATCAATGCACTACGGGCCAATGAGGACTTTTACCACATCATTTGTAACATTACGGTCATGATTATACCGAATAATCCCTGGTCATAATCATACCAAGTCCATCTATGCAATACAGGCCACAGATGACTTTCAACATTTTATAAACATGAGGATGATGACAATGATATAAGAATTCAATAAAACAAGTTCAAGAATTAATTTATCCAGGAATTAACAACGTCCAAATTGTCAACATGATACTGCATTGTGGAGTAAAATTCAAGAATGCTTAGAAGAATATTTTCTTGAAAAGATACTGGATGAAACGCAACTATCAAGGATATTCCACAAATTTCATGGAGTATAGAAGTCAAAACTTAACCAACTGAGTACAATAAAGAATGGAATAACAAAAGAAATCACCATGCATGCGATAGACCGCACAGACAGGTTATTCCAATAGAATAATAAATAATGGAACCAGGTCCGGCGTAAACGCACAGACAGGATATTCCGACAGAATAATAAATAATGGAACCAGGTCCGGTGTAAAACACACAGACAGGATATTCCAACAGAATAATAATAAAAAGGAACCAGGTCCGGTGTAAAACACACAGACAGGATGTTCCAACAGAATAATAAACGGAACCAGGTCCGGTGTAAAACACACAGACAGGATGTTCCAACAGAATAATAATAAAAACGGAACCAGGTCCGGTGTAAAACACACAGACAGGATGTTCCAACAGAATAATAGAAGAATGTCACCAAGTATAGGGTAGACCGCGTATACTGGTTATTCCAACAGAATAATAACGAATGGAATAACAGAAGTTCTCTTCATGAATATAAAAGAAATAATATTCCCTACCTTAAAAGAACTGGATATTGGAAAAGTGATGTAGCAGAATACTTTTATTCTCTCTCTCTTATTCTCTCTATACTTTCTCTCTCTATAGCTTGAATGAATTCGTAAAAAATAATGAAGCCCTAGGCCTCTATTTATAGAAAAACTGAGGGTGGCTCTTGGTCTTAACGAAGGGTCAAATGACTCTTGGTCTTAACGAAGGGTCAAATGACTCTTGGTAATATTGAAGGGACAACTACTATTGACGAAAGTAATTACTATTGACCAAGGTAAATACTATTGACGAAGGTAATTACTATTGACCAAGGTAAATACTATTGACCAAGGTAAATACTATTGACGAAGGTAATTACTATTGACGACGGTAATTACTATTGACGACGGTAATTACTATTGACGACGGTAATTACTATTGACAAAGAGACTCTTAGATGATGACATATGGCCCCCCATAAAATAACCAAACTTACCACAACGTCTCAATAATATAACATATTATACAGATGATACTATGACAATAATTTAAGAGATATGATGCAGCAATTACTGTAGCAATAATTGAGTATAGCTGATTGACTTCTCACGTAAGCATCAATAATCAATACCGTGTGTTACTATGCAACCACGCGTATTACTGTACTTTTACTACCGAGTAGTTCAACAGTTTTAACGATTTTAACGGTAACACCTCAGCCGTTATTTTTATAGAAAGATAATTCTGTCGTTTTCTCAATCCGACAATAATTTCGTTGTGGGGTCCACCAATGATTGTGCCGTCGTACGAATATTCCCCGACAAAAAGAATATTCTCCGACCAAACGAATATTTTATAACAACTTGCTTACTTTGCAAAATTTATAAATATTACCCACAACTATAACATTATATCAAATTAACTCCATAATATTCAAAAATGATATTTATAGAAAATTCATCTTTATTTATAAAAATTGGGGTCTTACAACCTCCCCTTCTTATGAAATTTCGCCCTCGAAATTAGGGTACGTACCTGGTATGTCGAAGAGGTAAGGATACCTTGATTTCATTTCTGATTCTAACTCCCAAGTCATTTCCTCAACATCGTGGTTTCTCCACAAAACTTTAACTTGAGGTATAACCTTGGAGCGTAGAATATGTTCCTTCTTATCCAAGATTTGAACAGGAACTTCTTCATACGTCAAATCCTCCGCTATTTCGTCCGGTTCTAACTCAATAATGTGGTTCGGGTCTTCCACATATTTGCGTAACATGGATATGTGGAAAACGTTATGAACACGAGACATACTTGGCGGTAAAGCGAGTCTATAAGCCACAGTTCCTACTCGATCGAGGATTAAAAATGGACCGATGAATCGAGGATTTAGCTTTCCTCTCTTTCCAAATCTCGTAACTCCTTTCCATGGAGCAACACGTAAGAACACATGATCTCCTACATCAAATTCCACGTCCTTTCGATGAAGATCAGCATAACTCTTTTGTCGATCTTGTGAGGTTTTTATACGTTGTCGGATCGTTTGAATCTTTTCTGTAGTCATACGTACCAACTCCGGTCCCAACAACGTTGCTTCGCCCACCTCATCCCAGCATACTGGAGAACGACATTTTCTTCCATACAATGCTTCGAATGGAGCCATGCCAATACTTGCTTGATAACTGTTGTTGTAGGAAAACTCCACCAATGGTAAGAACTTGTCCCAACTTCCCTTGAAGTCAAAGACACAGAGTCTTAATAGATCTTCAAGAGTTTGAATAGTCCTCTCTGATTGTCCGTCCGTCTGAGGATGATATGCTGAACTAAATCGTAACTCCGTGCCCATAGCTTTTTGTAAACTAACCCAAAATCGTGAAGTGAATCTTGGGTCTCGGTCAGAAACTATGGATACTGGCATACCATGCAGTCTTACAATCTCGTTTATGTACATACGAGCAAGACGTTCAAGTGTATAAGTTTCTCGTATCGGTAAGAAATGAGCAGACTTGGTCAATCTATCAACAATGACCCAAATCGCATCAATACCTTGAGAAACCCTAGGAAGACCGGTAACGAAATCCATGGTAATGTGCTCCCACTTCCATTCTGGAATTTCAAGTGGTTGCAATGGACCTTTTGGTACTTGATGCTCCGCTTTGACTCGTTGACAAGTTAGACACCTTGAGATAAACAACGCTATCTCTCTCTTCATATTGCTCCACCAAAATGTATGACGAAGATCATGATACATTTTGGTACTTCCAGGATGGATTGCAAACGGTGTGTTGTGCGCCTCCATCATGATTTCATACTTTAAATCAGGGTTGTTAGGAACACAAAGTCTGGAGTTGACTCGAAGTATTCCTTCTTCATCGATTCTTGCTTCCGATATAGCACCTTCTTGCACTTTCTTCTTCATACGCATCAGCTCCAGGTCTGTAGCTTGAGCAGCTTTAACTTTATCGATTAAAGTCGGTTCTACTCGTATATTCGCCATCATCACATGGGTCCCTGGAGTCTTCAACTCTATCTCCATCCTTTGCAAGTCACACAAAATGGGCCTTTGCGTTGTTAATATTGCACTTGTACCCGCATATGATCTTCTACTCAATGCGTCAGCTACCACGTTCGCTTTTCCAGGATGGTATTGAATGGTATGATCATAATCTTTCAACAGTTCAAGCCAACGTCGTTGTCGCATGTTGAGTTCCTTTTGAGTGAAGAAATATTTGAGGCTTTTATGATCCGTAAAGATCTCCACTTTCTCCCCATACAAGTAATGCCTCCAAATTTTAAGTGCAAAGACAACAGCTGCCAACTCTAGATCATGAGTAGGATAATTCCTCTCATATTCCTTGAGTTGTCTTGATGCATAGGCTATGACTTTTCCATGTTGCATGAGAACACATCCCAACCCTTTGCTCGAAGCATCACTGTAGATGACAAATCCCTCCGAGCCAGATGGTATTGTTAGAACAGGTGCTGAAATGAGTCTCCTCTTGAGTTCTTGAAAACTCTGCTCACATTCTTCGCTCCAACCAAACTTTGTATCTTTCCGAGTCAGCTGAGTTAATGGAGTAGCGATTCGAGAAAATCCTTCCACGAATCTCCGATAATAACCAGCTAAACCAAGAAAGCTACGTACCTCGGTCACTGATTTAGGTTGCTCCCAGCTTTGAATAGCTTCAATCTTTGCCGGGTCAACCGATATTCCACGACTTGATACTACGTGCCCAAGGAATGCTACCTCCTCCAGCCAGAACTCGCATTTCTTCAACTTGGCATAAAGCTTGTATTCACGAAGCTTTTGGAGTACCAGCCTCAAGTGTTGCTCATGATCTTCACGGCTTTTGGAATAAATAAGGATGTCATCAATAAAGACGACCACAAAGTGATCCAAATATTCCTTGAATACCCGGTTCATCATATCCATGAAGGCAGCAGGAGCATTAGTCAATCCAAAGGACATGACTAGGAATTCATAATGCCCGTACCGAGTTCTAAAAGCCGTCTTTGGAATATCCTCAGTTCTAACCTTCAGCTGATGATATCCAGAACGAAGATCGATCTTTGAAAAGAATTGTGCTCCTTGCAACTGGTCAAACAGGTCATCAATACGTGGCAATGGGTACCTGTTTTTGATGGTGACATGATTCAACTCCCGATAATCAATACAAAGTCGCATACTTCCATCTTTCTTCTTCACGAATAGAACAGGAGCTCCCCAAGGAGAAGTACTAGGACGAATAAAGCCAATGTCTAACAATTCCTGCAGTTGGATCTTTAACTCCTGAAGTTCAATAGGAGCCATTCGATATGGGGCTTTGGAAATGGGTTTTGTACCGGGTTCAAGATCGATACAAAATTCAATTTCACGCTCTGGGGGTAGGCCAGGAAGTTCTTCAGGGAATACGTCAGGGAATTTATTAACAATAGAAATATCATTCAAAACTGACGTATTTTTGTTTAGATCTGTGACATGAGCTAAGAAAGCTTGACATCCGTTTTTCAATAAACGAATAGCTTTATGGCTTGAGATGACAGCGATTGATTTTAATGGTTTGGTTGCTTGAATTCGCATAATAGGTCGATTAGGAATATGAAAGCTAACAACCTTACGAAAACAATCAATTTTTGCATAATGAGTAGTTAACCAATCAATCCCTAGAATCACGTCAAATGCAAGTATTTTTAATGAAATCAGATCGATAGGTAATGTGTGGGTACCAACTTGAACCAAACAAGACTTATAAACAGTGGAGGTAATGAAGGTTTCTCCCAACGGAGTTTTCACAGATAAGTCAAAGTCTAATTTCTCCGGAATCAAATTTAATCGATGAGCGCAAGTAGGAGAAATAAAAGAATGGGTTGAACCGGTATCAAATAAAGTATAAACTTCTTTAGAGTTTATAATAAGCTTACCCGTGATGACCTCATTCGGGTTCCTTGCTCTCTGGGAGTTCACAACAAACGCTCTCCCTTGCACAACCGGTTTTGACTTTTCTGGGACGGCTTTTGGTGCCTCCATCCTAGCTGAATTTGTCTTCGGTAAACGACAAAATCGGGCTAAATGACCTTCTCTTCCACAATTATAACATGCTTTGGACGGCATCGCGCAGTTTGGACTGATGTGCCCCTCCCCTCCGCATTTGAAACATATGATAGGTGGTCGTTCTCCTTCCTTAACGACAGGTGCTGGTGCTGACGTCTTTCCATCATTGTTGAATCTCCTCTTCTTGAAATGTCCATTCTTATTGTTTTGGCCCTGATTACCACCGAAGTGGTTACCATTTCTGGCCTGTTGATTCCCTCCACGCTTGTTGTCACCGCTTCGATGACTGCTCTCACTGGTATTATCATTTTGCCGGCTGCTCTCTTTTGGTTGCGTTGTCTCGTTATCGCGCTCCACCAACTGAGCCCTATTTACAACATCTGAATACAAACACAGTTTATGAGAAACAAGATGTTGACGTATCTCCGGCTTCAAACCTCTTAAAAACATCCGCGTCATTCTTTCTTCATTATCCACCAGGTGGGACGCAAACCGGGATAACTCCGCAAATTTTGCCTCGTACTGCGACACGGTCATATTATTCTGCTCCAATTTGATGAACTCCACCTCCTTCATGTGACGAATACTCTCGGGAAAGTATTTGTCGTTAAACAGCTCTTGGAACTTCTCCCAGGACATCTTCAGTGCGGCAGGTTGAGTACGCTTTATCGATTCCCACCAGTAATCTGCCTCTCCTCGCAACATAAAGGCGGCAAAGGGAACCTTTTGCTCCTCGGAGCAACCCAAGACATCAAATATCTTGGTGATCTGCTTTATCCATGTTTCAGCTACAAGTGGTTTGGGTTCTCCCTTAAACTCCGGTGGTCCCAGCTCCTTAAACTGTTTAGCGGTGACCGCCTGAGAGTTTCCAGTATTTCCACCTACGTTGTGGACAGGAGCCGCTTTCACCTGTTGTTGCATGAATTGCATAAAGCCTCTGAACATTTGATCATTCATCATTTGGTCAGTGTTGTTGTTTGCATGAGGATTGACACCTTCCTGATGCACATTATCCTGATTATTGATATGTGGTGAATCAACAGTCGTCTGTGCTCCATTGCTATTCTCAACATTCTCAGATGCCATTTTCAGATACTGCCACAAAATAAAAATTAATTGATATGTCATATATTATCCTTATATTATGACCGACCAATTAAATACCATGCAAATAAACTTAGGTATGTCATACTAGCGAAGGAATTCCCCGTCTCTCCCCTCCTAGTTCTATTCTCACATCTTAGCCAGGGATCATATCCCTAAGCTCTGATACCAACTGTGACGCCCCCAAAATTAGGTATACATCACCCATCTTGGGTCGTCAGATACATAGTACAGAATACAAATACAACTGATTAATACAACTGTCGTGTACAATACGACAAAACATAAACTGTGAGTTTGAATACAAATATTATCTTCTAGAGAGTATTCATACTCAAAAGGAGTCCTCATTACATTTATTAACACACCATTACATAGAATAGTGAGGACTACTAACTAATACTATCATTCGGACCATCACTCCGTACCCCGACTTGTCCCAGCTACGTTCTCATTTCCTGAAGAGAACAGTGAAAGAAAGGGTGAGCTCAACTAGCCCAGTAAGAAATATTATGACTAAGATAATGCAGAATAAATTATCATTAGCCTTCAACAATGTTAAACTGATAAAATATAATAGACATCAAGTTTAACTGTAGCGGAACAAGCAATCCATTAAAAGAGTCAAGTAGAAAATAAACTCTACTATCTTTTATGATTTAAAAAGTTTTTCAACACTGTAATCGCTGAGACTCAGCTTAATAAAATAATCCACATCATCGAATCACCCCTGCACTACGGCCAAGGATATTCGTGTATTCATTAATGGTCATGATCATGCCAACAACTGTCCATCAATGCACTACGGGCCAATGAGGACTTTTACCACATCATTTGTAACATTACGGTCATGATTATACCGAATAATCCCTGGTCATAATCATACCAAGTCCATCTATGCAATACAGGCCACAGATGACTTTCAACATTTTATAAACATGAGGATGATGACAATGATATAAGAATTCAATAAAACAAGTTCAAGAATTAATTTATCCAGGAATTAACAACGTCCAAATTGTCAACATGATACTGGATTGTGGAGTAAAATTCAAGAATGCTTAGAAGAATATTTTCTTGAAAAGATACTGGATGAAACGCAACTATCAAGGATATTCCACAAATTTCATGGAGTATAAAAGTCAAAACTTAACCAACTGAGTACAATAAAGAATGGAATAACAAAAGAAATCACCATGCATGCGATAGACCGCACAGACAGGTTATTCCAATAGAATAATAAATAATGGAACCAGGTCCGGCGTAAACGCACAGACAGGATATTCCGACAGAATAATAAATAATGGAACCAGGTCCGGTGTAAAACACACAGACAGGATGCTCCAACAGAATAATAATAAAAAGGGAACCAGGTCCGGTGTAAAACACACAGACAGGATGTTCCAACAGAATAATAAACGGAACCAGGTCCGGTGTAAAACACACAGACAGGATGTTCCAACAGAATAATAATAAAAACGGAACCAGGTCCGGTGTAAAACACACAGACAGGATGTTCCAACAGAATAATAGAAGAATGTCACCAAGTATAGGGTAGACCGCGTATACTGGTTATTCCAACAGAATAATAACGAATGGAATAACAGAAGTTCTCTTCATGAATATAAAAGAAATAATATTCCCTACCTTAAAAGAACTGGATATTGGAAAAGTGATGTAGCAGAATACTTTTATTCTCTCTCTCTTATTCTCTCTCTCTTATTCTCTCTATACTTTCTCTCTCTTTAGCTTGAATGAATTCGTGAAAAATAATGAAGCCCTAGGCCTCTATTTATAGAAAAACTGAGGGTGGCTCTTGGTCTTAACGAAGGGTCAAATGACTCTTGGTCTTAACGAAGGGTCAAATGACTCTTGGTAATATTGAAGGGACAACTACTATTGACGAAAGTAATTACTATTGACCAAGGTAAATACTATTGACGAAGGTAATTACTATTGACCAAGGTAAATACTATTGACCAAGGTAAATACTATTGACGAAGGTAATTACTATTGACGACGGTAATTACTATTGACGACGGTAATTACTATTGACGACGGTAATTACTATTGACGAAGAGACTCTTAGATGATGACATATGGCCCCCCATAAAATAACCAAACTTACCACAACGTCTCAATAATATAACATATTATACAGATGATACTATGACAATAATTTAAGAGATATGATGCAGTAATTACTGTAGCAATAATTGAGTATAGCTGAGTGACTTCTCACGTAAGCATCAATAATCAATACCGTGTGCTACTATGCAACCACGCGTATTACTGTACTTTTACTACCGAGTAGTTCAACAGTTTTAACGATTTTAACGGTAACACCTCAGCCGTTATTTTTATAGAAAGATAATTCTGTCGTTTTCTCAATCCGACAATAATTTCGTTGTGGGGTCCACCAATGATTGTGCCGTCGTACGAATATTCCCCGACAAAAAGAATATTCTCCGACCAAACGAATATTTTATAACAACTTGCTTACTTTACAAAATTTATAAATATTACCCACAACTATAACATTATATCAAATTAACTCCATAATATTCAAAAATGATATTTATAGAAAATTCATCTTTATTTATAAAAATTGGGGTCTTACAGTGAGGACTACTAATGCTATCTTCTGGACCATCACTCCTTTTCCTGACTCGTCCCAGCTATATTCTCATTTCCTGAAGAGAACATTGAAAGAAAGGGTGAGCTCAACTAGCCCAGTAAGAAATATTATGACTAAGATAATGAAGAATAAATTATCAATAGTCTTCAACAATGTTAAACTGATAAAATACAATAGACATCAAGTTTAACTGCAGCGGAATAAGCAATCCATTAGAAGAGTCAAGTAGAGAATAAAACCTACTATCTTCTATGATTTAAAAATATTTTCATCAACTTTTATCACTGAGACTCAGCTTAATAAATAAACCACATCTTCTAATCATCCTTGTATTACGGGCCAAGGATATTCATTAAATCATCAATGATCATGACTATACCGAAAAATCACTGGTCATAATCATACCACAAACTATCTATCAATGCATTACAAGCCACTGAGGACTTTTACCACACCACTTATAACATCACAGTTCATGATTATACCGAATGATCCCTGGTCATAATCATACTAAGTCCATCTATGCACGTAAGCCAAAGTTGACTTTTAACATAAAATAAACATGAGGATGATGACAATGTTATAGGAATTCAATTAAACAAGTTCAAGAATTAGTTTATCCAGGAACTAATAATATCCAAATTGTCAACATGATACTTCTTTGTAAAGTAACAGTCAAGAATGTTCAGAAGAATATTTTCATGAAAAGATACTGGATGAAGCGCAAATAGCAAGGATATTCCACTAATTTCATGGAGTATAGAAATCAAAACTTTAACCAAATGAGTATAATAAAGAATATATGAAACTGCAAATGGATTTTCACCAGCCATGCGGTAATCCACGTATACAGATCATTTCCACAATTTAATAAGGAATGAATATAAAGGATCATTCACCATGCATGTGGCAATCCACATAGACAGGTTATTCCAACAGAATAATAAAGAATGGAATAACAGAAGGATTCACCATGCATGCGATAGAGATCGCACAGACAGGTTATTCCCAACAGAATAATAAATACGGAATAATAAATATGGAACCAGGTCAGGTGAAATTCACACCGACAGGATATTCCGACAGAATAATAAATGCTGAATAATAAATGATGGAACCAGGTCAGGTGAAATTCACACCGACAGGATATTCCGACAGAATAATGAATGCAAAATAATAAATGATGGAACCAGGTCAGGTGAAATTCACACCGACAGGATATTCCGATAGAATCGTAAAGAACAGAATAATAAAAGAATTTCACCAAGTATGCGGTACTTCGCATAAACAGGTTATTCCAACATAATAATAAAGAATGGAATAACAGAAGAAGATCATCAAGTATTGGGTAAACCGCATATACAGGTCATTCCACCAAGTATAGGGTAAACCACGCATACAGGTTATTCCAACAGAATAATAAAGAATAGAATAACATAAGTTCTCTTCATGAATAAGAAAGAATAACACCCCTTACCATTTTAAAGAAGAACTGAAATAAAGAAGTAGTTAAGTGGCAGAATACTCTTCTTCTTTCTCTCTATAGTTTCTCTCTCTAGAGCTCAGTGAATTCGTAAGAAAATAATGAAAGAATGAGCTTCTATTTATAGGAAAATGGAATGCATAGTAACTAATCCATGAACGGTCCAGATTGATTTACTTTAATCTGAAGGTCTATATTTAAAGAAAAATCTTTTAAATAAAATATAATATATTCTATTTATAGAATAACTTTAATAAAGTATTTTGTTTTATATAAAAAGATTTTACTATGCAAAATACTATGCACAATAGAATATAATATATTCTATTTATATAATAACTTTAATAAAGTATTCTGTTTTATATAAAAAGATGTTTCTGTTTTATTACGTTAATAATACGAATAAAACAAAACTTCATTATCGCTAAATAATTCATATTATTAATTGACAATAATTGAATCAAACTGAGTGACTTCTCACATAAGCATCAATACCGTGTGCTACTATGCAACCACACATATTACTGTACTTTTACTACCGAGTAGTTTAACAGTATCAACGGTAAAACTTCCGCCGTTATTTTTAATAAAATATTTTTGTCGTTTTCTCAATCCGATAATAATTCCGTTGTGGGGTCCACCAATGATTGTACCGTCGTACGAATATTCTCTGTGAATAGTAACTCGTGAATAGTACTCCGACACAAAAAGTGTCCCAAATACTCGAGTGAACAATACTAGAGTGAATAGTAATTTGGGTGAATAGTAACCCATGAATAGTAACTCGTGAATAGTAACTCCGACACAAAAAGTGTCCCAAATACTCGAGTGAACAATACTAGAGTGAATAGTAATTTAGGTGAATAGTAACTCGTGAATAGTAACTCATGAATAGTAACTCCGACACAAAAAGTGTCCCAAATACTCGAGTGAACAATACTAAAGTGAATAGTAATTTGGGTGAATAGTAACTTGTGAATAGTAACTCGTGAATAGTAACTAATGAATCGTACTCCAACACAAAAAGTGTCACAAATACTCGAGTGAACGATACTAGAGTGAATAGTAATTTTGGTGAATAGTAACCCGTGAATAGTAACTCGTGAATAGTGACCAGGTATTTTATGACAACTTGTTTACTTTAAAAAAAATTCACATATCACCCTTAACTTTAACCTTTTATCAATTTAACCATTTACCAAAATAGAAAAATTGAATACTTTTATTTCATAAAATTCGGGGTCTCACAATCTCCCCTCCTTATGGAATTTCGCCCTCGAAATTAACGTACGTACCTGATATTCGAAGAGATGAGAATACCTTGCTTTCTTTTTGGATTGTACCTTTCCAGATAATTCCGCACTATCATGATTTTTCCATTTCTCATCTCCTGTATTTCGAATATCATTCTAGAATATACCTTCAAAACAAAGGTTAATCGACATACCACAATTTATCCACTTATTAAGTAAACAATTTCAGCTTAGGTAAGTCACACCCTAGCGAAGTATATTACTCGTCTTCTAGACTAATATCTCCGTCAGTGACCATATCCATGTAACATCAATCAACAATTTCTGTCCACAATCATATGAATAACTCATAATCATAATTGTGATTCTGAATTCCTTTTCGCACCCAGGAAGAAGAAAATTTACATCACCTATCTTCACCTGAAACATCAAAAATTATGGTTATACCAAATCACAATTCCTGATCACAATCATACTAATAAATTCATCTTTGCACTACGGCTAAAGATTTACAACTGTATAACCAATAATCAACAGTTAATCTTCGCACTACAGGCCAATGATATACAACTGTAAAATCAATAATGCTGAGACTCAGCTTAATAGTATCACGACCACGAATTATCCAGGCACTATGTGCCAAAGATAATCGTATTTTCAATTACGGTCATGATTATACCAAACAATCCCTGGTCATAATCATACCAAGTCCATCTATGCACGTAAGCCACAGATGACTTTTACCACATCTATGAATTAATATTTCATTGCTGAGACTCAGCTCAATAATTAATCCACATCATCGAATCATCCCTGCACTACAGGCCAAGGATATTCTTTAGTATCACGACCACGAATTATCCATGCACTACGTGCCAAAGATAATCTTGTTTTTAATTATGGTAATGATTATACCGAACAATCCCTGGTCATAATCATACCAAGTCCATCTATGCACGTAAGCCACAGATGACTTTTACCACATCTATGAATTAATATTTCATTGCTGAGACTCAGCTCAATAATTAATCCACATCATCGAATCACCCTTGCACTCCGGCTAAGGATATTCTTTAGTATCACGACCACGAATTATGCATGCACTACGGCTAAAGATAATCGTGTTTTCATCAACGGCCCTGATCATGCCATAAAACAATTAGTCTTTGCACTACGGTCAAAGAGAATCCATAGCCATAATCATACCAAAAACTGTTCATCAATGCATTACGGGCCAATGAGGACTTTTTTCACATCATTTGTAATATTACGGTCATGATTATACCGAATAATCCCTGGTCATAATCATACCAAGTCCATCTGTGCAATACAGGCCACAGATGACTTTCAACAAAATATAAACATGAGAATGAGGTATTGACGTATATAGGGTTTCAAACCTCTTAGAAACTTTCGCGTCATTCGCTCCTCATTATCGACCAAATGGGATGCAAACCGGGATAACTCCGCAAACTTAACCTCGTACTGCGATATGGTCATATTATTTTGCTCCAATGCTTATCTCAACATTGTTAGATGCCATTTTCAAACACTGCCACAAAAACAAGGGTTAATTAACATATCACATATTATCCCTATACTCTGACCGATCAATTAAATACCAAATAAACTTAGGTAGGTCATACTAGCGAAGGAATTCCCCGTCTCTCCCCTCCTAGTTCTTATCTTACATCTCAGCCAGGGATCATATCCCTAAGCTCTGATACCAACTGTGACGCCCCCAAAATTAGGTATTTATCACCCATCTTGGGTCGTCAGATACATGGTACAAAATACAAATACAAACTTAATTATACAAATGTCGTGTAACATACGACAATACATAAACTGAGAGTTCTAATAGGAATATTGTCATCTAGACAATATCCATACTCAAGGAGTCCTCATTACATTTATTGTCACACTATTTAACAGAATGGTGAGGACTACTAATGCTATCTTCTGGACCATCACTCCTTTCCCTGACTCATCCCAGCTATATTCTCATTTCCTGAAGAGAACATTGAAAGAAAGGGTGAGCTCAACTAGCCCAGTAAGAAATATTATGACTAAGATAATGAAGAATAAATTATCAATAGTCTTCAACAATGTTAAACTGATAAAATACAATAGACATCAAGTTTAACTGCAGCGGAATAAGCAATCCATTAGAAGAGTCAAGTAGAGAATAAAACCTACTATCTTCTATGATTTAAAAATGTTTTCATCAACTTTTATCACTGAGACTCAGCTTAATAAATAAACCACATCTTCTAATCATCCTTGTATTACGGGCCAAGGATATTCATTAAATCATCAATGATCATGACTATACCGAAAAATCACTGGTCATAATCATACCACAAACTATCTATCAATGCATTACAAGCCACTGAGGACTTTTACCACACCACTTATAACATCACAGTTCATGATTATACCGAATGATCCCTGGTCATAATCATACTAAGTCCATCTATGCACGTAAGCCAAAGATGACTTTTAACATAAAATAAACATGAGGATGATGACAATGTTATAGGAATTCAATTAAACAAGTTCAAGAATTAGTTTATCCAGGAACTAATAATATCCAAATTGTCAACATGATACTTCTTTGTAAAGTAACAGTCAAGAATGCTCAGAAGAATATTTTCATGAAAAAATACTGGATGAAGCGCAAATAGCAAGGATATTCCACTAATTTCATGGAGTATAGAAATCAAAACTTTAACCAAATGAGTATAATAAAGAATATATGAAACTGCAAATGGATTTTCACCAGCCATGCGGTAATCCACGTATACAGATCATTTCCACAATTTAATAAGGAATGAATATAAAGGATCATTCACCATGCATGTGGCAATCTACATAGACAGGTTATTCCAACAGAATAATAAAGAATGGAATAACAGAAGGATTCACCATGCATGCGATAGAGATCGCACAGACAGGTTATTCCCAACAGAATAATAAATACGGAATAATAAATATGGAACCAGGTCAGGTGAAATTCACACCGACAGGATATTCCGACAGAATAATAAATGCGGAATAATAAATGATGGAACCAGGTCAGGTGAAATTCACACCGACAGGATATTCCGACAGAATAATAAATACGGAATAATAAATGATGGAACCAGGTCAAGTGAAATTCACACCGACAGGATATTCCGACAGAATCGTAAAGAACAGAATAATAAAAGAATTTCACCAAGTATGCGGTACTTCGCATAAACAGGTTATTCCAACATAATAATAAAGAATGGAATAACAGAAGAAGATCATCAAGTATTGGGTAAATCGCATATACAGGTCATTCCACCAAGTATAGGGTAAACCACGCATACAGGTTATTCCAACAGAATAATAAAGAATAGAATAACATAAGTTCTCTTCATGAATAAGAAAGAATAACACCCCTTACCATTTTAAAGAAGAACTGAAATAAAGAAGTAGTTAAGTGGCAGAATACTCTTCTTCTTTCTCTCTATAGTTTCTCTCTCTAGAGCTCAGGGAATTCGTAAGAAAATAATGAAGGAATGAGCTTCTATTTATAGGAAAATAGAATGCATAGTAACTAATCCATGAACGGTCCAGATTGATTTACTTTAATCTGACGGTCCATATTTAAAGAAAAATCTTTTAAATAAAATATAATATATTCTATTTATAGAATAACTTTAATAAAGTATTCTGTTTTATATAAAAAGATTTTACTATGCAAAATACTATGCACAATAGAATATAATATATTCTATTTATAGAATAACTTTAATAAAGTATTCTGTTTTATATAAAAAGATGTTTCTGTTTTATTACGTTAATAATACGAATAAAACAAAACTTCATTATCGCTAAATAATTCATATTATTAATTGACAATAATTGAATCAAACTGAGTGACTTCTCACATAAGCATCAATACCGTGTGCTACTATGCAACCACACATATTACTGTACTTTTACTACCGAGTAGTTCAACAGTATCAACGGTAAAACTTCCGCCGTTATTTTTAATAAAATATTTTTGTCATTTTCTCAATCCGACAATAATTCCGTTGTGGGGTCCACCAATGATTGTACTGTCGTACGAATATTCTCTGTGAATAGTAACTCATGAATAGTACTTCGACACAAAAAGTGTCCCAAATACTCGAGTGAACAATACTAGAGTGAATAGTAATTTGGGTGAATAGTAATCCATGAATAGTAACTCGTGAATAGTAACTCCGACACAAAAAGTATCCCAAATACTCGAGTGAACAATACTAGAGTGAATAGTAATTTAGGTGAATAGTAACTCGTGAATAGTAACTCATAAATAGTAACTCATGAATAGTAACTCCGACACAAAAAGTGTCCCAAATACTCGAGTGAACAATACTAAAGTTAATAGTAATTTGGGTGAATAGTAACTCGTGAATAGTAACTAATGAATCGTACTCCAACACAAAAAGTGTCCCAAATACTCGAGTGAACGATACTAGAGTGAATAGTAATTTTGGTGAATAGTAACCCGTGAATAGTAACTCGTGAATAGTGACCAGGTATTTTATGACAACTTATTTACTTTAAAAAAAATTCACATATCACCCTTAACTTTAACCTTTTATCAATTTAACCATTTTCCAAAATAGAAAAATTGAATACTTTTATTTCATAAAATTCGGGGTCTCACAACTTGTACCTGCATACGATCTTCTACTCAATGCGTCAGCTACCACGTTTGCTTTTCCAAAATGATATTGGATGGTATGATCGTAATCTTTCAACAGCTCAAGCCAACCTCGTTGCCGCATGTTGAGTTCTTTTTGGGTGAAAAAATATTTGAGGCTTTTATGATCCGTATAAATCTCCACTTTTTCCCCATACAGGTAGTGCCTCCAGATTTTCAACGCGAAAACGACTGCTGCTAACTCTAGATCATGAGTAGGATAATTCCTCTCATATTCTTTGAGTTGTCGCGAGGCATAGACTACGACTTTCCCATGTTACATGAGAACACATCCTAACCCTTTGCCTGAAGCATCGCTATAGATAACAAATCCATTCGAACCAGATGGTATTGTCAGAACAGGTGCCGAAATGAGTCTCCTCTTAAGCTCTTGGAAACTCTTCTCGCATTCTTCGCTCCATACGAATTTTGTATCTTTCCGAGTCAGCTGAATTAACGGGGTAGCGATTCGAGAAAAACCTTCCACGGAACTCCGATAATAACCAGTTAGGCCCAGAAAACTATGCACTTCGGTCACCAACTTCGGTTGCTCCCAACTTTGTATGGCTTCAATCTTCGTCGGGTCAGCAGATACTCCATGTTTTAACACCACGTGCCCAAGGAATGCTACTTTCTCAAGCCAGAACTCGCATTTCTTCAGCTTGGCATATAGCTTGTTATCGCGAAGCCTTTGGAGTATCAGCTTCAAATAGTGCTCATGATCTTCACGGCTTTTGGAATAGATGAGAATGCCATCAATAAAGACAACAACGAACTGATCCAAATATTTCTTGAATACACGGTTCATCATATCCATGAAAGCCGCAGGAGCATTAGTCAATCCAAAAGATATTACTAGGAATTTATAATGCCCGTACCGAGTTCTAAAGGCAGAAGCATTCTTTTCAATGTTATCTAATAATATTATTCAAATAATATGAATTATTGATCTGATAATGGATATACTGTGCAATGACAATTATTGAAACAACAATAATATAAAATATCAACGCAGCAATTATTGAACCAATAAAATAAAATATTGACTAGTAATTACTGTAACAATTATTGAGTAGTGCATTCTTACGTAAAGATCAATAATTTATCAATACTGTGCAATACCGTGTGCTACTGTGCAACCACGCGTATTACTGTATTTTAACCACCGGATATTCCAACAGTGTTAACGGTAACAATTACGCCGTTATTTATAAAAACTCAAACTTGTCATTTTCTTCATCCGACAGTTATTATGTTATGGGGTCCACAAATGACCGCGTCATCGTACTAATATTCCTGACAAAAAAAATATTCCACGACCAAACGAATATTTCCCAACAACAATGAATATTTTATAACAACTTGCTTATTTTACAATATTTCACCCATAACCAAAATATTCTATCAAATTAACTCCTTATTATTTCAAGATAATGAGTAGAAAAAATTCAATTTTATTTATAATAAGTTGGGGTCTTACATTAACCAGGCTAGGCTTTGCCCATGCCAGACCAAGGTCAGGCCGCAGGCCTCGAGCCTTTTGTGCATCCCTAATCTGTACAATCAAGCACATGGGCAAAGACTTCAGTGAGAACTATCCCATCCTGACACCCACACTACTCGAAGAGCGGCTATGTGGGGCTCTCAGTTATAATAATAATAATAATAATAATAATAATAATAATAATAATAATAATAATAATAATAATATCTATATATTAGATTGATAATTTAAATATACAAGATTCGTTCCGTTTAATTATGCCTCTTCCCTTCACAAGAGTATTACATAGCTTTAATTTCCCATGTTCAGTTTTACATTTTTAAAGAGATGGGGCTCTAGCAATAGAGAGCAGATCCTCTGTCCCCATTTTCCCTGTCTCTCTTGTGTCCCTCCACATAAATTTTAACACCTAGCCACTTATTTAATTTTAGAGTTAATTAGTGTTAAGTAAGTGGCTAGGTGTCAAAATTTAAGTGAAAGAACACAAAAAACAAAAAAAATAAGGACAGAAGATATGCTCTGTGACGCCCCCAAAATTAGGTATACATCACCCATCTTGGGTCGTCAAATACATGGTACAGAATACAAATACAACTTACTAATACAACTGTCGTGTACAATACGACAAAACATAACTGTGAGTTTGAATACAATTATTGTCTACTAGAGACTATATAAACTCAAAAGGAGTCCTCATTATAATTATTGTCACACTATTTAACAGAATAGTGAGGACTACTAATACTATCATCTGGTCCATCATTCCGTTTCCCGACTCGTCCCAGCTATATTCTCATTTCCTGAAGAGAACAGTGAAATATTATGACTAAGATAATGCAGAATAAATTATCATTAGCCTACAACAGTGTTAAACTAATAAAATATAACGAACATCAAGTTTAATTGCAGCGGAACAAGCAATCCATTAAAAGAGTCAAGTAGAGAATAAAAGCTACTATCTTCTATGATTTAAAATGTTTTTCAACACTGTTATCGCTGGGACTCAGCTTAATAAAATAATCCACTTCATCAAATCACCCCTACACTACGGCCACAGATATTCTTTAGTATCACGACCACAATTATCCATGCACTACGGGCCAAGAATATTTGTGTACTCATTAATGGTCATGATCATGCCAACAACTGTCCAGCAATGCACTACGGGCCAATGAGGACTTTTACCACATCATTGTAACATTACGGTCATGATTATACCGAATAATCCCTGGTCATAATCATACCAAGTCCATCTATGCACTACAGGCCACAGATGACTTTCAACATTTTAATTATAAACATGAGGATGATGACAATGATATAAGAATTCAATAAAACAAGTTCAAGAATTAATTTATCCAAGAATTAACAACGTCCAAATTGTCAACACGATACTGGTTTGTGAAGTAAAATTCAAGAATGCTTAGAAGAATATTTTCATGAAAAGATACTGGATGAAACGCAATTATCAAGGATATTCCACAAATTTCATGGAGTATAGAAGTCAAAACTTAACCAACTGAGTATAATAAATAATAGAATAACAAAAGAAATCACTATGCATGCGATAGACCGCACAGACAGGTTATTCCAACAGAATAATAAATAATGAAACCAGGACCTGCGTAAAACGCACAGACAGGATATTCCAACAGAATAATAATAAAGACGGAACCAGGTCCGGTGTAAAACACACAGACAGGATGTTCCAACAGAATAATAATAAAGACGGAACCAGGTCCGGTGTAAAACACACAGACAGGATGTTCCAACAGAATAATAGAAGAATGTCGCCAAGTATAGGGTAGACCGCGTATACAGGTTATTCCAACAGAATAATAATAAATGGAATAACAACAGTTCTCTTCATGAATAAGAAAGAATAATACCCCTTACCGTTTAAAAGAAGAACTGAAATAAGGAAGTAGTTAAGTAGCATAATACTTTTCTCCTCTCTCTATAGTTTCTCTCTCTAGAGTTCAGTGAATTCGTAAGAAATAATGAATGAATGAGCTGCTATTTATAGAAAAATAGAATGCATAGTAACTAATCCATGAACGGTCCAGATTGATTACTTTAATCTGACGGTCCATATTTAAAGAAAAATCTTTTAAATAAAATATAATATATTCTATTTATAGAATAACTTTAATAAAGTATTCTGTTTTATATAAAAAGATGTTTCTGTTTTATTACGTTAATAATACGAATAAAACAAAACGTCATTATCGCTAAATAATTCATATTATTAACTGACAATAATTGAATCAAACTGAGTGACTTCTCACATAAACATTAATAATCAATACAGTGTGCTACTATGCAACCACACGTATTACTGTACTTTTACTACCGAGTAATTCAACAGTAACAATGGTAAAACTTTCGCCGTTATTTTTAATAAAATATTTTTGTCGTTTTCTCAATCCGACAATAATTCCGTTGTGGGGTCCACCAATGATTGTGTCGTTGTACGAATATTCCCCGACCAATCGAATATTATATAACAACTTGCGTTCTTTACAAAATTTATAAATATTACCCACAACTATTATATCAAATTAACTCAATAATATTCAAAAATGATATTTATAGAAAATTCATCTTTATTTATAAAAGTTGGAGTCTTACATGCTCTCCTAACAATGTCGTGCCACTAGAACAAATCAAGTAATTTGGCCTACCCTATGGTGTGCCCGGGGAATCGCGGTCTTCTTAACAAATACTAAGAGCATTCACAACAGTTTCTTTATCTTTATCCTTACTCTGCAGTGCTATTGGGTCATTCTGCAAAATAGGGATTAAATTTTTTTACTATGTACCTAATAGGTTCCTTATATTGATTCCTTAAATAATGAAATTTAAAATTTAAAAGTTAAAATTTAAAAGTTCCAATAGTCAAAACATCAAATTAATAATAATCTTATAATTTATCAATTATATTCAACTGTAAAATAATTTTTATTTTATTTTAAATTTTAAGTAATTTATGAAGAGAGAGTATTGAATAGATTTGTAGTTGCAAATGTGCATAAGATCAATATTAACTTTTAAAAAGTTAATTTGTGATATTTTTAAATTTAAATTTAATATGATTCATTTAAATTTTAAAAATAATAAATTTTATAATTAATAGTACTTTTATAATATTTATAATTATATTGACATAAATTAAATAAATTTATATCAATTTTAAATTTGAATATGTTTGAAATTAATTTTTTTTTTAAAAGTCAATATTAAGTTTATAATTTGAAAATGAAGTACTAAAAAAATGTCAACATGTGTAAGATTGATGAGTTGTTCACTTAAATGAAGGTGTGAAATGTCATTTTATATATATAGAGAACGGTCTTTTGATTCCCTCACTTTGGGGAGTAAAATCCTATATAGGGAATAAAATAGAGAGTCAAATAAGGATAAGGAAACTGTTGGATAATAATTTATTGATGTATTCTTTAAAATTGAGGATAGAGAGTTAATTAGGGAAACTATTATTAATGCTCTAATACTCCTACTTTAAAAGGAATTAGGAAGTGACATGTACTCCCTTCATTTTTCAAAATATATGATTAATATTATTTTTCAATATATTTAAGTTTGTAATAAATATAAATTCTTTTAATTTTAGACAATAAAACTATAAAAATAGTAAACAATACTACAAATTACAATATTTATTCTTTTAATTAGAAAGTTAAATGAATTACCTTATGTTAACTTTTAAAATCAAAATTTGATCTTATATTTCAAAATAAAATGACTATATATCGAAATGTAAGGTTATTAGTTATCACATTTGGCGTGCTTATTATATTTAAACGAGTTTTATAGCATGTGCGAGGCGTGAACTAATATATACTTTTTTTCACAAATATTTGATCATTTTTTATTAATATACTTATCATTTTAATTTTTATTGACATAATACATATATAATATTGAAAATAATTACACATGTTTTATCCAAGTATATAGTTTTACTGTATACTAAAAGTTTGTACATTACTCCCCCGTCCCTATTTAAATGACGTTTTAGAATTTTTTATTTGTCTCTAATTAATTGATATTTGTTCAAATCTATGAGAATTAATAATAATTTTTTCAAAATTACTCCTCATTACTCTACCTATTTTTTGGTACTTTAAACTCTTGTGCTATGATAAATTAATGATTTAAGGGTATTATAGATAATTGAGTATTATATTTAATGCTTTTCAATCATTATCTTAATTCGTGTGTCTATATCTAAAACGTCATTTAAATAGAGACGGAAGGAGTATATCAAAAGAATAAAGAGTACCGAATGATTGACTCGATCTTAACTCGATGTTGACTCATGGCCAATTAAAATGACTCCATAAAATTATTGGACAATTATTAAGAAGTTGTGATTGTAATGTTAAATTTTATGCTTAAATTGTTTATAGAAATATCCTGGCTAAGAGAGGGGAAAAAAATAGGTACAATTACATTTTCTATTATATTTTAAAAAATAATTACAATAATAGTGCACTCATAAAATATATACACAATTAATACTTTTAAATTTTTATTTTCATTATTAGTACATATTTATGCTTCCTTTAATTTTAGGGTGTGATTTATATTTTCTCATTTTTTTTTCATTTTTTTTGCCACTATCTACGGACTACAATCAAATTTTAAAATAATATTTTTACAAACTGAAGACACCCATTCGCCTGTCATCTTCATCTTCTTTACTTTATCCCCATCTCTCTCTCACACACATTGATGGCCCACGTTTATGCAAAAATTGATCAAGTACGTTATACATATACATATATATATATATATACATCTTACCTCTCTCTCTCTCTCTCACCGAATGATCCATTTGAGTATTGCCAGAGCATAACTCTCACCGAATGATCCATTTGAGTATTGCCAGAGCATAACTCTCACCGAATGATCCATTTGAGTATTGCCAGAGCATAATATCCTTATTATGCTCTGGCAATACTCAAATGGATCATTCGGTGAGAGTTATGCTCTGGCAATACTCAAATGGATCATTCGGTGAGAGAGAGAGAGAGGTAAGATGTATATATATATATATATATATATATATATATATATATGTATAACGTATTTTGGGATTTTCGGCAGTTTTTTAACGGGTTTTGGGATCTCCGATCACCACGAATTGAATGGATTCTAAAGATTGGCATGATAGAGTGAATTGCATGTGTATTATTTATATGTAATAAATACATATAATTTTTTGTTGTGATTAAACATATACATAAATACATATAGTTTTTTGTATTATTTTTTTTTCTTTCTGGTTGTTTTTTTTGTTATATCTTTCTCTTGTGTTTGAAGGTTTCTCTCACCGCCTTCCTCACCCAATTGATAATGATTCCAGCTTTGTTTGATATTTTTTTCAGAGTGCAGTTGGTAGTCAAACATTCATTCCAAGGTAACCAATTCAGTTTTTTTAGGTTACCAATATATTTTTGAATGTGATACAGTTGGTAGTCAAACCTTCATGCAGTAGGTTGCCAAACTTTCAGACCAATGTAACCAATTCATACTGCAGATGTGGAGGTAGATTGGTTACCTTGGTATAAATATTTTGTTACCTTGTTATAAAAGTACGGTTATCAACATTACATTTCACATCACTCTCTTATAACACTGAATTGGGTTACCAATTCTTCACTTTCCACTTTGTAATTTTTAGGGTCATTTTTCTTGTGGTTGATGTCGCAAAATTGATGAGCATGAAAGCTTATATGCCTGAAGCATGGTTTCTTTTTCTATTTTTCTTTTTCGTGCTTTCTCCGGAAGAGATGAATGAGTGAATGAAATCGACAATATGGTGCAGTTAGTAGTCAAGCCTTTATACAAAGGTAACCATTTTAAGTTTTGTGGGTAACCAAATATTCATAAAAATAATTTGTTCGTGATTTCCTCTTTGTTCGGCTACTCCGAATTCGTTTTGGATCTGTTCTTACTGGTTTGGTAACTTCAACTTTTTTTTTTTGATTTATTTTGGCAACTCCGACTTTTTCTTCTTCTTCTCCTTCTATTTGTTTTGTTTTTGTTGTTCGTATTTTATCTGGCTATTTAGCATATGGTGATTGCGAATAGTTGCTAATTCTGTTACATTAGTTGCAGAATGTGAAAAAGTCTTTCATATATCAGTATGCAAATCAAGTATTGGAGAAAAATCTGAAGTTATTTTAGAGAATGGCAGATGCAGATTCAAATCTGCTACACATACACTATAAACGAGCTAGATGGAATTTCTTAGTTACAAAGGAGAGAGAAAATATGGAAAGGGAGATGAAGATTTGAATTTAAATATTTGAATTTGAATTTGTTTTTGTTGTTATTTTAGGTTTCCTTATTAATGTGAATTGTACTATTTTTATAATTATTTTATTGATGCACTAATGGTGTAATTACTTTCTAATTGTTGTATACTTATGTAAAGGACCCAAAAAAATATAGCACATAAAATTGGGCTGGGCCTAAAGACCAATTTAACAAGAGCTGGGCCTTTTTAATTGGAGAGGATAGACCAATCTTTTAAAATTGGAACTGATATCATACAGTAGTAAAGTTGCACACATTTGAAAGCGGAGATAACACCGGAGCAGCGTCGGTCTGCCATCGAACTGAAGGGGAAAAGAGGAGAGAGAGAATGAATCAGCAGGTCCAAAAGAACACTCTTTACGTTGGTAAGCAGCCGCTAATTCAACTCCATAGTTAATAATTCTGTTAGACTAGACATAAATTAATGATTGTTAATGGTGGTAAATGGGTTTTGTGAACAACAGGGGGTTTAGCGGAGGAGGTGAACGAGGGGATCCTACATGCGGCTTTCATACCCTTTGGAGATATTAAGGACGTCAAGACACCGTTGGATCAGGCCACCCAGAAGCACCGTTCCTTCGGCTTTGTCACTTTTTTGGAGAGAGAAGACGCTTCCGCCGCCATGGACAACATGGATGGCGCAGAGCTCTACGGTCGTGTCCTCACCGTCAACTACGCCCTCCCAGAACGCATTAAGGGTGGTGAACAGGGCTGGGCCGCTCAACCCAGTATGTATTTATCTTCATATGAATCAAATCTTACACTTACTAGACATGTTTTTATGAAACTCTAATCATAACTTCCACTTTTAATAGTAATAGATTCATTAAAAAAGATGCATTTTGCTCATGTTTAGATTTTGTTTGAACATAATGTCTTGATTGTTGTCCTGGGGTTTAGGGTTTTTAATTAGGAGATGCATCCGGTCTTTTCTAACTATTTTACACAATAACACTTTGATTACCTCCTTTTCTTACCCTCGTGAGTATTCATTGTAGCTAATGAGTACTTATTATAGACATGTTCAGAGATTTTGGGTTCTTAAAGTTCAGTTCAAAAATAGATGATCCTTTTGGGCGTTATTTTTTTTGATGGATTCCACTTATTATCGCCAAACAAAAAGGAGGTGTTATATTATGGCAGTAGCTTCTTTGAATTCAATTATTCAAGGATTTAGAATTTGGAAGCCTGAATTTCAAATCCTGCTGCTTCCTCATATATGTAATATAAAGAACATATACTAGAGGCCCTAGGGTTCCATGTTCCCAAGCAGAGTATTAGGGCTTTCAGCCACATTGAGTAATATGCATATTGATTTAAATAATGATATGCACAAATTGAATAGACTTCATTTTAGATGCTGTTAAAGGAACAAGTTATGATAGAATGCATCTTGTTTATCTCGACGAAATGGGCAGAATAGGTAAATGATTTTCTCCTTGAGCTAGTCAATATTGTGCATATAACTTTTGCTTCTAATGTGACTTTTAATGATGTGTCTAGATTAACTTAGGGAGGTTGTTTTAATACTTTTACAGAATCTATTTGAAGTTATGGTTTTCAAGAAAGAACTTACCTTTTCCCTAAATGTTGGAATACAATGTAATATGACTTCATTTTAGATGCTGTCAAATGTTTATCTCCTTGAGCTAGTCAAGAATGTGCATATAACTTTTCCGTCTAATGTGATGTTTAATGATGTGCCTACTTTAACTTAAGGAGGTTGATGGTTAGTTGATTGTCCTTGAGCATTTTTTTCCGTTTTGAGCTTGGGAGGCATCTTCTCCAGTTTTTGGTAATCTTTTTATCATTTATCAGTTCTTTAGAGTTATAGTCTGCAGTACCTCAATGTGGGTTGCTTGGATGCATCTTTAAATGATTACATATTCTTTTTCCCTTTTTAACCTTACCTCAAATCTCTGGCGTTGTAATCACCGTTGTTACTGGGTTGTTGATTAATATCTTTTCGCCTTTCTTTCCTGGTTTTATTTTGGGGTTGGAAAAAAAAGGAAAGGGGGGGGGGGTTGTGCGTGTAAGAATTTGCCTATGGATGTTTAAGTGAGGTTCTAGGTATTCATTTTCTTATTCCTTTTCTCTTTTTTTGTTACTTTCTGCTCGAGTTTTTTTATATTTTTTCAGAAAGAATTCCAAAAGATGATGTAATTCTGTTTTTTCCAATCTTTCAGTATGGGCGGATGCCGATACATGGTTTGAAAGGCAGCAGCAAGAAGAGGAAATGCAGCGGATGCAGGCAGAAAACCGGGCAGCAATGGATGCTGCAGAGGAGTTGCACAGAAAGAAAATGGCTGAGGAGCGAGAAGGTGAAAAAGATGAAGAGACAGAGTCCAAGGATGACCATATGGTAATGGCTGAGGCAGAGGTTTTGAAGCAGAATAGCTAGTGCTCACTGTGTGATCTTCTACAAGTAATTTAATATTGAGATGGAGAGGGAGATGGGGGCATATTTAACTTTTGAAATTTTCTTGTGTCGTAATCTGATTAGTTTATACTCTGATGAAACAAATTCTACAATTGATTTGTAGAATTGAATTAGTCTTTACTCACGTCTCATTACTGTTATATATTAAACCATGTGAAATCAGTGGAGTCATCCCTCTTAGATATCTAAGATGAGATATGATGCCATTCTTAGTTTCTGATGTGAAAATGGGGAAGTGGACACCATGTAAATTTGGTCATCAGTGATGTTTTCTTGTAACAGCTTAAATTGGTCTATTTTGTTTTGCCATGGTTTCAAGAACTTGGGTTCTCTCTCTCTATTTATTATTTTAGTATTATTTTTTCCTTTTTATGTTCTCTATTAGCTTTTAGCTGCCAGCTTTTCAACCCTATCAGCCAAGGAATTCCTGTTTGTTAACCATATTATCTTCTTGTTAGGTAGCTTAATTAGTTGTAGATGCAATTTTCTTTTTCTGTCTGTTGCAAGTTCTCCTAATGAGCTCTAGTTTGCGGAATCTAATGGGGTTGATATCACAATTCTGGAATTGCTTTGAATAGGAATTCATAGCATTAATCTATTTGATTCATGCGAGTCCTTGCCGGCATTGGCAGCTTATCATTATCCAGAGCAATATCTAATGGTAAATTTCATGCAGTAGAATCTTTTGGCCAACAATATAATACCCCAGTGTTGGTTCATTTACACGAGCATTTATAAACATTTTTACATGATACTTTTTAGCTGTACCATTTTTTCCTGAGAACCATACAGGATTTTTGGTTTTTACTCCTTCAGCCTGCACTGATCTTCAGCAGCAACAGTAAGGGAGGGAAGTCAATTCAATAGAACTTTTACTGATTAAAATTACACAATAAAAGAAATCTTTGTTGTCAAGCTAGTCAAGGTAACAAAAAGTTCAAATCTCATTAAAACCTTTTATAGTCTACAAGGAGTGGGAAAGTACAAAGTTACGGGTTCAATGATGGAAAAAAATCCTATCCAAATACCCATATCATGCAATGATTTTCCTCCTTTCCAGCATTGCATCACAGAGCTTTACAGCATCCGCGTTATCTCTAACATTATGTACTCTCACAATATTTGCGCCGCCCAAAACCCCAGTGGTAACAGATGCAACAGTCGCTGGATCTCTATCAACCGCAGCAGAGTGAGCACAAATATCACCTAAGAATCTTTTTCTGGAAGGTCCAATCAACATAGGAGCATGAGAGACAGCCAAGCTCTTCCTTGCAATCTCTGTTCGAATGGTTGGTAAACCAACAAGAATGTCCAAATTATGTTCAGTTTTCTTTGAGAATCCAATTCCAGGGTCAATTATAATCCTCCAAGCTGGAATGCCTGATAACTCTGCATCTCTAGCCCGCATACATAATTCGGTTGCGACTTGCTTACAAACATCATTGTACTGCAGATTTTCACTATTCTGCATAGTAGATGGATCGCCCCTCATGTGCATCACAATATAAGGAACCTTCAGGTCTGCAACAACATCAAGCATGTTCGAATCTAACTGTCCAGCAGAAACATCATTCACAAGATGAGCCCCTTTGCTGACTGCTTCAAAAGCAACCTTCGAATAAAAGGTATCCACAGACAAAAGCTTTCCCTCTGCCTCAGGCATTTTTAAAATGGCCTCCAAGACAGGAATTAGTTTATCCAGTTCCTCCTCAGATGAAATCCTGGATGCCATTGGGCGTGTTGATTGTGCACCGATATCAATTATATCTGCCCCCTGTGCAATCATTAACCGGGCCTGGGAAACTGCAGCCTCCACAGATTGAAACTTACCTCCATCACTAAAACTATCTGGAGTCAAATTCAATATACCCATGACTGAGGTTTTTTGAGACCAGTCCCATAAGCGATTTCCAACTGGCAATACCCTTTTCATCCCATTTTTTCCTATAAGAGACTCGCCACCAAGTTTCTCCCATGACTCAAAAAGTCCAACAGAATGTACTGATAAAGAATGCCAGCATGCAACAATATCACTGTTTATATCTGATCCCAATAGATCCATCAGTGGGGCCATCACAAATGGTCTCTCCCATAATCTTTCATGGGGAACAGTAAGAATATCTGAATTAATCTTGTATTTCCCATAGAGCAATATATCCAAGTCAATTGGTCTTGGACCATATCGTATTCCATTAGTACGACCCATACATTGCTCAATTTTTTTAAGCACCCCCAATAACTCATGGGGACCAAGTTTTGTTGCACATCTAACAGCTGAATTGAGAAAGCGAGGCTGATCAGTGACATAAGCAGGCTCAGTTTCATAGAGACAACCATGCTTCATAATATTGATTCCTGATTTCTTCATTAGTTGCAAGGCTTCATTGAAATTATTAAGTCTGTTTCCCACGTTGCTTCCTAAGGCGATTACTACTTCATGCTCTTGTGAATGTACTTCCACTACGGTATCCGGAGATGAATGGAAGAAAGAAGGGCATGCTGCAACAATGCAGATTAACATAAAAATCAAAAGAGTATCCACATCTATCACTATTTCATATCGAAATCCATCTTTGGCGTAATCCTTCTGTTAGGTGTTCACATGTGTTCGATTGAACAGCTGTTTTATGGAAAATAAAAGGGAAAAAAATAAATTCACAAACAATGATGTAGGACAAGGTGGGAAGACGGAATAAGGGTACCTATCCCGCAGAGAATCGGTAAAGAAACACACACAAGAGCACACAACTTTAATCTCAAATCAATTCATTCAATAATCTCTCATAATTAAAATCTACTACTATAATTAAAACATTTAGAATATCCTACTAAAATTATAATTACATTAATAATCCAACATTTATATCTAAATAACAATACAAAATTAATAATAAACTTGAATGTCTTCTTCCATACCGCATCAAACAAAACCTAACAAACAGATACAAACCCTGTCAAATGAGACAAAATGAGACAAAGACTGTTTTAATTTAGACCTGTTTGACTAGGAACCTTCTCTGTTATCTTATCTCCTTAGTTTTCCCAAATGCAGTAACAATGTGTTGTTGAATGAGATTAGTCACATAGTTATGTTGTTACAGTCAAAACAATTTTACAACAATTAAGGTTCTAAGGGCATATCAGTGGAGAATGTGGGTTCAAAGTTGACCCATGATACACATCAAATTATACAAAAAAGAGGGATTCACACTCTAGGAATAACTATAATCAGTTCAAGAATCTAAGGATTACTTCATTAATGTTGCCTGGTAGACTCCATGAACATTGATAATATAACAAAATAATACTGGCCAACAAAAGTGAATGGAGATTGTTACCTCTACAAGGATTTAGGGCAACTCTAAACCCATATCTGGTAGGGATTAGACGCTTGAAAATACTCATGCTGGAAATGATCCTTTCAGCAACAAATGGTGTCAAAATTCAGCGGAGTCTTCGAATTTAAGCATTACTTGAAGGCACTACAATATATAATGCAAAAAGTTCATAAATTATAGCTCACACTAAGAATGTAAGAAGATATTAACAGGAAAGTTCAACTAGATATAATAACTAAAAATAGCAGCTTTATTAAGTAAAACAGTTCGTATTTGCAAGCGGCATCGTCACCATAAAGTTGCTATCTTGCCGCTGTTCTTCACTTGCTTAACCCAGATAGGCTCAAAACCTAATGGCATTTTGTTAAATATACTGTGAAATGTGAATTTCTCGGTCACGGGTTTACTAAAAGAAATACTCTTTTTTTTACAACACACAAAAATAAAAAAATAAAAAAATAAAAATGACATATTATTAAAAAAATAAAATAATATTTTAAGACCACATCTTGTTTATAATTTAATACTCCTCTGTCTGACTGACCCTTAAACCCACTGGGTTTTGAGTAAGGCTCTTCAATGGCGTCTCTATCTTTCACACAGTTCTATATACTGCCCAGGTTCTCTCTCCTAATCTTTTGCTCTCAATTTTCTTTTACAGATGTGTTTATGGTGTTTTTTATTGGTGTTTTTTATTGTTTGTATATTAACACACATATTTATGGCAGAATTACATTACCTACAATTTCTTTATCTTATATATACTTGCTTAAATTAACTTATTTAGCTAAAATATATCTCTATCTCTCTCCCCTTGTCCTTAAATCGTAAACTGTAGCTGTTTATTCATACGAGGAAATTCAATAGAGATAAATTTGTTTTTTTTTTAGTTTGGTTCTTACTTGCAATATGAATAAGGTATTCCTTGTCTTGAAATTTGACCTAATTGAGCATTGGAGAGAGAAGTGAAAACCCCTAGTGCTAAAAATTTCATCTTCTATTCATATATGAAGGTGGCAATCAAATTCGCCTTTCTTCCCCTCGAAACACTTCATACAACTTCAGGATATTAGCTTGCGGAATAGATATATACCTACAGTTGTATCTAAACAAAAAGTTGCAGAGTCTTTAGCTGGAGAAGCATCTGATGAAGAAGGGCTGGTTGTAGAAAAGAAGGCGCGTAGAACTACTAGACGAGCTCCAGCTAGAAGTAGGAAAAAAGTGGTAGCAGAAACTCCAGCGGACAGCTTTGTACTGGCCAAGAATGGTGATATTATGGATGACGAAGCAATAACGCCTCCTGGGTCAACTGAGGATACTAAGAAGCCTCGAAGGCAAACTCGAAGGAAAGGTACCTTTTTTAGTAGTTGTTGATGAAACCATGAATTTTGCTGCCATCAGATATAACTTATGCTCATTCGTGAGATGAAAATGCTTAAGTTAGATGTTTAAATTAAATTTTGCAATTTCAATCGCAGCTGCATCTACTTCAAGTAGCCTGGTGGAGGAAGAGACTGAAAAAAAGGTGACCAGGCGAAGGAGGACTAAAAAGAAGGTTGATAATTCAGAGGATCAAAGTAGTGAAACAGAACTTAGGGATAATGAGGCAGAGACATTTGTCGCTAATGTGGATGAAGATGATGAGAAAGAGCTCGAATTTGGAAAAGATGGAGAAGATGATATTAGCTTCACCTACGGCTGGCCTCCTCTTGTTTGTTGCTTCGGAGCTGCTCAACATGCATTTGTGCCCTCAGGAAGGCCCGCCAACAGGCTTATTGACTACGAAATACATGAAAGAATGAAGGATGCTTTATGGGCCCCTGAAAAGTTCATTAGGGCTCCAGGGGGGTGTTCAAGTAATGTTGCGTTGGTTCTTGCAAGCTTAGGTGGCAAAGTTGCCTTCATGGGAAAACTTGGGGATGATGACTATGGTCAGTCACTATTATTATATCTAAATGAAAACAAAGTTCAAACTCGATCAGTTTGCATTGATAGTAGAAGAGTTACTGCAATATCACAGATGAAAATAGCTAAGAGGGGTGGCCTCAGAATGACTTGTGTCAAACCATGTGCAGAGGATTCTTTATTAAAGTCTGAAATCAACATAGATGTATTGAAGGAGGTACAGACTTCTTTTGTGGAAAATTACAGTTTCCCAATTTTCTTCACTGTGTTGAATATATTCTGATGATTTATGCTTGAGTGGATTCCTGAATTTATGGAATGCAATTTGGTTGCATAGGAATATAAGAAAAAAGCAGTCACTTTTGAATATGTGTGGTAGAACCAAATAGAAAAATATATAATTCTATAGCAAGCTGCTGTCTGTTTTTGGTGGCTTGTTCTTAATAATATTTTACCTATAAAGAAGATTTTTAAAAAAAGTACCTGTTTGACTAGAATAGGCAATGATAGATAATTCTTTTTCCTGATGTACTAGCTGTGTGCTTTCTTTGTGACATATGCTTCGTTATATCCATGTCATGCGAAAGCCATTGTTATTTGGTATCACCCGATTTTGCTTTTATCGATGTTGTTTCTTGATATCATAAAACAACAGTAAAATTTAAATCGGTGGAGTTGATTGCTTCCTATATACTAAATAATTGATGTTGGACAAGGGCAGAGAAACAATCTCATACTAGCTTGGAAATCAATTGGATACGCTATAATGCTGGAAGCTAAGAATATTGCCATGATTGGTTATCTCATAGGCTTAACATATGAAAAAATGAGGTATAAGGATGTTGACAATTCTGGTTTTGCTAAGAATTCAGGATTTCACATAATTTAATGTTTTTGAGCTGGAATAAATATTGTTGATCAGGGAGCAACTTATGAAATTGGGGGTCTAATTCAATGAAAGAAAAAATTAGTTGTTTGTTTTGGTTAGTTAATAAATTATTTGAATGCATAGAAGAAGAAGATGTATTAGACCAACTCTTAGAATCTTAGCCGTATAATTTAGCTTCATGGTTGCATCACAATGCCGAGAGAGCTTCAAACCTGTTACCTGGAGGAAATCTTTCAGAGTGAAAACCATGTGAGATAGATGATATACCACTAAACCTTTTGTACTCTTACGGTCTTACTTGAACCTACAACTTCAAATTTCAACTTAATGCATATTTACCGTTTGTGTCTTATAGTCTTACGGTCGTGCTATAAATCCGGACTCGGCATATAACCAAGTAGACACAAATGGCATGGTGTAAATATTCCAAACTTCATGAGCATTTACCATTTGTGTCTACTTGGCTGTAGCATACACAGCATTTTGCTAAATTAAATTTTCAAATTTTCTGATCTTCTAACCTCCTCTATTGCAGTCAAAGATGTTTTATTTCAATACTTTTTCACTGCTTGATCAAAAGATGAGATCAACTGCGTTGCAAGCCATCACGATCTCAAAGAAGTTAGGAGGTGCTATTTTTTACGATGTTAACCTTCCAGTACCGCTATGGCAATCTGGAGAAGAAACCAAAATGTTCATACAGCAAGCTTGGGATATGGCTGATATTATTGAGGTTACTAAGCAAGAACTTGAATTTCTTTGTGGAATAAAGCCCTCTGAAAATTTTGACACCAAAGATAACGACAAATCAAAGTTTGTTCATTACAAACCAGAAGTGTTGGCTCCTCTTTGGCATGAAAATCTCAAGGTTTTGTTTGTGACAAATGGGACATCTAAAATTCATTACTACACCAAGGAGCACGATGGAGCTGTCCTTGGGATGGAGAATGCACCTATTACTCCTTTCACTTGTGATATGTCTGCAGCTGGAGATGGCATTGTTGCAGGTAAAGTCATTTTGATACTGTCTGTTATTGATATTCATATAAACTCCTAACCCCCTCTAGACTGCTGGATAAGAATTTTCTTGGTGAGTCCAAATATATGATGTAGCTGTTGAGAACTGCAGCAGTGCATCTGTGGGAAAGCAGCACGCTTTACTTAGAAGAAACTCTGGTCTTTCATCTACCTACTTCATTTTACCAATCTCATTTAAAGATTTTTTGACTTGAGTACTTGTCGTTAGACTGTCACATGGAGGGGCTGTTGGAATATAAAGCTAGTCTAACAGGCTAAGCATGCTATGTGAGCTTTAGTTTGCATCAATCCTTGTGGCATTTAGGCATACAATAATCCACGATCATGAGAATATATGTTTTCTTTAATCTTCTCTCTGAATATATATGCTTGAGAACTCTGGTATTACATTTTGGAACATTTTTGTTGAAGCATAACCATTTGCTAGTACCAAGGTAACATCGACTTACAATATTTTTCAGTTGTTTGTACAAGTTTTGAATGAAATAGTAACTCTTCAATGATTCATAACCTACAGTCCTTATCATGATATATTTTACTGGGCACATCCGCTAATAGCTTAGGTTTTGACCAATCATTACTCTAAGAGGTTTTTGTTCTTTCGTTCTGTCTCGTCACGTGGGAGAGGATACATGCGAGAGAGCATAAAAGCTTGATTTACATTCTATAACCACTTCAGTTTTCAAGGAAATTGGGAACATATGGCAATCATGTTGTAGGAGATATACTATACTTGTGTAGCTCAGTACATACGTATGCAAATGTATACACTTTGACACAGGCTATCCACACCCCCCCCCCCCCCAACCAAAAAAAACACAGAATATAATAATAATAAAAAGAAAAATTGCAAAATCAAGGCAGAAAAGGAAGGGAACCAACAGAGCGAGCACTCATATGTGTACTGATAGATAGATATGCAAAAATTTGAACAAAGATGTCAAGCTTTTTCCTTTTGCATTGTTTCTTGTATAGAGATGTACATCATGTACGCATTTAAATGGAAAATTTTGAGCAACTCTAGCAATGAACTTTGTTTTCAATGTGATATAGATTGTTTTGTCTTCCCTGAGGAAGCTTACTTTTTATCAACAAAAAAATATACTAAACTAGTGCTAATTCCAGCTTTTGACCTGTGTTTTAGCTCTGATGAGAATGTTGACAGTTCAGCCACATCTCATCACTGATAAAGGCTATTTGGAGCGCTCCATCAAGTACGCCATTGATTGCGGAGTAACAGACCAGTGGCTTCAGGCACGAACTCGTGGCTTCCCTCCTAAAGAAGGGATGGAAGGAGACGTGGTTCCAGATTCAAATGGCATAATGTCTATAACAGAAAGGGAATACCGCACATTAGTACCTGTTAGTTGAACAAGTTGATGCTCCTACACCTTGTTAGTTGCCTTTGTTTGGTTGGATTTGTTCTTTCCCCTGTAAAGAAATTTGAGTGCATCATTTCCCATCTTTCTTGTGCAAGGATGGCTAATTGGCTACAGAACAACAATTTTGAAGTGGATTGCATTCAATGTTGTAGCTTAGTAGTAAAATTCATGGGTTCAATGAGGAAAATTCTCTTGTTTTGTTGCCCTGCCTTTCGATTTCTCATTAGACATATGTTCTTTCCTTTAATCTGTTTCTATTCTTTCATATGGAATTTTTTCCTATTTAGAGATGAATTATGTTTTGTTTCAAAATATGCTTGATTTGAATATTGCCAATCCAATAATAATAAAACAAAAAAAAAAACATCCCCACTGGATTGACAATTTTACATGGAAAATGCGACGGTTTATATTTCTTCATGGAAAGATTAGCTTCACAGGAAAGATTTCGGTGGATATTAACAAACGAGAGATACAATTTGACAACAGAATCAGATAATTTTCCCAAGTTACTTGTCCAACCTTCCACATTCCTAATGGAACCTAAATCAGAAGAAGATTTTGTATTAAGGCCCAGTTTATTAACCCCTTGTACCAAAATTGGATTATCAAACCCTGACAACAATCCTCTACAAAAGAGAGGAATGAAGGCCAAAAAAGGCGGGAGATTGATCCAAAACCAAAAATTAACTACAAAGATGGATTATAACACTTCTCCATCAATAACTCCCTACAAAGAGAAGGGTAAAGGCCAAACATGGGAGATATTAACCCAACACTAAAAGTAAAAGAGAACTATAAAGGAAGACGAGAACGACAGACAGACTTGGATTCTTCCACTAATACACACGTCAGCGACAAGAGAATTGCTCTATTCCGAAAAGTGGGCACCCCCATCAAGCTTTGATGCAGCCAGCTTGTCCAAAAACCAAGCCAACTTCCCATTTGATGGCTGGACCATCTTTGCAGGCAATGATGGACCTTCAACATTATTGATTGCCATGTGCACCACCTCAGCTTTGCTGCTCCCAGTTACAACCACAGCTACATTGGCCGAGGAGTTGATTACAGGCAGACTGAATGTGATCCTCTCTGGTGGGGGCTTGGGTGAATCAATGATAAAAGTCACCCACTCCTCTTTCTCATCAAGCACCGAGTGATTAGGGAATAGTGAGGCAACATGACCATCAGAGCCCATTCCGAGAAGAATTAGATCAAACTTGGGGCAGTCACTGATCTCGGACACACCAACTATTCGGGTCCTTACTAGCTGTCTGATGACAAACTCGTACTCAGCAGCAGCTTCCTCTGCCGACAATGAATCATTTATAGAATGTACATGACTGGGAACAATAGGCACCTGAAAATAAAAAACATATATAATTATGAGGGCATTTGGGTAAAAGCAAAAGTGTTAATAGATGCAGAATACTGCTCTTCTATGATTGAGAATTTGGAAGAACAATAAATGACCAACCTAAAAAAATAAATATAAAAAAAAGTTTATAGGTTATAAAATCATTGAAGATTTTTTAAACAATCAAAAAGGTTGAATATGCTTTCAATTGATACGATAAGAGCATAAGTAAAATTCTCTAATCATGTGCTTGTCCCACAAACCTTCACAACTTCCATAAGGGGGCAACTTCCTACATAGTATTCACTTATACCAGGCGGAGAAAAAAGCAAAACAAGAGGATTATATCAGTACATTGTTCAACAACCATCATTGTCCTTTTTACCCTTGCACGTCACCTTCCAAACTATCAGAATTCAGAAGTACTGTCCTAACCATATAGAGAAAATCTTAAAGGTCTTAGAAATTAATTTCACTGATAGACTGTACAGATGAGAAACTGTCCAAAACATGGCATACAACCATATATCACATATAACAAGATCACTAGGTTAGTAAATCACATGTACCCAGAGGGTAATTTTCCTTCTCTTTTTTTTTTGACAAATAAAGGAGTAAGATTCTTAAGATAGAGAGATGTTACAAACTCAAATACAAGGACTAAATCTGTGGGTGACAGCACTTAAGCTTGAGTCATATTCTCTTATTCTTGTCAAACCCCAAGGAAGAAGTTTTGAATAGGGGGCAAAAGGCGTGAGAAGAATGTAGTTACTATGAGAGTGATCTAGTCAAAAAGTAAAACCATCATAATAGTTTTTTATAATGTTCATTTAATTTTCTCAAAAACATAAATAGTTGTGAGAGTGATAAAGTCAGTAGACTCATTACTGAGGGAGCACCACTGATCATGTTCAAATTCAAGAATAGCTTACCTAAAAATCTTTTGGAACAAAAATTCCAGTGAGAAAGACAACTTGCAGTTTGCATTTCCTACTTCCTTGGACCAATTAAACATTTTGCCTAGTACACCAATACTTACTTGGACTAATCATTTTCTACATCCTTGGATTGTCTAATATCTCAACACTTACTAGGATCAATCACTGCCTTTAAACTTTTCGTGTGCATATTTCCACAGCTATCCAGCTCGCCATTATAAAAGCTCTTACATCCACTGAACAACAGTTTTCAGCTGCTCTCTCAAAACTTTCTCCTTTTGAGAAGTACTGAACTGGCATAAGTCACACTCGTTACCCTGGATGTTATTGAACTCAACATATAAACTAGCACTCACACCATTCACCACTGCCCTTGTTCTTATGCCAAAGAGTACAAACTCTCCAGAACTCACTTGATGTCTGCCATGCCTCCATTCTCTGATACCTTGGGACTTGCACCCTTTCCACATGAACATACAATCAATTTTTATTGAGGTCTGCACCTTAGTCATCTGATGCTTCAAACTAAATGACCAACAAGTCTTGAGGATATTTTGGAAGGTATTTCTGCTCAAATAGTAAGTCTAAACATGCTCGCTTCAAAACTCATATATCCAGAAAATTAGGTTCCAAAAAAGGAATCCACAGCCACAAATTAAGCCAGTCATTCGGAGTCTTACCAATGTTATTGTTGTTCTCTACTTCCCACTGACAGCAAATGAAGTGTACTCATCATTACACTCCACAAAGCCCAAGGATATAACAAAAATTGTTTATCACCATGTAATGGAAATAGTGCAGATATAAAATTAGCAATTCTTTTTATCAGCACCAACTTTATAGCTCCATCGACTACTTTCAAAATTTCCTTTTCATCTTTGTCAACTAACAACTTGGCATTTTCTTCAATATTTCAATAGTCCAAACTCAGTCTCCTACCTGAGTTATTCAGTGTATAACTTGTTCTTATTGCTTCCTACTGCAAGCACAAATATGCTGGTCATGCATGGTCCACATTTTAAATAAGTAAACTTAAAGGATCAATCTACAGAGATCAGGGCTCTGTCCATCCGAATGCTATCAGGTTTTACGATCTCACTTGTAATCGCAACTGCAACACTCATTGGTCATCCTAATATGAGAATATTACCTCCTAAACTAGAAAACTATATTTAGCCTATACAATAAGGAAACAACGTTTTGGGGAAACGTGGAAGAGAAGAGGGAGTAACTACACAAAAGCCTAGTCGGGGGGCTGGGCGACTTGAAAATGTCCAACAACCTGCTCCACATGGCCATGAAAGCAAAAGGAACAACCAATATATCCATTTATGATCATTCTTTCCATTGAAGACCAAATATATTACAACCCAAATTCAAATGAGGGTAATTTTTTACTGGCAGACATTATGAAACTTGAAAATCATACGATGACTCAAACAGAGTGTTAAGGCATCAGAAAGAAAAATAGGAAGGTTGATGTCACGTAATAAAAGATTGATGGGATTAAATTTATTGAACACATACTAACTCCAGTACACCAAATAAGATTTGCAATTAAAGTCTGCTTTATTATTGCACTAGTGTTGGTTATACTACTCAGCAGTCAGCAAAACAAAACAAATTGTCATATGTCTGGGTATGATGTGGTAAGTTGTAATCCCGGTTCTTATTCTAAATAATTAAGACAAGGTAACCAAATTTAAACACTCGTAATAGTACTTGTTCTTTGACCAGATTGAGGCCCTGCTGTTACAGCTGATCGGTAACAAATTATAGATTGTAACTCAAAGTAAGTTGCTCATATAATGTCTGATGCAACTTGTACAAATAAGTTATAGTCAGATTATAGCTTATAATAGGCACAGACATCATACTATATATTCTGCATAATTTAAAGATTCCTAAGAATTTCCCAAAATTCCCTCAAGCAAATTCTTTCAAATACATGGCACTGCTAAATAATCTGATTGTCAATAGTCTAATTATGATTATCTCTAGTTGCTAGTTGCAACATATAGGACCTGAGTTATGCATAAACATGAAGGACCTTCCATAGAAGGAGAAGACTACTACTTCAAATGCATATGGTAATTCTAAAAGAAGAGTATCTGAGAAAAGCGTCAAAACGGAATTGTATTAATCACATCCAATCTTTAATATTACCAATTTAATCATTAGGATGTTATAAGTTATATGCAAAAAAAAACATAGTGACACCAATTCAGATACCTTGGACAAAAGATTATCCTTTGCTAGCTTATAGTTGCTATCCACGTGATTTTTAGCCACCACGCGTTCATCAGCCCAAAATATATGCCACTTGGCCCAATCAACAGTCTTGTTGTAAGGAGCTTGACAAAGTTTCCTGCTTTGCGCCAAAAATTTAAATGAGGATCGAAATATAGTTAAATATGGAGAACAAAAAGAAAAACAAAAGAAATACAGAAAGGGAATGGATATGTATACCCCATCAAGCCAATGAGGGAACCACCAGATAAAGCAATGGCAAAAACACCTCGCTCTTTCACTGATGCCTCTGACAGTTCAGCTATATAATCTGCCAAGTCAGTGCTAAGTTCATCCAAACTTTCATGAATCCTCAACTCCCCTCCATCTCTGTGAGCTCCGGAAAGAGCCATCCTCTTCACAAGGCTAAATATATAACAGCTGTATCTGATATGCAGCAACAAACAACGGAGACCAAGTTTAGTTTGAATAACAATGAAAAAGATGCAATACCAAATTGCAGTCATTGCTTACCATACTGAAAAAAAGACGTGTACTTCTTCAATTTCATGAAGATTGAAAAGTGAAAGCAATCAATCACAAGTGAAAGAAACTGCATTTCTGTAAGACCAATCCGACCTAAAGGACTATACAAATATATTACTGTAACTTCGAGAAAATTTAATCTTTAACCATCTAAAGATTCAGAACTATCAAAAATGACGATTCAACATTATTAAAACTGAATCATCGCAATAACAATAAATAAACTGCTGTCTAGGGGGGAGTTGAAATCAAAAACCACAAAACAATCCAATTAAAGGGAATGTTGATGATTAACAAGAGATCCAGGTGTAAAACCCCGAATCCATCCACATGCATCAAAACAAATGGAATAATCCACATTACAGACAAACCCCAGATCACAAAAAATAAAAAACCCAAACCCCATTTCAGTAATACAGTTAAAAAAAGTCCAAAAGCCACAAAACAACTCATATATTAAAATCTTATATTCTTGGAGCTTCAATCTGTAGCACTTTATACACGTATAAACAGACACAAAATTAATCATATAACATACTCCAAAGAAGAAGAGAGAAAAGAAAAGCTTACATAGAAGATTAGAGAGATGGGTGGCAGAGAAGGCAGAAACTGACGAAGTTGAAAGATGGGTATTAACAAATTATATATTATATAGATATATATATAGAAAGAGAAAGAGAGAGATACACACATAATATATATATATATATAATCTGATCACATTTTACTGAATTTAATGTCAGTTGGCTAGATAAAGAGAAGAAATTACCTTGCGGGCTTCCACGTGCATCCAATGATCGTGACAAAACACACAGATAAACTCCCTCTCTCTAAAAGTAAACGGATAAAATTAGATGTTGTAGAAAATGGAACCTATCTCTATCTCCTTTTTGTGAGAGAAAAAATATTTTATTTTATTTGTTTATACAAAATGAAAGACAGATAGATACAATCATATAATCTTTCTTTATATATCCTAGATCATCTCCTATATATCCTCTTAAATAAATGAGAGATAAATTAGGAGTAAGCCTGCAATTATTATCCTAACCCAAAAATAAACATTTAAATTTGTTATGCTATGTACATTTTAGAAAGAGCCTACAAAGATTTTACTTAAAGAGTGTTAGTTCATGTAAAGTTTTAAAGTGGGAAAGTTAACAAAATTAGACACTGAACCAAACACTTGTCCAAGTCAGGATTTGACAAATATACCAATGTAGTGGTGACTTGAAAAGCTCAAATTGAATAATTAAATCTAAAGTGGTGGTTTTATAAAAATAAATGAAAAAACAACCCATCAACACACTATTAGTTTCTTTTTCAATATTCTTCTATTCTTTTAACTTTTTTTAATTTGGGATATATAGGCGGTTGAAGTCAAAGAACTTTTGCTTTGAAAGATATTTGGTTACCAATCGAGCCAAGGCCAGTTAGTTCTATTCTTTAACTTTGAGATAATCTTTTCTCTTTCTTCCTTTTTTTAACTTTTATTTATGTTTATTGAAGCTGATTATATTCTAAGATAGACCTTAATTACAAAATTATTATCGTTGATTCTACTCTAAGATAGACCTTAATTACTAAACTATCACTTGTGACGGAGTATACAATGGAAACTCATATTTTCAAATACAAAATTGATATTTTCACCGCATGTCAGTTTCCTATATAACAAGCCTTTTTGTCCATTGCTAAACTTACTTGGTAGTAGTAATTTATACTCGTGCTCATGATATATAGATTTAATAACAATGGTCAAATGATTTTTAGAAGTGGACCGGGAAGATGTCATGGTTTTATAGGCAGGGTGCGGGTTTAGTATATTGAGTGCATGCATATTAAATTTGGTAAGGTTAATTAATGAGAAGATTAGGGGGTGTGAATTGATAGCTTATTAATTACTCCTTTTGTTCTTAAAAGATTCTAATTTAAAATTAATGCACATAGATTAAAGAATATAATTAATATCTAGCGAAAATACTATACTATTCTTATTAATTGTCTCAACCAATTATTTTCTTCCCAATGTTTCTTATTCAATTCAACCAATTACTTCTTATTCAACCAATTACTATTTGGATTATAGCATTGAATTGAATAAGAATCATTGAAAAGAGAAGAAAGCTTTAAATAGAAGAAAACTTTAAATAAAAGTAAAGTAGGAAAAAAATTGCTAATGTATATTGATAAATTCAAAACGATAATCTTTTTAGAACAAAAATTACTTTCTAAAACGACAATCTTTTAATAATACGGAGGGAGTATAAGTGTGTTGTTGTGTTTGTGCCCATAGTTTAATCGCCGACATGAAATGAAATGGCTTCTAAAGGAAACCTACCATGCATATAATTTGATCCAAAGGTGGGTTTCATTTCCTTATCCACACAAACCCAACTCAACTTTATGTCACCCATCATGTTGTTTTTGTTGAAGAAATGACCCACCCATCATTATTTCTTCTTCTGTTTCTCCGACTCCTACCACAAATCATTAACTTATAGTATCAACTAACAAAAAAGAAAAGAAAGATAAAAGGGTCCTTAACACTAATATACAATAATTAAAAAGTATTTACAAAAATAAAACATACACAACATAATTACAAAAATAAAACATACACAACATAATATTACGTTGCTAAAATTAGGGATCATTATCTCCCTACAATTAGGGATCATTATCATTATCTCCCTACACATCAGTTATCACTTTCATAATTCCAATTAACCGCACCTAAATTTAAGCAACTAAACAACATGCAACTTTGATATCAGAAAAATAGATCAACGACGTATCTACCGGAGAAGATGAAATCTCTTGTCGCGACGAAACTCTGAGATCGGAGAAGAACATAAAAGATCGACAACAACTTCAAGATCTGTAACTAGAAACTTACTGCACTGATTGTTGCTCGTACTGCACTGATTGTTGATTTGTTACAAATCACCATGACTGAGGTATTTGAGTTTTCAAGTTATATGCATAGTGTTACCTCGTGTTTACTACGTATTCATCTATTGGTTACTTTTCTCAAATTTTTCGCTCTTTAAATGGTCACAAAGTCAGAATAATGAATGTTTTGAATGCAAACTGCATTTGAAAATATGTTTTATACTTTGGTTACTAAATACATATAAATTGGTTACTGTTTATTATTGATTTGGTTACTGTATAATGTTTATTTGCCTGCTTTATAATTTTAAAGTTTATTCCACTGATATTTTTTATATTAATGATTACTTATTCAATACATTGGTTACCTTCCTGCAACTGTTGGTTACTGTCTAATCTGAATTTAGTTATTATATAATGTTGACTTAGTTACTGTGTAAAATTACAATGGTTACTGCATAATATTACCCCAGTTCATGTTCTGATTACTAACATTATGTAGTTTGGTTACTGTCTAACATTGAGTTGGTTACTTTACAGACCATAAGCTAACAGTAACAAAAAACATACTAAAAAATTGCTTCATCTGATATACTGGTCGGTGGAATATCTCTTATAATCTGAAATTTGATTGACAATGTTGTTGTGTATTATACAGTTGAATGATTGACAATGCAAAATGTATTTGAAAATATGTTTTATATTCTGGTTACTAAATACATATAAATTGGTTACTATTTTTTATTGATTTGGTTGTTGTATAATGTTTATTTGCTTGCTCTATAATTTTAAAGTTTATTCTACTGATATTTTTTATATTAATAATTACTTATTAAATACATTGACTACCTTCCTGCAACTGTTGGTTACTGTCTAATCTAGATTTTGTTAGTATATAATGCTGACTTGGTTACTGTGTAAAATTACAATGGCTACTGCATAATATTACCCCAGTTCATGTTCTGGTTATTAACATTATGTAGTTTGGTTACTGTACCTTGAGTTGGTTAATTTACAGACCATATGCTAACAGTAATAAAAAACATGCATATTAAAAGGTTGATTTATTTTCTAGTTACTAAGATTATGTAGTTTGGTTACTGTCTAATATTGATTTGGTTACTTTATAATGTTTATTCAGTTGTCAGACAATGGAGACTGACAGTAAACAATACAACAAATTTAATTGTTTACAGGAATATATAATTGTTTAATGTTAGTAACCATTAACCACATGGTTGGTAATATTTTTGATGGTGTACAGTAACTAAAATTGATATTGATTAACAAAGTCAGTATACTGACTGTGTAACATTATATTGTCTAATGTTAACTTGGTTACTGACTAATGCTGACTTGGTTACTGCAGTGATTAGTTGGTTACTGTATTATTGGTTACTGAAGCATATTAATGCATACTTCTACTTATATTTTTTATATTAATGGTTACTTGTTAGCCAAATTAGTTACATTCTTACAAAAGTATGCCTTTAGTTGGTAACAAACAAATTATACTGGTTGTTTTTTTTACTGTAAAATGCAATGAAAAATGTGTTTATATTCTGGTTACTAAATAGACATATCTTGGTTACTGTATAATATGTATTTAGATACTTTAATGTGTTTATTTGGTTACTCTATAATGTTATTGAGTTTTATAATTGTTTCTTTTATATTGGTGGTTACTTATTGACTACATTGGTTACCTTCATACAACTGTTAATCTGATTATATATATTGGTTGTTGTATACTATTTAATTGGTTAATTACAGAATAATATTTATTTGGTTGCAGTGACAATTTAACAATCTCTGTCAAGTTTGGAGTATCGGATTTGGGCATTTTCGGAGCCTGGAAACGGGTCAACGATCCAAAGTTACAAGCTTTGCTGGTGAACTGCAGGGTTTTTTGGTCAAATTCCATCATTTAGGCCTTCAAAATTGCATGTAAAAATGTGATTTATATTCTGGTTACTAAGATTATGTAATTTGGTTACTGTCTAATATTGATTTGATTACTTTACAATGTTTATTCAGTTGCTATACAATGAAAACTGACAGTAAACAATATAACAAATTTAATTATTTACAGGAATATATAATTGTATACTGTTAGTAACCATTAACCACATGGTTGGTAACATTTTTGATGGTGTATAGTAACTAAAATTGATGTTGATTAATATTTTAATTTTTTATTCCATCATGAGTTATCAATATAAAGTAAACATATACATTGAACAATTGGTAACTGTTCTGAAATATTTTTATGTAAATTTGGTTACCCATATAAAATAAAATGGTTACCTCTATATTCATATTTAGTTACCAACTGGCATGGACAATTTCTAAATAATTTTTATAACTACGTAATTTAAAGTATCCATCAGCTAGATAAATGGGAACCCTCACATGTATATTAAGCATTTGATAATTATTTTGATATAAGTTTTTAGTTATTTGGTTACTACCAAAAACTAAAATGGTTACCCTTATATGCAAGTTCGGTTACCAACTGTACCTCTTAAACTATTTTTATTTTAATATGAGATCTATAAGTGACCATCATATATATAAATGTGAACTCTTAATTGGAGTTTCTTATTCTATCATTATGACATGGTATAAATAAAATATATACATTTAACACTTTATAACAGTCTTGATACAAGCTTATAATTATCTGATTACTAATTATCTTGTAACTATATATATGATAATTATCTGGTTACTAACAAGCTTGTAGATAAATAGGACACTCACACATGTACATTTAACAATTGATGTTTGTCCTGATACAAGCTTGAAACTATCTGGTTACTAATAATAGTAACCATAATGTAACATAATAAAACAGTAACCACATAATTATATGATAGTAACCAGAACATGTTTTAATGGTAACCAAAACAGAAACATCATGCAATGAAATCCAATTTAGACAATTCATGTATACTAAACAATTACATATTAACCAGAATAAAAAATAAAAGTATCTGAAATCCCACATTGAGGACACAATAATAATAGTCAAACCATAAGTAACAGTAACCAAAACATAATAAAGAAGTAACCAAATAGTTATATGAAAATAACCAGAATATGTTTTAATGGTAACCAAAATAAAAACAACCTGTATGTCCAACCAAGTTTAGGCAACCCATGTCTCTCACATGTACATTTAACCATAACTTTTTCAATGAATTTTCTAGAAGAGCATAACTCTTGTAGAATATCTTTGAAGGAATTTATAAAAATAATACATCAATGTATACTAAGAAAATACATGGTTTACTATGATTTGGGTTTATTATTTACAAAAATAAAACATCCACAAACTAATGATGCCTTAAACTTCTCCAACTGACTTGGGTTCAATTTCTTGATAATAATGCTGGAGACTTCCATGTCACACCAATATATAATTTTTCCAGTGAATTTTCTGTTGCATTCCTCATAGTAAAGATCTCATAACTGCAAATAAACAAAATCAGATTTACACAGTAATTAGTAACCAGATATAAACAATATTTATAACATAAATAATTACGTAGTGACCAACAAATAAAAGTATACTAACCAAAACATAATATAACAATTACACAGTAGCCAAAACAGACTATAACAAATAACCAACATCCCACATTGACTGCACAATAATAGTTATCATATCATGATATAACATTAACCATACCATAACAAAGCAGTAACCAAAAAGTTATATTATATAATCTAATGGTGACCAAAATATAAATAACATGTAGTACATACCATTTTATGCAGTAAACAAATAGTTATATATAATATAAACCAAAACATAATTTAAAAGGTCACCAAAACAAAAGCATGTATACCAAAAAATATACTAAAGAAGTAACCAAACAGTTATATGATAGGTAACCAAACCATGTTTTAATGGTAACCAACACATAAACAACATGTATACCAAACTCAGTTTAGTCAACCAATGTATACTAAGCAAATACATTGGAACCAAAACAACATATAAAAGTAACCAAAATTTCAATTGAGGAAAAAAAAATGGTATCCAAATCATAAGCCAACAACAACAAAAAATATACTAATGAAGTAACCAAACAGTTATATGTTAGTAACCAAAATATATATTAATGGTAACCAATACATAAATAACATATAAACCAAACACAGTTTAGTCAACCCATATATACTAAGCAAATACATGGTAACCAGAACAACAAAAAACAGTAACCAAAATCCCAACTCAAGGAAACATAAATAGAATCCAAATCAGAAATTAACAATAACCAAAAACATACTAAAGAAGCAACCAAATATTTATATGATAATAACCAAAATATATTTTAATGGTAACCAATACATAAACAACATGTACACCAAAACTAATTTAGTCAACCATGTATACTAAGCAAATACATGGTAACCATAACAACATAAAAAAGTAACCAAAATACCAAATCAAGGTAACAAAAATGGTATCCGAATCACAAGCTAACAGTAACCAAAACATAATGTAGAAGTAACCAAACAGTTATATGATAGTAACAATAACAAAATTTAAATTAGCAAACCTTTAAAAAAATTTGGATTGAAAATATCTTCTGGCTATGAACTTGAGCTTCTGTCTTAACTACAAGAACATCAAAATCAGAATCCAACTCCACAAACCCAAACAAATTTCTTCAAGTCCTTAATATAATTACCCTCTTTGATTCTTTTCCTCTTTCCATCCTTCTTCCTTGTGTCAACCATTCTATACAAAACATAAAAATAACACAAATCCAAACAATCAATACCCCATTCTGTTAGAAACATAGCGTATATATATGATCATATTGACAATTAATTAGTAGAATGAAAATTAACAGAAATTAGAAGCATACCTTAGAGAGAGACCAGAATCCTTTCAGTTGTGAGAGAGTTGGAGAGAGAAAATCACGTATTAGCCTGAAAGTCACGTATTCAATTTTCTGTCAGAGTTGAGAGACTATGGTGTTGCGTCGGCGTCGGCGGCGGCGGCGGAAGAGGACGATAACGACGACGACGACGACGACGACGAGTGGCTTCGAGAGGAGAGACGAGAGGAGAGACGAGAGGAGAGAGAGAAGTAGTAAGGGAGAAGAGAGAGAAATAGTAATGGCGTAGATAGATAGAGAGACCGAAGGAAGATGGAAACTAATTTGTTATGTAATCTGATTAATATTAATCCCTTAATTTAAGGACTCTTAATTGTATTAGTATTGTAAATATATATGATGAAGTGTCATATTTTTGTAATTATTTTATGAATGTATGATTTTTGTAATTACTTTTAAAAATGTACTATAATATGTAATTGTTCCAAGATAAAAAGGGTTTGGAATCTTGGGCTTGGGCCATCCATCAATATCGACAACTGTGGCCTCATCATCGCACATTTAGTTTTAGGAATCTATATAATGTACTTCGTACACTAGATTGCTAGCAGCATTATTATATATCAAACTGGCCTCGCATGGCAAACTGATCATCGACCAAATGGGCCCTTCCTTGTCAATCAATGATTTTCTCCTTTTGGGGCCGAACATGTACCCAATCGATCTATTCGTCTAATTACAAGAAAATACAAAGTTTCACTTAATATCACCTCTTTAAAAACAATCTTTAATACAAATTTTTATTGACAGTTTCATTATTTACATCTTAAAATTGGAGTATGAATATATTATATTGACAACAACAACTCTATATATATATTGTTCTGCCCCTGCTTTTTACAAACATGGTGCATGTTTCGAACGGTAATCTTCCTTTTTAAGGCATTGATCCTTTTTTGAGCTGACAAGAGTTTAGGAAACTTTAATATGATGGCACTGCACACAATAAATATTAAATAGTTGTCAAAAAATAAGATATCAATATTTCACATGAATGTGATCAATTTGGTGTGGTGTGGTCCGGTCCAAGTCCAACTGTCAACTGTGCTTGTTGTTACGTTCCACAGCTAATGGACTGGACTTGCCAAATACGGACAACTTCTCTTTTTGCTGATTTAGATTTCTTGTTTTCATCTTCCCAAACAAACAACGCAAGAAACTTTTAGTAATTTGTTTCTTCTTATCTTATGCATGCCATGGATTATATAATCTTCAATTATATAATTTAGCGTTCGTTCGTTAGTTGCTAACATTTGGTACCAAGCTCTTGGGCTTAAGAGGATAACTTCTACAATCCATATCATTCTCCTTTAAATAATACCATTAGTAACCATCACAGATATTTAGACTTCAACAGTTTTAAATGTTTATTGCACCTCAACCAATTCCAACTTTACATTGTGTTCATTGAATACAACTGTAGAGAGGGGTGGGGAGGAATAGAGGGATATACCTAAATGCATGCACCTATTTCTGGTAAGTCCCATCAAGCAATTGCACAAGTTGTATGGTTGCAAGTTTTTATTACCTTACAGCAAAAATGTGTCGTACATATTTCAGCAGTGCAAGAACCTCTTTGGAACAAAGTTAATATATATATACACACACAGTCCTACATGTACGCAATCTACGAACGTAGAGTTAAGTCAATCTACGACGATCGTAGAGTAATCACTCTACGATCTGAGGATTAACTCTACATTTTCTACGGTAGTAGAATGACTACTCTACGAGTAAGGTGACTTATTTCTACGATCATAAACAGTATAAATTTAAAACTGCACATCTATTTTATATATATATATAATTCGTCAACTAATACATTTCCGAAAAGTCAATTCTTGAATACCCACTGGGTAAAATATTCTCAGATTTTGCATGTGTGATATATGTTCCTTACTCCGAAGAACATCTATATAACAAAGTTAATATATATATATATATATATATAGAGAGAGAGAGAGAGAGTCAGTCCGGATCAGGTCCGGACTGGACCAAAATCCGGACTCTTTTTTTTGCCTTTTTTTTTAAAACAACTAAAATAAATAAATAAATAATTATGACACTGAAATTTTTTCATAATACAGTATTTTGGGTGTGATTTGAGTACTTATAACAAAATATGGTAATACAATCTGTGCGAACTGTACCACCATAAGTATCCAAAACACGTCCAAAACATTGTATTATAGAAAAATTTCAGTTCCATAAAATATTAAATTTTTTTTTAGTTGTTTAAAAAAAAAAGCAAAAAAAAAATAAAAAAAAAAGTTGGTCCGATTTTGATCAGGTCCGGGCTGTATATATATATAAAACATCCCGACTTCATTACAACCAAAGAAAGGACGAAGGAAAAAAAATTATGAACTATAATCTTAGAATCGTTCGAAGTGTATCACAAAGGTTTTGAATCGTTTGCTGCTCTTATGTTGCTTGCAGATCTTGAAGTGGCATCTCTTCGTAGCACCTGAATCAAAAAGTATGGATGGTCAAGGATAATAAACAGACGTTCCGTTAACAAGCAGATTGCAAAAAGAACATGTGTTCTCCACAAAAAATATATTCAAAGGTGCCAGTGTATCCAAATCTAAATGGGCTATATTTAGTAACAGTAGAATATTGGGCATCCCCTCCACAAGGAAATTTGAGTTGTAATGGATAAAATTTCAAATGGCAAACTAAAGGCTAATAGCTATGACAATATCAACAGAGAAAGTGGAGTTACATCTTGTGGTAAGCTAAAGCCTGCGCAAGATTCATTAGTATAGGACTTGAAGTGAGTCTTTGGTACACGCTTGGAGGGAGGGGAATCTGCAATACATCAAAGAGCCAAATAACCAACAGTCAAACTAACGATTGTGAGGTTTGCAGACAGATATAACCACACACTAGATAGATAGATAGAGAGAGAGAGAGAGAGAGAGACCTCATTTTGTCTACTCCTTCGCTTTTTAGATGTCCCCTCTCCAGTAAAGAGCTCTTGCATTGTTTCCACAGCAATGTTTCCACCATTATCCCGCTGCCGGCTTGCAATCACATTGTTTGACAACAGTGTGATGGGAGATATATCAGTTGCCCTTAAAAATGGGATGGGTACTGTATTACCAGCTGCATATATGGACCAAAGCTGCAATGACAGTAAAAAACAAATTAGCAAACCAGCCAATGTAGAAAAGCAAACAAAAGAAGTTATACAAAATAATGGATTCTACTGGCATATCCATCACTCTGAAAGCACAGAAGCTTTATCTGAGTACTAAATTGACAATTAACTTCAGCAGGACTTGGAGCACTATTGTTGTTTCCTTCTACAAACATTTGGCACAAATGGATATTCGTCACCTGGGGAAATATTAAGTTGAGAATGAAAATTACCTTATCTAATGCCTTCCTACTGACTGTTTCACTCTTCAATATGCCACTGCTTCCAACATTTGCCTGGGAACTGCTATTTTCATTGATTCTTTGCTCAGGAGAGGGAAACACTGAAGAAGAAGATGCTTGCACAGTCTTTGCAACATGTTGCGATTCTACATCTGCAGAAACTCCAACTGCATTGCTGACCCTGAAATAAATAAATTGTGCATACTTCAAAATAACTTGATTATCCATAACTTACTCATGAGACTGCGACCATAATAATATAATAATGAAACAGCCATAGCATATAGTGGTAAAAAGGAACATCAAAGGCTTCAATGTTTGTCTTTAAATTAAGTATAGATTATCCAGCACAGAATACATCAGCTCTGGGAAAAATTACCTATTTTTTTTAGGTGAATTTTTTTTAAATTTGTCTAGGAAATTTACTTGAGCTACAATTTTACCAGTATTCTCAAAAAAAAAATACTTGAGACAAAGCAAAGTAAAGGACCATGCATTTGAAATCTACTTCACTATGATTCTTTTTTTTTTTTGCCAAGTATTTTAGAATAAGAAAATTAGTGGTAAGGGAAGTACCATGGCTCAACTCGTTTAGGTCCTGTGCCACTGGTGGAGGTACTTCCAGCATGGCCCAGAGAAGGTGAGGGATCTTGGATGTTTGGTGCTGGTATTGTTTTATCCAGCTCAACACCACCACGAACTATTACAGTCCCAAAATCACCTAGTCAACACAGATTCACTTCCATCAAATATATAATTCAGAGCAAGTATTTTCAAGGACAAGAAGCATGGTAAGTTGGTAACACACTGACCTCGGAACATAAATAAAAGGGAAAAACAGTCATTCCTCTTGAAATTGAATATTAAGATGATTTACACTATACTTCAGCAAGAAATTAGGATGTTTTCCAATATAGGAATAGCGGTGCTGCCTCGCTAATAATTTGTGTTTGAAGTAACCACCAAAATGCGAATAATAATCACAAATATTAATAAACAGACTAAATTATATACTTCAATACTCTAGGGTGAGTTTTATCAAAGGAGGGGAGAATGATGCAGATGGGACAAAGGAAATTATTTAAGATTATTATTCAACATTATCGTTATTATTTAGAGATAAAAGTGATGTAATTATTTATTATATTTGGTAGAATATTCTAGAGCTTTAATTATAGTAGATATTATTAGAATTTTGTTTCCATATTTAATTAGATTGCCTAAGATTTTACTTGGTTGTTAAGTTTACGATTTTCTTATTGTCTTATATAAAGTGATGTAACCTATCATTTTGATATATACTGATTACTGAATGACTGGTTACTTTAAGCTTTGTACTTTTTGGCTTTTAGACTTATAATATCCTTTCTCTTTTTTCCTTTTCTCGCACGCGATGACGATGGAGGGTGAGGGATAGGATAGGGACTACGTTGTCGTCTCAGTTTTAGGATAGATTTGAGACAACGTTATTGTCTCAAATGTTTTTGTTGGATCTCTAGCAAACTTTGCAAAAGATGTAGGCTAAAAAAATTTGGTACGAAGAAAATAGGTTAATCACCATGTTTGACTTTGATACGAAATGATGCAAGGATGGAAGAACGAATAAAATAAGAATAATAAAGCTAAAAAGTCAAAGTCACGAAGCACAAGGCTTAAAATTCAATAATAACCAATAATTCAATATATCAAAATGATAGGTTACATGACATCACTTTATAGAGGACAATAAGAAAACCCTAAACTTAGGGACCAAATAAAATCCTGGGTAATCTAATTAAATATGGAAACAAAATCCATAATATCTATTATAATTAAAGCTCTAGCATATTCTACCTAATATAATAAATAGTAAAACAAAAACTCTAGGTGGACATGAAAATCGAATAAGTGAAATTCAAATACACTCATGTCTAATTTTCATGTCCAATTTTCTTGTCCACCTAGAAGAACTCATAGTAAAATCACTTTTAACCTAAATGATAACATGTAATATTTAATAACAATTCTAAATAATTCCTTTGTCCCATACTCCCATTCACATCACATTATAAGTTCACAAACACACTTTAGACACTTCCTAGATTCGAACCTAACCCAAAATAAGAGCCCAAAATCTCTAGAAACAGCTTGTCAAATATTTTAGACACATCCTACAGAACTACTCCGATGGGATTTTACAGCTAGTAGAGATATGATAATCTCAAATTTTGGATATTGAGATTCGGCCTTTGAGACACAATAGTTCACAAAACCCACATTGCCAATCCTATCCAATTAATGTTGTAGAAATCATATTATAGATTTGGAATAATACATATCCCACAAAGGACAAAGTCGGACAATAAATATAAGATGTACTACTCTACCTTCTCCAGACAGTTCTGCACCAGGTAATCTGTTGGCTATGTGAACAGCATCGGGAGGCCTGGACGGGACAGTGTCTCCATAGTCTTCATTCACTTTTTGACCTCCCATTGACTGTACAAATGAAATTGTAAATAGAAGATTTAAGAATTTTCCTAGACAGACATGTTCATGCTCACAGAGGGACATAGAGGTTTAATTTTCATACGCTATCTCCTGGCACGATGGTTCCTAAAGTAATATTTTGTGCTTCCAAAACCATTGATGACCTAACTTGCTTTGCTTTCTCCAGCTTGGGTAGCATTGCGGAAGCTCCACTTTTGCATTTTTCAATGAATTTGTGCTAATTTTTAAATCAGGAGACAATGAATACAAGTTAGATGAATTTGTGGAATAAAAATTTATACCTTCATGCAGTTACTCAACTTTAGTCTCTAAGTATATGGAGTCTAAATGTCTAATCATGCATTATGGATCTCTAATTATACGATGTTATGCTGAGACAGCAACATGATGATACTATCAGACTTCAGAAATCCATAAATGGTACAGCAAAATGAAATTTATTGGCAACTTCTTCCAAATTTGTATTCTTTAAGATACATAACATCACCTAGCCCCACACCTACCCAAATTTTCCAACCCCAACCCCATGAGAAAAGTAGAGAGAAGGAAAAAGGTGTTGAAAATAATTATTCAACATTACCTTTAGCATCCAGTTGCAGTGGGGCGAAGACGAGGTTCTTTTGTAAGGCATTTTGCAATGAAGTCATGGAACACAAGAGACCTACAAAAGTAAACTGCTTAAAGACTAACCAACAGTTTGTGTGATTTTTTTTAAAGACAGAATAAGAAATTATATCAGAAGAATAGAGACTACAGGTAGAGGTAGGACAAGGAGTCTACCCATTCTATAACCAATGATAAATTTTTTTTTTTTAAAAAAAAACTCTAAAAGAGCAGCTCACCAATCTCTAACAAAGATTGAACACAGAATGCTAGTAACCTATAGCATAGGCCCAAAGCGAAGAACGAAATGATCCAATATCTTAGCAATAGAGTACGTGATCTGACGTAAAACTAAATGATAAAGTCGCTAACTAGGAACTGAGTTGGAATACAGAACAGCATAGAGTAGCACCTAGAGGCCTAAGACCTTCCACATATTCCATTTACAATTCTTAAGTTAGACTCTGCATTTTAAAGTGAGAAAAGTTCTGCTTCTGGAACATATGAATGCCTTTGAAAACTTTACTTCACTACTTAATGAAACTTGCCCTGTAATTTTTCAGAAAAACAAAACATATTCATATTTGAGATAAGGAACAGTCTAAAGTATTTGTATCTCCGATCCACCACATGGCTATGGGTGGAGTAGCTCACTAAACTATTTTGCAAAAGGTTGGGAAAGTGTAGGTTTATGGTGACAGAATACCTTTTGCACCCTCCCTAGCCATAAAATTTTGCCTCACACATTGAAAGAAAACCAAAAGAAATGCAAACATGGGGACAAACAAAACAGCCAAGTGACTTGAATCACGAGTTTCCCAAGACCAACCTAGGAACCATCCCAAAATCACGACTGTTAGATAAGATGTGAGAACAAACCATTTCTCCTTATCCTCAAGCATTGGAGCTGGCTCAATAGATATCATGAACAATACCTAGGATAAGCAAAATTCATATATGTTAGGCCTCAAAAAAGGAGTCGGTCAAAAAATTTGAGAGAAACTTCAAAAATGAAGGGGTGGTTTTTCTATGCGGGGAGTAGCTTGACCATGTCTTTTACTTGTGTGGTCTGTAATTAAATCAAATACGAAATCCCAATTCAGGAACTAAAATCAAGATTTTAGTTTTATTTTCATGGTTTAACAACCCTATTCTAGTCTGCGTCATTCTCACAATTGACTTCGTAAGAACTAATCTGGATTCTTATCAACTAATAAAATGGGAAAAATATCTGCAAAGGGAATGGGGGGTGTCTTAATTAAGCAATCACAATAGGGTTGCATATCTGAATAGCAGAAGTATTATCACAATGAATCATGTTGTGTCATTTTCCTAGTACAAATTGATGGGGTATAAATCTAAATGCTCTAAGTACCATTCAGAATGGGGCAACTGGTCCACTTGATCTGATTCAACACTCAAAACGTAATACAATAATACACCAAAAAATTTGACAAATTTTAAGGGTCAAGTCAAACAAGAAACTTAAGAAATCCTAGGTGGCTGGTTACAACTTATACAATAATCATCTAGACCAACATTGCAACCCAGGCTTGACGTGTTTGCACATTTATTATCTAGCCTCCTTCAGACATAATATATCCGGTAAAGGGTAAGGCGTAAGACTTATAAAGATAGTGTGAGAAAGGAATGTGTTGCGTATAACAAGATTGCCATTGTAAGCAACAAAATATCATTAAGAATACAATAACTAGTATAGACAAATCCAAATGCTACAAGTTCATGCACTAACCCTCATGGGATGTACTCCTGATCTTGGAGGAAGACCCTGAAAATCAAAAATTAAAGAGAGTAAAGCTCAAGTAGTCAAGAACCGTATCCTAAGCAAAGTGGAATATCATGATAATATAAAGTTATAAACACAAACTTTGTCAAATATCTTCTTTCTTCCTCCCTTATCTAGGAGTTTGAGAAAAACTTCCCCGTTCATAACAAACTGGCTAAGGCAAGGCTAACTGATTCACCAGCTAAACACTACTCCCCTTTCTAGTTCTACATTCTTTCCAATTAATTTTAAACCACGACAGCTTTCATGCCGATGCTACAGAGCGTATTGACAAAAACCACCTAATCAACAAGAGACGGAGATCTGATTGAAAGCCAAACCAACTAGATTTTACAGTGGATTACAGAACAAAAAAAATTCAGTGGATTGCAGAACAAAACTGTAGATATACCTCTGCCATTTCAATTGCAGACACTCCTAGGGCCCACACATCCACCTGCAGAAGCATGCCAAAATTTACCAAACAGAGTTAGTCCAACCAGTAATTTTTTCATGATAAAATAACTATTTGTTGACCTTACAAAATATGTGACGCCCCCAAAATTAGGTATACATCACCCATCTTGAGTCGTCAGATACATAGTACAGAATACAAATACAACTTAATAATACAACTGTCGTGTATAATACGACAAAACATAAACTGTGAGTTTGAATACAAATATTATCTTCTAGAGAGTATTCATACTCAAAAGGAGTCCTCATTACATTTATTAACACACCATTACATAGAATAGTGAGGACTACTAACTAATACTATCATTCGGACCATCACTCCGTACCCCGACTTGTCCCAGCTACGTTCTCATTTCCTGAAGAGAACAGTGAAAGAAAGGGTGAGCTCAACTAGCCCAGTAAGAAATATTATGACTAAGATAATGCAGAATAAATTATCGTTAGCCTTCAACAATGTTAAACTGATAAAATATAATAGACATCAAGTTTAACTGTAGCGGAACAAGCAATCCATTAAAAGAGTCAAGTAGAAAATAAACTCTACTATCTTTTATGATTTAAAAGATTTTCCAACACTGTGATCGCTGAGACTCAGCTTAATAAAATAATCCACATCAACGAATCACCCCTGCACTACGGCTAAGGATATTCGTATATTCATTAATGGTCATGATCATGCCAACAACTGTCCATCAATGCACTACGGGCCAATGAGGACTTTTACCACATCATTTGTAACATTACGGTCATGATTATACCGAATAATCCCTGGTCATAATCATACCAAGTCCATCTATGCAATACATGCCACAGATGACTTTCAACATTTTATAAACATGAGGATGATGACAATGATATAAGAATTCAATAAAACAAGTTCAAGAATTAATTTATCCAGGAATTAACAACGTCCAAATTGTCAACATGATACTGCATTGTGGAGTAAAATTCAAGAATGCTTAGAAGAATATTTTCTTGAAAAGATACTGGATGAAACGCAACTATCAAGGATATTCCACAAATTTCATGGAGTATAGAAGTCAAAACTTAACCAACTGAGTATAATAAAGAATGGAATAACAAAAGAAATCACCATGCATGCGATAGACCGCACAGACAGGTTATTCCAACAGAATAATAAATAATGGAACCAGGTCCGGTGTAAAACACACAGACAGGATGTTCCAACAGAATAATAATAAAAACGGAACCAGGTCCGGTGTAAAACACACAGACAGGATGTTCCAACAGAATAATAAACGGAACCAGGTCCGGTGTAAAACACACAGACAGGATGTTCCAACAGAATAATAAACGGAACCAGGTCCGGTGTAAAACACACAGACAGGATGTTCCAACAGAATAACAAAGACAGAATAATAGAAGAATGTCACCAAGTATAGGGTATTCCGCATATACAGGTTATTCCAACAGAATAATAAAGAAATGGAATAACAGAAGTTCTCTTCTTGAATACAAAAGAATAATATCTCTTACCTTAAAAGAACTGGATATTGAAAAAGTGATGTAGCAGAATACTTTTATTCTCTCTCTCTTATTCTCTCTATACTTTCTCTCTCTATAGCTTGAATGAATTCGTGAAAAATAATGAAGCCCTAGGCCTCTATTTATAGAAAAACTGAGGGTGGCTCTTGGTCTTAACGAAGGGTCAAATGACTCTTGGTCTTAACGAAGGGTCAAATGACTCTTGGTAATATTGAAGGGACAACTACTATTGACGAAAGTAATTACTATTGACCAAGGTAAATACTATTGACGAAGGTAATTACTATTGACCAAGGTAAATACTATTGACGACGGTAATTACTATTGACGACGGCAATTACTATTGACGACGGTAATTACTATTGACGAATAGACTCTTAGATGATGACATATGGCCCCCCATAAAATAACCAAACTTACCACAACGTCTCAATAATATAACAGATGATACTATGACAATAATTTAAGAGATATGATGCAGCAATTACTGTAGCAATAATTGAGTATAGCTGAGTGACTTCTCACGTAAGCATCAATAATCAATACCGTGTGCTACTATGCAACCACGCGTATTACTGTACTTTTACTACCGAGTAGTTCAACAGTTTTAACGATTTTAACGTAATACCTCAGCTGTTATTTTTATAGAAAGATAATTTTGTCGTTTTCTCAATCCGACAATAATTCCGTTGTGGGGTCCACCAATGATTGTGCCGTCGTACGAATATTCCCCGACAAAAAGAATATTCTCCGACCAAACGAATATTTTATAACAACTTGCTTACTTTGCAAAATTTATAAATATTACCCACAACTATAACATTATATCAAATTAACTCCATAATATTCAAAAATGATATTTATAGAAAATTCAACTTTATTTATAAAAATTGGGGTCTTACAACCTCCCCTTCTTATGAAATTTCGCCCTCGAAATTAGGGTACGTACCTGGTATGTCGAAGAGGTAAGGATACCTTGATTTCATTTCTGATTCTAACTCCCAAGTCATTTCCTCAACATCGTGGTTTCTCCACAAAACTTTGACTTGAGGTATAACCTTGGAGCGTAGAATATGTTCCTTCTTATCCAAGATTTGAACAGGAACTTCTTCATACGTCAAATCCTCCGCTATTTCGTCCGGTTCTAACTCAATAATGTGGTTCGGGTCTTCCACATATTTACGTAACATGGATATGTGGAAAACGTTATGAACACGAGACATACTTGGCGGTAAAGCGAGTCTATAAGCCACAGTTCCTACTCGATCGAGGATTAAAAATGGACCGATGAATCGAGGATTTAGCTTTCCTCTCTTTCCAAATCTCGTAACTCCTTTCCATGGAGCAACACGTAAGAACACATGATCTCCTACATCAAATTCCACGTCCTTTCGATGAAGATCAGCATAACTCTTTTGTCGATCTTGTGAGGTTTTTATACGTTGTCGGATCGTTTGAATCTTTTCTGTAGTCATACGTACCAACTCCGGTCCCAACAACGTTGCTTCGCCCACCTCATCCCAGCATACTGGAGAACGACATTTTCTTCCATACAATGCTTCGAATGGAGCCATGCCAATACTTGCTTGATAACTGTTGTTGTAGGAAAACTCCACCAATGGTAAGAACTTGTCCCAACTTCCCTTGAAGTCAAAGACACAGAGTCTTAATAGATCTTCAAGAGTTTGAATAGTCCTCTCTGATTGTCCGTCCGTCTGAGGATGATATGCTGAACTAAATCGTAACTCCGTGCCCATAGCTTTTTGTAAACTAACCCAAAATCGTGAAGTGAATCTTGGGTCTCGGTCAGAAACTATGGATACTGGCATACCATGCAGTCTTACAATCTCGTTTATGTACATACGAGCAAGACGTTCAAGTGTATAAGTTTCTCGTATCGGTAAGAAATGAGCAGACTTGGTCAATCTATCAACAATGACCCAAATCGCATCAATACCTTGAGAAACCCTAGGAAGACCGGTAACGAAATCCATGGTAATGTGCTCCCACTTCCATTCTGGAATTTCAAGTGGTTGCAATGGACCTTTTGGTACTTGATGCTCCGCTTTGACTCGTTGACAAGTTAGACACCTTGAGATAAACAACGCTATCTCTCTCTTCATATTGCTCCACCAAAATGTATGACGAAGATCATGATACATTTTGGTACTTCCAGGATGGATTGCAAACGGTGTGTTGTGCGCCTCCATCATGATTTCATACTTTAAATCAGGGTTGTTAGGAACACAAAGTCTGGAGTTGACTCGAAGTATTCCTTCTTCATCGATTCTTGCTTCTGGTATAGCACCTTCTTGCACTTTCTTCTTCAAACGCATCAGCTCCAGGTCTGTAGCTTGAGCAGCTTTAACTTTATCGATTAAAGTCGGTTCTACTCGTATATTCGCCATCATCGCATGGGTCCCTGGAGTCTTTAACTCTATCTCCATCCTTTGCAAATCACACAAAATGGGTCTTTGTGTTGATAATATCGCACTCGTACTTGCATATGATCTTCTACTCAATGCGTCAGCTACCACGTTCGCTTTTCCAGGATGATATTGAATGGTATGATCATAATCTTTCAACAGTTCAAGCCAACGTCGTTGTCGCATGTTGAGTTCCTTTTGAGTGAAGAAATATTTGAGACTTTTATGATCCGTAAAGATCTCCACCTTCTCCCCATACAAGTAATGCCTCCAAATTTTAAGTGCAAAGACAACAGCTGCCAACTCTAGATCATGAGTAGGATAATTCCTCTCATATTCCTTGAGTTGTCTTGATGCATAGGCTATGACTTTTCCATGTTGCATGAGAACGCATCCCAACCCTTTGCTCGAAGCATCACTGTAGATGACAAATCCCTCCGAGCCAGATGGTATTGTTAGAACAGGTGCTGAAATGAGTCTCCTCTTGAGTTCTTGAAAACTTTGCTCACATTCTTCGCTCCAACCGAACTTTGTATCTTTCCGAGTCAGCTGAGTTAATGGAGTAGCGATTCGAGAAAATCCTTCCACGAATCTCCGATAATAACCAGCTAAACCGAGAAAGCTACGTACTTCGGTTACTGATTTAGGTTGCTCCCAGCTTTGAATAGCTTCAATCTTTGCCGGGTCAACCGATATTCCACGACTTGATACTACGTGCCCAAGGAATGCTACCTCCTCCAGCCAGAACTCGCATTTCTTCAACTTGGCATAAAGCTTGTATTCACGAAGCTTTTGGAGTACCAGCCTCAAGTGTTGCTCATGATCTTCACGGCTTTTGGAATAAATAAGGATGTCATCAATAAAGACGACCACAAAGTGATCCAAATATTCCTTGAATACCCGGTTCATCATATCCATGAAGGCAGCAGGAGCATTAGTCAATCCAAAAGACATAACTAAGAATTCATAATGCCCATACCGAGTTCTGAAGGCAGTCTTTGGAATATCCTCAGTTCTAACCTTCAGCTGATGATATCCAGAACGAAGATCGATCTTTGAAAAGAATTGTGCTCCTTGCAACTGGTCAAACAGGTCATCAATACGTGGCAATGGGTACCTATTTTTGATGGTGACATGATTCAACTCCCGATAATCAATACAAAGTCGCATACTCCCATCTTTCTTCTTCACGAACAGAACAGGAGCACCCCAAGGAGAAGTACTAGGACGAATAAAACCAATGTCTAACAATTCCTGCAGTTGGGTCTTTAACTCCTGAAGTTCAATAGGAGCCATTCGATATGGAGCTTTGGAAATGGGTTTTGTACCGGGTTCAAGGTCGATACAAAATTCAATTTCACGCTCTGGGGGTAGGCCAGGAAGTTCTTCAGGGAATACGTCAGGGAATTTATTAACAATAGAAATATCATTCAAAACTGACGTATTTTTGTTTAGATCTGTGACATGAGCTAAGAAAGCTTGACATCCGTTTTTCAATAAACGAATAGCTTTATGGCTTGAGATGACAGCGATTGATTTTAATGGTTTGGTTGCTTGAATTCGCATAATAGGTCGATTAGGAATATGAAAGCTAACAACCTTACGAAAACAATCAATTTTTGCATAATGAGTAGTTAACCAATCAATCCCTAGAATCACGTCAAATGCAAGTATTTTTAATGAAATCAGATCGATAGGTAATGTGTGGGTACCAACTTGAACCAAACAAGACTTATAACCAGTGGAGGTAATGAAGGTTTCTCCCAACGGAGTTTCCACAGATAAGTCAAAGTCTAATTTCTCCGGAATCAAATTTAATCGATGAGCGCAAGTAGGAGAAATAAAAGAATGGGTTGAACCGGTATCAAATAAAGTATAAACTTCTTTAGAGTTTATGATAAGCTTACCCGTGATGACCTCATTCGGGTTCCTTGCTCTCTGGGAGTTCACAACAAACGCTCTCCCTTGCACAACCGGTTTTGACTTTTCTGGGACGGCTTTTGGTGCCTCCATCCTAGCTGAATTTGTTTTCGGTAAACGACAAAATCGGGCTAAATGACCTTCTCTTCCACAATTATAACATGCTTTGGACGGCATCGCGCAGTTTGGACTGATGTGTCCCTCCCCTCCGCATTTGAAACATATGATAGGTGGTCGTTCTCCTTCCTTAACGACAGGTGCTGGTGCTGACGTCTTTCCGTCATTGTTGAATCTCCTCTTCTTGAAATGTCCATTCTTATTGTTTTGGCCCTGATTACCACCGAAGTGGTTACCATTTCTGGCCTGTTGATTCCCTCCACGCTTGTTGTCACCGCTTCGATGACTGCTCTCACTGGTATTATCATTTTGCCGGCTGCTCTCTTTTGGTTGCGTTGTCTCGTTATCGCGCTCCACCAACTGAGCCCTATTTACAACATCTGAATACAAACACAGTTTATGAGAAACAAGATGTTGACGTATCTCCGGCTTCAAACCTCTTAAAAACATCCGCGTCATTCTTTCTTCATTATCCACCAGGTGGGACGCAAACCGGGATAACTCCGCAAATTTTGCCTCGTACTGCGACACGGTCATATTATTCTGCTCCAATTTGATGAACTCCACCTCCTTCATGTGACGAATACTCTCGGGAAAGTATTTGTCGTTAAACAGATCTTGAAACTTCTCCCAAGACATCTTCAGTGCGGCAGGTTGAGTACGCTTTATCGATTCCCACCAGTAATCTGCCTCTCCTCGCAACATAAAGGCGGCAAAGGGAACCTTTTGCTCCTCGGAGCAACCCAAGACATCAAATATCTTGGTGATCTGCTTTATCCATGTTTCAGCTACAAGTGGTTTGGGTTCTCCCTTAAACTCCGGTGGTCCCAGCTCCTTAAACTGTTTAGCGGTGACCGCCTGAGAGTTTCCAGTATTTTCACCTACGTTGTGGACAGGAGCCGCTTTCACCTGTTGTTGCATGAATTGCATAAAGCCTCTGAACATTTGATCATTCATCATTTGGTCAGTGTTGTTGTTTGCATGAGGATTGACACCTTCCTGATGCACATTATCCTGATTATTGATATGTGGTGAATCAACAGTCGTCTGTGCTCCATTGCTATTCTCAACATTCTCAGATGCCATTTTCAGATACTGTCACAAAATAAAAATTAATTGATATGTCATATATTATCCTTATATTATGACCGACCAATTAAATACCATGCAAATAAACTTAGGTATGTCATACTAGCGAAGGAATTCCCCGTCTCTCCCCTCCTAGTTCTATTCTCACATCTTAGCCAGGGATCATATCCCTAAGCTCTGATACCAACTGTGACGCCCCCAAAATTAGGTATACATCACCCATCTTGAGTCGTCAGATACATAGTACAGAATACAAATACAACTTAATAATACAACTGTCGTGTACAATACGACAAAACATAAACTGTGAGTTTGAATACAAATATTATCTTCTAGAGAGTATTCATACTCAAAAGGAGTCCTCATTACATTTATTAACACACCATTACATAGAATAGTGAGGACTACTAACTAATACTATCATTCGGACCATCACTCCGTACCCCGACTTGTCCCAGCTACGTTCTCATTTCCTGAAGAGAACAGTGAAAGAAAGGGTGAGCTCAACTAGCCCAGTAAGAAATATTATGACTAAGATAATGCAGAATAAATTATCATTAGCCTTCAACAATGTTAAACTGATAAAATATAATAGACATCAAGTTTAACTGTAGCGGAACAAGCAATCCATTAAAAGAGTCAAGTAGAAAATAAACTCTACTATCTTTTATGATTTAAAAGATTTTCCAACACTGTGATCGCTGAGACTCAGCTTAATAAAATAATCCACATCATCGAATCACCCCTGCACTACGGCCAAGGATATTCGTATATTCATTAATGGTCATGATCATGCCAACAACTGTCCATCAATGCACTACGGGCCAATGAGGACTTTTACCACATCATTTGTAACATTACGGTCATGATTATACCGAATAATCCCTGGTCATAATCATACCAAGTCCATCTATGCAATACATGCCACAGATGACTTTCAACATTTTATAAACATGAGGATGATGACAATGATATAAGAATTCAATAAAACAAGTTCAAGAATTAATTTATCCAGGAATTAACAACGTCCAAATTGTCAACATGATACTGCATTGTGGAGTAAAATTCAAGAATGCTTAGAAGAATATTTTCTTGAAAAGATACTGGATGAAACGCAACTATCAAGGATATTCCACAAATTTCATGGAGTATAGAAGTCAAAACTTAACCAACTGAGTATAATAAAGAATGGAATAACAAAAGAAATCACCATGCATGCGATAGACCGCACAGACAGGTTATTCCAACAGAATAATAAATAATGGAACCAGGTCCGGTGTAAAACGCACAGACAGGATGTTCCAACAGAATAATAATAAAAACGGAACCAGGTCCGGTGTAAAACACACAGACAGGATGTTCCAACAGAATAATAAACGGAACCAGGTCCGGTGTAAAACACACAGACAGGATGTTCCAACAGAATAATAAACGGAACCAGGTCCGGTGTAAAACACACAGACAGGATGTTCCAACAGAATAACAAAGACAGAATAATAGAAGAATGTCACCAAGTATAGGGTATTCCGCATATACAGGTTATTCCAACAGAATAATAAAGAAATGGAATAACAGAAGTTCTCTTCTTGAATACAAAAGAATAATATCTCTTACCTTAAAAGAACTGGATATTGAAAAAGTGATGTAGCAGAATACTTTTATTCTCTCTCTCTTATTCTCTCTATACTTTCTCTCTCTATAGCTTGAATGAATTCGTGAAAAATAATGAAGCCCTAGGCCTCTATTTATAGAAAAACTGAGGGTGGCTCTTGGTCTTAACGAAGGGTCAAATGACTCTTGGTCTTAACGAAGGGTCAAATGACTCTTGGTAATATTGAAGGGACAACTACTATTGACGAAAGTAATTACTATTGACCAAGGTAAATACTATTGACGAAGGTAATTACTATTGACCAAGGTAAATACTATTGACGACGGTAATTACTATTGACGAATAGACTCTTAGATGATGACATATGGCCCCCCATAAAATAACCAAAATTACCACAACGTCTCAATAATATAACAGATGATACTATGACAATAATTTAAGAGATATGATGCAGCAATTACTGTAGCAATAATTGAGTATAGCTGAGTGACTTCTCACGTAAGCATCAATAATCAATACCGTGTGCTACTATGCAACCACGCGTATTACTGTACTTTTACTACCGAGTAGTTCAACAGTTTTAACGATTTTAACGTAATACCTCAGCTGTTATTTTTATAGAAAGATAATTTTGTCGTTTTCTCAATCCGACAATAATTCCGTTGTGGGGTCCACCAATGATTGTGCCGTCGTACGAATATTCCCCGACAAAAAGAATATTCTCCGACCAAACGAATATTTTATAACAACTTGCTTACTTTGCAAAATTTATAAATATTACCCACAACTATAACATTATATCAAATTAACTCCATAATATTCAAAAATGATATTTATAGAAAATTCAACTTTATTTATAAAAATTGGGGTCTTACAAAATAAACAACCTAAATTTTAATGAATTATCACTCATATTATATAACTGGATTTTGTAGAAGTATATTTGTACAAAGCATATAACAAATTAGTGAAAAATGGTAACTGTCTAGTATCTACTGAGTCTTTATATTAGCATTTACTTGTGTGCCGTCATACAAACAATTGCATTTCAAAGTGCAATCTGTTTGCACAAGCTTAGATGCACGTATTGCCTTCTCAATGGCTTCTTGATTGACATATATTGCCAAGTGAGCTCGTGACGATTGTTAATGTGATTTCTTTCTTTAGCAGATGATCAAATTATTTTCTTCTTTGTCTTTCGCTTTTAAAAAAAGAATCATGTTTATCTATATTGCAACCAGATACAAAGGATCCTGCACCCTTGATAGAGATAAGTGGCAGAAACCATATGAAGTTCTTGGAGTCTAGGGGTATAACGGTTTTTGTTGGAGATGGGTCACACTAATGGTCCGTGGGGCTTACCTTATTTATTTTTTGGTAAAGATTCACATCTCTTACAACCGACATGTGAAAGAACTATTAAATGTTCTAGAGTTATTCCATAAAAATATTGGTATGGATCCAGATAGTAGTCCAAGTCCTATCAGGATAAGGACTGATGCAGTACAGCATAAAGTCAAGTAATGCTTTCTATTAATTGGAGAACAAGTAATGAAGATTTAAGCCAGTGTTTTCTATGGATTTGAGATGCAATTCCAACCTCAGGTACGATGCAGTGATTCCAAGAGTTTCTTTTCCTTTTCTTCTCTTCTTCTTCATCAATTGATACCCTTCCATATTTGTGAAATGAACCTAAAATCATAATTTCTGCCCTATAAACTCTTAATTCACAAAGTCCAAAATTCTGTAAATGACAGCTAGAACTAATGGAAAACCCTAAGTTACAGTTCACAGATACCAGCACCAAGAAAACCCCAGAAAATTTCCTCATTTTAGGCTTTTAGCACTTACGCAAAGTCTGAATTCCTAAAACCTTTTACAAGTTACAAACTCCAACATAAGTATCCAATTTTTAACCCTAAAAATCCATCAAAGTGAAGCCTAGAATTCTACTTAAATATTCTATAACATCCTTCAGGTGGCAGGTGGAATAGACTCCGGCCTATGCTAAAAAAGTAGAGTGGTGTTCCAAGTCGAGAGTTTTTCTTGTGACTTTTTTTTAGTAACACACACTAAAGAAGGGGCCTCAACCTAATAAACAAATTGTTTACAAAGAGATAAAAGCCACTTTGAAGTATTAACTTTTAGCCTCAACAACTAGTTATTACTTGATTCATAACAAAACCTAGTTCCCCAAAAGTAGGCTGGCTCAAAAGTAGTCATCAAAATATACATAAATGCTGCATCATTAAAAGCTAATATCTCTTTTATCCGAAAAGGTAAACGAATCCAGATAGCTAAATAATTAAATATTCCTGTTAGCTGCTATTCAGGAAGCATAAAATTATGGTTATGCTAATAGACATGCATGTGATATTTCTAGCTACCATTGGTATAAAGAGGTGCAAAGAAAACTAGAGAGGCCGAGAAACTAAAAAACAAACATCAAATGCAGGTGAACCTTACAAAGTACACACTACCTTTCCATCATATCGGCTCTCCTGAATAACTTCTGAAGCCATCCACTGGGGAGTGCCAATAAACTGAGATATGTACAGGGTAAGAATGAGAACTTCGAACAATTGACAACGATATCATCATCAAAAGTCTAAACAATTCATAAATCATAAGCAACTGATACAACACAGGACACGACAACAAATCTTTAAGGACATATGATTGAATATGAAGATGATTGTAGGAAACAAGAATTAGAAACTTTATTTGTATTTCTCCAGATCAGTAAAAAGAATTAGAAACATTGTTAGAATTCATTGCAGAAAATAGGATTAAATGGTTATTCGTGGAATGCGTGTTTTCATCAATAAATAGTATTTTCTTTATTGAAACAGATTTGTATAAATTTTTATTTTTATTTTTTTTGTAAGTAACTGATTCGTATAAATGATTACCAAAGGAAATTCTTTTTTCTCAAATTTCCATCTTAACTAAACTCATTCAGGTCTAGGATAAAATTTATACTTTTCTCTTTCATGTTGAATATCATTGCCAATTATTAATTTTAGTGTAATGTCATATTCAGCCACCAAGTAGGCTACGAGGGTAACTATAATATCAATGTTAAATGAATCCTAATAATTGAAGTGAATCACTAAGGTATTAGTTAAAGGGAAAAAAATTAATTAGCCTTACAGTATTCTGCCAGATATGAAAACAAAAGCGCATACAATGGCTTTCTTAATTTCAAGGATCAACAATCACGTTTCATATGTCTTGAACCATAAAAACTAAATCAACAAGCATCTATATATCTGAGGATGTGTAAAAATGAAAATTAAATTCTTCTATATCTATTTTTTTTGGGAAATCTAATATAAATTCATTACTTCTTGATTCTGGACATCTAAAAATTACAAAAAATAAAAAAATTCAATCGAATCTATTGAAAGCAATCTTTTCTATGACTGGATGCTTGTACCTAGACCCAACAAAATGGATGAGAACCCAATGGGAAACCCATAACCACCCATAATAATGGGGTTGGGTTCATATATATCAAAAGGTAAAAATAAATGGTCCAACCCACATCCACCCACTTATTATATAGGTCGATGTGGGCTGCCCATGGACCCTATTTATGTTTACTAGTCACCTGGCACACGCGATGTGTGCTTTAAATTTTTCATTATAATATCAAAAAACAAAATTAATGACAAACCATGTTCAAAATAAAATAAAGAGAGAATAAAAAAAGGAACCTGATTTAATTATGTGAGAGAGATTGATAAAGATTATAGGTGTTGGGATAGATTTAGTGGAGATAAAATAGGAGATTAAATTATATCTTGTGAAAACAGTTTTTTGGAGCAAACGTGGGAGTAAACATGTATTTTTTAGGATAAAACTTTACACATGCCAGTGAATTAATTTGAGTTTGTTAAATTTTAACCTAAAGTCTGACCCAAAATACCAAGTTGGCAGTTTAAAAAAGCTGGATGCTTTATATATAGAGATAATACTTTATGCAAAGCATTTCCGCACAATCTCTTCCGCCCTAGTTCCCAAATTATAACAGTGAAGATGTTGGAAAAGGAGCAACTCAGTAGACCCATCGATCTTTAATCCCTACCTTGTGTCCTTTTGATCTTCTTCTTATTCTCTTGCCATATTTACATATACTACTGTATCATATTAGCAATGTTCGAATTTTTCAAGTTGAGCTACTAATTTTAGTAAAAAAGAATTAGTGGAGCGATCTCAAATAACAAGCTAATCAGTTAATCGCAACCGTATAGAAATAAAAATAACATTGCTTGCAAATATATTTTCAAGTAAAATATATAAATAACTAAAGCTATACAAATGGAGTTTGATTCAGTAGAAGTTTTCTAGATCATCCTCCTACCAACAGGAGATTACAAGTTCATACTCACAAATGATAACGTAAATATTGAAACAATAAAAAGCAAAGTCTAAAATTTTAGAAAGAGAAAATGTTTCAAATTTTAGAGAGAAAATCATATAAATTTTAGAGAAAGAAACTAAAGACAGGAGAAAAGTTTTTAAGGAAAATGTGAGGAATCCAAATATACAATTATTAATTCTCATGTTTCAATTTGAATATATGGGTGTGCCCATATCCACCCATATCCATTTATAACCCACTTAATTTTCAACCCATATAAACTCAAATCCATTTATGTCTGCCCAAACCCATCCATTTGTTGGGCCTACCAAACCTAAGAGAAATCAAATTGCCAAAACATTACCAAGATATCTAGACTGAGAGCCACAAAACTCAATTTTCAGGTTATTAAATATGGAAGGAACAAATTTGCAAAGTTGCAGCTGTAATATCTATAAATCAGCTGAACAATAGGAATACCGTGTTACGCTTTGACATGGTTCTGGTCAGTTGTGCAGCAATGCCAAAATCACCTGCTCAGATAACAAAATTGCACCAAATGTTTGAATCGGTATGCTATTATAAGCAAAAGATCTACAAGATGTCAACACCAACAAATATTAGGTTGTGGCAATGAAGAACAAATACTTCTACTACTGTAAGTATCTGTATCCGTCTATCAGATATGTATCAGATACGAAGACTCCCAACACTTTGTACAGTATTGTAGATGTGTTTGCAATCTGGAAATCATATAGAAAATAGGACATGTATTTAATTTTTTTTGTATACTAATTAAAGTATCTCCAACAAGCCTAAATGTTGACATTATTTATGTGAAATAAGTATAATTGCTAAAAGAAAGTATTAAAGATATTGAATAATGAATAGGGTTGGAAAGAAGAAAGAGAAAAGAGGAGGTTGAAGTAAAACTCTTGATATTATTGCTTAATGGATTCTGAGTACATAGGGAGTATTTACTATAACCCTAATTAACTAATGGGGTAAATACGTAAATTATACAAAATCAACCAAAAGAAACATCTTTTGCCTAATAATTGACTGCTGCCCGACACTTATCTTGGCGTCGGATGGTACCCAAAACACTCCATAGAACTTGCACGATCGCCAACGCCAATTAATCAGTGCCAGTCGGTAAACATTTTGAGAAAATTTATATGAACCTATACACACATCGTCAGAAACCTAAATGTCGGACGGTTATAAGCCGAGTGCCACTGGCTGCCAAATTTATTCAGAGAACATGATGCCAAGACCAAGAGAATTAGTAACACCAACTAAGTGTTGACTGGCTGTTGGCTGTCCTTTATGCCCAAATACTAATTAACTCTAACCCTTTTTAACATGATCACGTGAATTTTTATCGAACAGAAAAAACAAAAAAAAAAACATTTAGTCCCTTATCCAATAAAAAAGAAAAATACTTGTTTACTCAAGTCAAACAAAAGTAAGACAGATGAAAATTTTGATTAAAAAATCTTTTCTTTTTATTTTTTTGGTCGGTACAAGTAAATTTGATTAAAAACTCTTGTATAAAGGGGAAGAACATTAATCACAAATTGTTAGTGTATATTGAAAATTGACGTATCGCGGGTGAATTCATATATTATTGTGACATATTTCAGTCACAAATATGTAACCACATCTGGAATTCTTAGATTCGTGGTAACTGGTATAAATCCATTCCTACCAACATCCACTTGGAAAGACAAAAAGGAAAAATGATTCACGACTTTACTTTTTGAATTATGGAAACTGCTATTCTATAGAATTATAAAAAACTTACCCAACTTGACCTCTCCTTGTTCAGTCAACAAGATATTTCCACCTTTAATATCTCTATGTACCTTGAAAATTGAGTGCAAATATGATAAACCCTACATGAAATGGAACAGTTGCTCAGCACAAACATAAGTTAGGCAAGCAATTCATATATTTGATCTTAAAACTTCACCACTCCTTGTTGACTCACTCAATCGGGCTCCATATTGATACCAATAACAAATTGATATCAGGCTGTCGGTTTTGATAAGACAATCCAATTATCCAAGGATCTAGATAGCCAATATAGAGATCGTGGAAGAAATATAGTATCCTAAGATCCTTGACCATATATATGTATATGGACAAACTAGGGCACACGAAAATCTCGGAAAAAGCCCAACGGATACTTTTTTTCTATTGGGTTGAAAGAAGTTGCAAGTGGGGCATTGTAAAAAAAAGATTCTCACCACCCCCCATATACAACTTTCCTCTTTAAGGGAAACAAGTCACATCCGGGGCTTTTCTGGGATTATTTCCAGTGCCACTATTTTTATTATATGTATATTTGGTAGATTTAGTTAGCATATAAGCAAGCATAACTATATGAAGGTCATAACTTTGCATTCTCTTAAACAAGTGTCAATAAAAAGATTTCCACCAGGTTTATGATTTACTACAAGCATAAATGACTCTATTTTCAATAAAAGCCTTTAACATTACCTTCAGTGCTTCCCTACAAATATATGCTATTTGGACCTCCTCTAAAGCCTCATCGGTAATGTTCATTAAGTCAGCAACGCTTCCACCACCACAATACTCCATCACAATCTGTGACCAGAATTAAACATCAAATATATTTTGATATAATGAAAAGAAAGGAAGGAAACAAAAGCACTTTTCATTACTCATTTCTTAACTATAATCAAATGACAAAGCCAAGCTATAAACTGTGATGCTTATTCGTACCCATAGGTACTCTTCACCCTGGTAGCTTCCTAGATAGCGAACAACATTGGGATGACTGCATTGCTGCAACATCTCAATTTCGCCACGAATTTCTTCATATCCCTCCTCCTGTTAACATAAATACGTTGCAAAATTCACTTACATAGTCCATCAATCAAATTCAACTACACGGGAACAATGACAAGGTAATATACCCCTTCACTTAATGAAATCACTTTAATAGCAACCAACTCCAAGGTTTTCAAATTCCGAGCTTTGTAAACAGCACCATAAGAACCCTTCCCTGCCATTTACAAAAACCCCAGCAACAGAGCCACCAATAATTAATTTATTATTCAATTTTTCACCGAAAATTAAATGAATATGACATATAGCATCATATAATCTTCCATTTACAAAAACCCCAGTAACATAAACACCAATAATTAATTTATTATTCAATTTTCACCCAAAATTAAATGAATATGACATATAACATCATATAATCCTCCCTAAACCAGAACTAATACAGTTTCTTGACTGTGGTAAACAATGACAAAAACTATATTTAAAACCAAAATAAATCCGTACTAATTCAGCTTCTTAAACAAATATAAGTAAATATATAATTCATCTGTAGAGTATTAGTTACACAAAAAACCCAAGCAATTAAGCTGCAAAAAATGCTAAAATATCACATTAACTCAAACTTCAATATATAATTGACAAAGAGACTATGCAATCAAAATTTACCAAGTTCGTGGAGCAATTCGAACTTAGTAGAAGGATCTTCCCTTGTAAGACTATCTGGAATCGAGCTGGAGGACACTTTACTCGTCTGTTTCCGCAATTTCCGTTCCTCTTCCTGTGAATTTGACGCCTGCATACTAGCCACTGCCCTGCTCATCGTCGAAGCACCTCCGCCACCACTAGTCCGCCGCACCACCGTTCTACTAACTGTCCCCGATACCGATAACTCTCTTTCTCTATCCTTCTTCACCGTAGATCTCACCACAAATGTAGAGAGGTTATCGTCATTATCCCGATGGCTGAATTGCGGCGGCTTTCGCGAATAAGGAGAATGATTGCGATCGGACTTGACGATCATAGTGCCGGAGATGGGTCCAGATACGTCGTACTGGTTGTCGAAATCCTTGGGTATGCGTTTGAGGAGAGGAGGGAGAGATTCGTCGTCATCTTCCTCGTCGGCTGGATCGTCTTTACGGAGCATAGTTGCGAAAATGTTTGGTTCTTCGTTAGGGTTTGTGCTTTTGCCTAGCTGTTCGTCGTCGTTGTGAATGACGAATGTGGAGTAGATGTCAGATGATTTGCCAGGGGATTTCCGGCTCTGGAGAGAGCTGCCGGAGAATTCCATTATATGCGTCACATTTGTGTGTTACGTATGTCCTATAAAGTTAGCTATTCTTTAAGACGAAGAAGAAGAGACCATTGCTGAGCAAGCTGGAGACTGGAACTGGAACTGCCACTGATCAGCGGTGGCAAATGGCAAGCTGGACTCTGGACGTGTAGTCGAGTCGAAAGTTAGAACAATATAGTTGGACTTGCGCTTGGTTCTGTAGGTCCAGAAGGCTTATGCAGCAATTAATATGTACGAATAATATACCGGACCAATTACATATTATAGTACAGTACATTTATAAAAATAATTATAAAAATTATACACTAATAAAATAATTACAAAAATATAACATTTTATCATATATATTTACAATACTAATATATTTAGGAGTCCTTAATTTAAGGGATAAATATTAATGGCTGACATAGCAAAAAGTTATTTTTTTTGAATCGCGTGATAACCGCTTATCATTTGTATGGAACTCTGCAGTTACCAAACCCCTTTTGCATGCTGAAACCCTTGTTTCTCTCCTCTGTCGCGACTAAACGTAAGGGTTCTTGTTTCTGGTAATTGTTCTTCATTTTTGTTCGTGCGTTTTTCATCTCTATCATATTTGTTTAGTTGTTCGGCATACTCGTTGAGTTGTTCGTCATTGTAGTTGTTACTCGTTACTCGTCTGGTTCATTGTCGTTGTTACTCGTTTGGTTCATTGTCGTTGTTACTCGTTATTCTTCTCCATTGATCGACTCTGGTGTTTATTATTGCTTCAAGTGAGTATTTTCTTAATAGTTTAATGTATTATATATTAAAGTAGTTTACTAACATAATGGAGTACTCATTGTGTTGGTTTGTGTTGTTTTTATATTTTGTATAGAATGGTTGATACAAGGAAGAAGGATGGAAAGAGGAAAAGGATCGTGGAGGGTGATTCTGTTAAGAACTTGAAGAAGTTTGTTGTGCAGAGCAAGTGGAAGGGAAAGGGGAAGGATGTAGGTAATAAATCGAGTAAAAATGAAAGTAGTTTGGTGATACATAGTGATATCAAACATTCCGAAATGCAATTAGATTCTGATTTTGATGTCGCTGTTAAGAATGCAGCTCAAGTTCTTATCCAGAAGATAATTCCAACTCAACGAATTTTAAAGGTGTGTTAATTTAAATGTTGTTATTGTTTACTGTATAATACTTAATTGGTTACTGTATAATGCTTAATTGGTTACTGCATAATATTAATGATTAATGCTTGGTAACCACATGATTGGTAACCAATGCATTAGACAATAACCACCATGTTGTATGAAGGTAACCAAAACTGACTTGGTTAATGTCTTATGATGTATTGGTTACTGTCTTATGAGTGTGTCTTGGTTACTGTCTAATGATGTCTTGGTTACTGTATAATGATTTATTGGTTACTGTCTTATGAGTGTCTTGATTACTGTCTAATGATGTCTTGGTTACTGTCTTATGATGTATTGGTTACTGTCTTTTGATGTCTTGGTTACTGTCTAATGATTTCTTGGTTACTGTCTTATGTGTGTCTTGATTACTGTCTAATGATGTATTGATTTCTGTCTTATGATGACTTGATTACTGTCTTATGATGTCTTGGTTACTGTCTAACCAGTATATTGTCTAAAGCTGTATTGGTTACTGTGTAACATTGTATTGGTTACTGTATAATGCTGAATGGGTTACTGACTAATGCTGTTTTGGTTACTACATAATATTTCTGAGTAATGATTAGTAAGCATATTGTTGGTAACCAATGTATTAGACAGTAACCAGCATGTTGCATGAAGGTAATTAAGACAACATTAATAAGTAACCAATTTACATTGGTTATGTTATTGCAACATGATGTTTAATGTATAATGTTGTCTTGCTTACTGTCTTGGTTACTGTCTAATGATTTATTTGTTGTTGTCTAACTATTATATTGTGTAATGTTGTATTGGTTACTGTCTAATGCTGGATTAGTTACTGATTAATAATTTTTTGTTTACTGACTAAAGCTATATTGGTTACTTGTATATGTTGTTTTGGTTACTATCATATGATTGGTTGGTTAACTTTGTAATTCTGATTTTGTTTACTTGCAGTTATGAGATCTTTATTACGAGAAATGCAACAAAAAATTCACCGGAAAAGTGATATATTGGTGCAAGACCCCGAATTTTATGAAATAAAAGTATTCAATTTTTCTTATAATTACTATTCAGTAAATGGTTAAATTGATAAATGTTAAAGTTAAGGGTGATATATGAATTTTTTTTCAAAATACACAAGTGGTTATAAAATATTCATTGTTGTCGGAGAATATTCGTTTGGTCGTGAAATATTCTTTTTGTCGGGAATATCCGTACGACGGCGCAGTCATTTGTGGGCCCCATAACAGAATAACTGTTGAATGAAGATAACGATAAAATTGAGTTTTTATAAATAACGGCGTAGTAAACATTGTTGGAATACCCGGTGGTTAAAATACAGTAATACGCGTGTTTGCACAGTAGCACACGGTTTTACACAGTATTTTTGAATTATTGATCCTTACGTAAGAAGGCACTACTCAATAATTGTCATAGTAATTACTATTCAATATTTTATTTTATTGATTCAATAATTGCTGCGTTAATATTTTATATTATTGTTGTTTCAATAATTGTCACTGCACAGTATTTCCCATTATCATATCAATAATTAATATTATTTGAATAATATTATTAGATAACATTATTGGTAATGTCTAGAAAGTTCTGTCTAAGGAGAGGTTTGGTAACCTAATTGCGCGCCAGTAAGAAAAAATTCTTATTGGAAAGCCCCCTCTTTCCTGGGAACGGCCTGATTGTCATAAATGTGATTCTGTAATATTATTTGTGAATAATTAATTATTGATTCATATGATAACGAAATATTTATTTTATGTGGATATAAATGAGGGATATATTTTTGTGGTTAAAAAAGAAGGAGTTTGTAAGACCCCAACTTATTAATGAATAAAATCAAATTTTCTCTAAATATTATTGTGAATAATAAGGGGTTAATTTGATATAATACTTTGGTTATGGGTGAAATGTGTAAATTTTGCAAAATAAGCAAGTGGTTATAAAATATTTATTTTTGGTCGGTGAATATTCGGTTGGTCGTGGAATATTCTTGCTGTCGGGGAATATTCGTACGACGACGCAGCCTTGTGTGGGCCCCATAACGGAAAGCGATTGGATGAAGAAAACGACAAGTATAAGTTGTTTATAAATAACGGCGTAGTTGTTACCGTTAATACTGTTGGAATACCGGTGGTTAAAAATACAGTAATAACGCGTGGTTGCACAGTAGCACACGGTATTGCACAGTATATTGAATTATTGATTCGTACGTAAGAAGGCACTACTCAATAATTGTTACAGTAGTTATTGTTCAATATTTTATTTTATTGATTCAATAATTGCTGCGTTGATATTTTATATTATTGTTGTTTCAATAATTGTTGCTGCACAGTATTTTCATTTATCAGATCAATAATTCATATTATTTGAATAATATTATTAGATAACATTATTGGCAATGTCTAGAAAGTTCTGTCTAAGGAGAGGTTTGGTCATCTAATTGCGCGCCAGTAAGGAGAAATCCTTATTGGAAAGCCCCCTCTTTCCTGGGAACGGCCTGGTTGTCATAAATGTGATTCTGTAATATTATTTGTGAATAATTAATTATTGATTCATATGATAAGGAAATATTTATTTTATGTGGATATAAATGAGGGATATATTTTTGTGGTTAAAAATGAAGGAGTTAATGTTGAGGTTTTTATCAGTATTTTTGTCGGAATGGAGGTATTAAAAATCAGGGTTTTTGAGATATTTGCGGGGGTTATAATTTTTAATCCGACCGTTGGATCGTGGTAATTTTTGGATATGTTATACATATATAAGTTGAGTATATGTCCACAAATTTTGAACCGTTAAAAATGAACGTATGATTTATTATGAATTTTACAAGATGACTGGTTCAGAAATTGTTGAATTTTCGGAGTTTATCATTTTGATGGAAAATTCTAGAATTGGTGGGCCCCACTTGTGGTTGGTGAAGAAATGTGCTGAATTATATTTCAAATGTGGTGGGTGGGAATAGTAGCAGGTAAAGCCATCAGGTTGCAGGTCAAACCTACCAAAATTTTCCTATAAATAGAGGGCTAAGTTAGAATTGAAAATCACACCAGAAACAAGTTTTCTCTCTTTCTCTCTCTAGATTATTGAGTGTATTTTGTGAGTATTTAGATACTTTGAGAGTTTCTATTCATCAGAGCAAGTTTCTTTCAGCCTTATACCGGTATTCCGACCAGAAGTACTGATATTTTGAGGTAAGGGATATTATTTTCTTCTTAAATGATATTATTTTCTTCAATATCATTATGCTGAAATATTGATATGAGTTTTTATCAAATTTGGAACTTTTTGTGTCGGGGTTACTATTCACGTATACGGCACTATTCACGTATACGGCACTATTCACGAATACGGCACTATTCACCGAAAAATAAAATTTTCCCTTTTTGTCCAAGATGTCTATTATGGTTACTATCTTTGATTGTATCCATGTTTTGATCTTTATTTTTGAATTCTGCTTCACAATTGATTATTATGAAGTATTATTGATCTTGGATAAACTGTTATACGAATCCCTACTATTTGTCCTTCTGTCTCATTGGATTCGTTCTCTTTAAGATATTTTTCATCATCCTCAGTCCTAAATGATGATATTACTGAATATCTTTGGCCTGTAGTGCAAAGATGTATGATTACTTGATGAATATCTTTGGCCTGTAGTGCAAAGATGAACAGGTGTTGAGATGAACATGACCGACTGATGATACAAATGAATATCTTTGGCCTGTAGTGCAAAGATAAATATTTGGTTAAAGATGATTATTAATTGATGTTACAGGGATAAAATATTGATGATGGACTTTTAAATCTTAGAAGATAGTAGAATTCTTTCTCTACTTGACTCTTCTAATGGTTTGCTGTTTCCGCTGCAGTTGTTGATCTAAAACTTGTTGTCGATTATATTTTTTCCTGTTGAAGACTAACGATAATTTGTTGTATATTATCTTAGTCATAATATTCTTTACTGGGCTAGTTGAGCTCACCCTTTTCCTTTTTGTTCCATTTTTCTTCTCAGGAGGTGAGAACATAGCAGGATCTAGTCGGGGTATGGAGTGATGGTTCTAGAAAGATGTATTAGCAGTCCTCACTATTTCTGTAAAATAGTGTTTGAATAATTGTAATGAGGATTTATTTGAGTGTGGATATTGTCTAGAAGACAATATTTGTATTTAAACTCACAGTATGTGTTGTCGTATTTTGCACGACAATTGTATTATTGAAGTTGTAGTTTGCTTTCTGTACCATGTATTTGGCGACTCAGAATGGGTGTTGTATACCTATTTTGGGGGCGTCACAGTTGGTATCAGAGCTTAGGGATATGATCCCTGGCTGAGATGTGAGACAAGAACTAGGAGGGGAGAGACGGGGAATTCCTTCGCTAGTATGACCTGACTAAGTTTATTTGGTGTTTATTTGGTCGGTCAGAGTATAGGGATAATATATGACATGACTATTAACCCTTGTTTTATGGCAGTATTTAAGAATGGCAGCTGAGAACGTTAATAATGGAGTAAATCAGACCGTGGAGACACCTTTGATCACTACCCAGGGGAACGTGCAACAGGAAGGCAATATTCCTCCTGTAAACAACGTTACCGAGCAAACGATGAATGATGGAATGTTTAGGAGCTTTTTGCAGTTCATGCAAAATCAGACGAGGGAGACTCGTGTGCAGAATACGGGTGGAAATGATAACAACGCGCGGTTTGTCACAGCTAAGCAGTTCAAAGAATTGGGACCACCAGAATTTAAGGGAAAGCCGGATCCGATCATGGCGGAAACGTGGGTCAAGCAAATTACCAAGATATTTGATGTCTTGGGATGCACGGAGGAACAGAAGGTTCCATTCGCCACCTTTATGTTCCGCGGTGAGGCAGACTACTGGTGGGAGTCTGTGAAGCGTACCCAGCCTGACGCACTCAACATGTCCTGGGAAACATTTCAAAAACTGTTCAATGACAAGTACTTTCCTGAAAGTATTCGTCATATGAAGGAGGTGGAGTTTATTAGACTGGAACAAAACAACATGACGGTGTCCCAGTACGAGGCGAAGTTTGCAGAGTTATCCAGGTTTGCACCTCATTTGGTCGAAAATGAGGAACGAATGACAAGGATGTTTCTGAGAGGTCTAAAACCCGAGATTCGACAATATCTTATCTCTCATAAATTTTCTTTATATTCAGATGTTGTAAACAGGGCTCAATTATTAGAGCGAGATAATGAGTATGTGCAACCGAGGGACCACAACCAGGGTCATACCGGTGGCGGCAGTCATCGAAGCAATGAAAACCAGCAGGGAGGAAAACATTCGGACAAAAGCGGTAACCACTCTGGTGGTAATCGTGGTCGTGATAATAGAAGGAGCGAGTCGGGAGGAGATTTCAAGAAGAGAAGGTACAACAATGATAACGTGAAGACGTCAGCACAAACATCAACTGTTTCTAGGGGAGGAGAACGACCACCGGTCGTATGTTACAAATGTGGGAAAGAGGGACATATCAGCCCAAACTGCCCACAACAATCCAAGGTATGTTATAACTGTGGAAAGGAGGGTCATATAGCTCGAGAGTGTTCTGTAGCAAAACCAAGTTCAGCGGGGATGGTGACTCCAAAAGCTGTCCCGGATAAGTCGAAATCAGCGGTTCCTGGAAGGGCGTTTGTCGTTACTGGCCAAAACGCGAGAAACCCGAACGAGGTGATCACGGGTAAGCTAATCTTGAATTCTTGCGAAGTTTATACTTTACTAGATACCGGTTCTACCCATTCTTTTATCTCTCCTGCTTGTGCTCAACGTTTAAACTTGACTCCGGAGAAATTGGACTTTAACTTATCTGTTGAAACTCCGTTGGGTGAAACCTTCGTTACATCTACAGTTTATAAATCTTGCATGATCCAAGTTGGCACTATCACATTACCTGTTGATCTTATCTCTTTAAAGATACTTGCTTTTGATGTGATTTTAGGAATTGATTGGTTAACCACTCATCATGCTAAAATTGATTGTTTTCGTAAGGTTGTTAGTTTTCATATTCCTAACCAACCTGTTATTCAAATTCAAGCAACCAAACCATTGAAGTCAAACTCTTTCATATCAAGCCGTAAAGTCATTCGTTTATTGAAAAACGGATGTCAAGCTTTCTTAGCCATGTTATGGACTTGAACAAAAATACGTCAGATTTGAATTGTTAGTAAATCCCTGACGTATTTCCTGAAGAATTTCTTGGCCTACGCGTGATATTGAAATTTGTATCATCTTTGAATCTGGTACAAAACTCACTTCTAAAAATCGAATGGCTCCTATTGAACTTCAGGAGTTAAAAACCTAACTGTAGAAGTTTGTACCCGAGCCTTTATCTGGTGACTTCCTTTGTGAAATGCACTAAAGCCAGACTCTCCGTAGGGGATGCCATATTCGTGCGGTACTAAACTGATAGGTGTCATTGTGACGTGCTATCCAAGATTGGGATATGAGTCACAATTGAGAGCAACCGAAGTCGGTAACCGAAGTACGTAGCTTTCTGGGCTTAGCTGGTTATTATCGGAGATTTGTGGAAGGATTTTCTCGAATCGCTACTCCGTTAACTCAGCTGACTCGGAAAGATACAAAATTCGTATGGAGTGAGGAATGCGAGAAGAGTTTCCAAGAACTCAAGAGGAGACTCATTTCGGCACCTGTTCTGACAATACCATCTGGTTCGGATGGATTTGTTATCTACAGCGATGCTTCAGGCAAAGGGTTAGGATGTGTTCTCATGCAACATGGGAAAGTCATAGCCTATGCCTCACGACAACTCAAAGAATATGAGAGGAATTATCCTACTCATGATTTGGAGTTGGCAGCAGTCGTTTTTGCGTTGAAGATCTGGAGACACTACCTGTATGGGGAGAAAGTGGAGATCTATACAGATCATAAAAGCCTCAAATATTTCTTCACCCAAAAGGAACTCAACATGCGGCAACGACGTTGGCTCGAGCTGTTGAAAGATTACGATCATACCATCCAATACCATCCTGGAAAAGCAAACGTAGTAGCTGACGCATTGAGTAGAAGATCATATGCGGGTACGAGTGCAATGTTTTTAACACAAAGGCCCATTTTGTATGACTTGCAAAGGATGGAGATAGAGATGAAGGCTCCAAGTACCCACATGATGATATCAAATATACGAGTAGAACCGACTTTAATCGATAAAGTTAAAGCTGCTCAAGCTACGGATATAGAGCTGATGCGTATGAAGAAGAAAGTGCAAGAAGGTGCTATTCCAGAAGCAAGAATCGATGAAGAAGGAATACTTCGAGTCAACTCCAGACTTTGTGTTCCTAACGATTTTGACTTGAAGCATAGAATAATGATGGAGGCACACAACACACCGTTTGCAATCCATCCTGGGAGTACCAAAATGTATCACGATCTTCGACATACATTTTGGTGGAGCAATATGAAAAGAGAGATCGCGGAGTTTATCTCGAGATGTTTAACTTGTCAACGTGTAAAAGCGGAGCATCAAGTACCAAAGGGTCCATTGCAACCACTTGAGATTCCGAAATGGAAGTGGGAACACATTACTATGGATTTTGTTACAGGTCTTCCCAAGGTTTCTCAAGGCATAGATGCGATTTGGGTTATTGTTGATAGATTAACCAAGTCCGCTCATTTCTTGCCGATACGTGAGACTTATTCCCTTGAACGTCTTGCTAGTATGTACGTGAACGAGATTGTGAGATTGCATGGCATGCCAGTATCCATAGTTTCGGATCGTGACCCAAGATTCACTTCACGATTTTGGGTTAGCTTGCAGAAAGCTATGGGCACGGATTTACGATTCAGTTCAGCATACCATCCTCAAACGGACGGACAATCAGAGAGGACTATTCAAACTCTTGAAGATCTATTAAGACTTTGTGTCTTAGATCTCAAAGGGAGTTGGGATAAGTACCTACCATTGGTGGAATTCTCCTACAACAACAGTTATCAGGCGAGCATAGGTGTGGCTCCATTTGAGGCGTTGTATGGAAGAAAATGTCGTTCTCCAGTATGCTGGGACGAGGTGGGTGAAGCAACATTGTTGGGACCAGAGTTGGTACGCATTACTACAGAGAAGATCCAAACGATTCGACAACGTATACAAACGGCACAGGATCGACAAAAGAGTTATGCGGATCTTCATCGGAAGGACGTGGAATTTAATATTGGGGATCATGTATTGTTACGTGTTGCACCATGGAAGGGAGTTACAAGATTTGGGAAGAGAGGAAAGCTCAATCCAAGATTTGTTGGTCCATTTGAGATTCTTGAGCGAATAGGAAATGTGGCATATAGACTCGCATTACCTCCAAGCATGTCTCGTGTTCATAATGTTTTTCACATATCTATGCTTCGTAAATATGTTAAAGACCCGAACCACATTATTGAGTTAGAACCAGACGAGATAGCTGAAGATTTAACGTACGAGGAGGTACCTGTTAAGATCTTGGATAGGAAAGAGCATGTCCTACGCACGAAGGTTATACCACAAGTTAAGGTTTTGTGGAGAAACCATGCTATTGAAGAAATGACCTGGGAGTTGGAATCAGAAATGAAAGCGAGGTATCCTCACCTTTTTGAAACATCAGGTACGTACGTCAATTTCGAGGACGAAATTTCATAAGGAGGGGAGGTTGTAAGACCCCAACTTATTAATGAATAAAATCAAATTTTCTCTAAATATTATTGTGAATAATAAGGGGTTAATTTGATATAATACTTTGGTTATGGGTGAAATGTGCAAATTTTGCAAAATAAGCAAGTGGTTATAAAATATTTATTTTTGGTCGGTGAATATTCGGTTGGTCGTGGAATATTCTTGCTGTCGGGGAATATTCGTACGACGACGCAGCCTTGTGTGGGCCCCATAACGGAAAGCGATTGGATGAAGAAAACGACAAGTATAAGTTGTTTATAAATAACGGCGTAGTTGTTACCGTTAATACTGTTGGAATACCGGTGGTTAAAATACAGTATAACGCGTGGTTGCACAGTAGCACACGGATTGCACATTATTGAATTATTGATTCTACGTAAGAAGGCACTACTCAATAATTGTTACAGTAGTTATGTTCAATATTTTATTTTATTGATTCAATAATTGCTGCGTTGATATTTTATATTATTGTTGTTTCAATAATTGTTGCTGCACAGTATTTTCATTTATCAGATCAATAATTCATATTATTTGAATAATATTATTAGATAACATTATTGGCAATGTCTAGAAAGTTCTGTCTAAGGAGAGGTTTGGTCATCTAATTGCGCGCCAGTAAGGAGAAATCCTTATTGGAAAGCCCCCTCTTTCCTGGGAACGGCCTGGTTGTCATAAATGTGATTCTGTAATATTATTTGTGAATAATTAATTATTGATTCATATGATAAGGAAATATTTATTTTATGTGGATATAAATGAGGGATATATTTTTGTGGTTAAAAATGAAGGAGTTAATGTTGAGGTTTTTATCAGTATTTTTGTCGGAATGGAGGTATTAAAAATCAGGGTTTTTGAGATATTTTGCGGGGGTTATAATTTTTAATCCGACCGTTGGATCGTGGTAATTTTTGGATATGTTATACATATATAAGTTGAGTATATGTCCACAAATTTTGAACCGTTAAAAATGAACGTATGATTTATTATGAATTTTACAAGATGACTGGTTCAGAAATTGTTGAATTTTCGGAGTTTATCATTTTGATGGAAAATTCTAGAATTGGTGGGCCCCACTTGTGGTTGGTGAAGAAATGTGCTGAATTATATTTCAAATGTGGTGGGTGGGAATAGTAGCAGGTAAAGCCATCAGGTTGCAGGTCAAACCTACCAAAATTTTCCTATAAATAGAGGGCTAAGTTAGAATTGAAAATCACACCAGAAACAAGTTTTCTCTCTTTCTCTCTCTAGATTATTGAGTGTATTTTGTGAGTATTTAGATACTTTGAGAGTTTCTATTCATCAGAGCAAGTTTCTTTCAGCCTTATACCGGTATTCCGACCAGAAGTACTGATATTTTGAGGTAAGGGATATTATTTTCTTCTTAAATGATATTATTTTCTTCAATATCATTATGCTGAAATATTGATATGAGTTTTTATCAAATTTGGAACTTTTTGTGTCGGGGTTACTATTCACGTATACGGCACTATTCACGTATACGGCACTATTCACGAATACGGCACTATTCACCGAAAAATAAAATTTTCCCTTTTTGTCCAAGATGTCTATTATGGTTACTATCTTTGATTGTATCCATGTTTTGATCTTTATTTTTGAATTCTGCTTCACAATTGATTATTATGAAGTATTATTGATCTTGGATAAACTGTTATACGAATCCCTACTATTTGTCCTTCTGTCTCATTGGATTCGTTCTCTTTAAGATATTTTTCATCATCCTCAGTCCTAAATGATGATATTACTGAATATCTTTGGCCTGTAGTGCAAAGATGTATGATTACTTGATGAATATCTTTGGCCTGTAGTGCAAAGATGAACAGGTGTTGAGATGAACATGACCGACTGATGATACAAATGAATATCTTTGGCCTGTAGTGCAAAGATGAATATTTGGTTAAAGATGATTATTAATTGATGTTACAGGGATAAAATATTGATGATGGACTTTTAAATCTTAGAAGATAGTAGAATTCTTTCTCTACTTGACTCTTCTAATGGTTTGCTGTTTCCGCTGCAGTTGTTGATCTAAAACTTGTTGTCGATTATATTTTTCCCTGTTGAAGACTAACGATAATTTGTTGTATATTATCTTAGTCATAATATTCTTTACTGGGCTAGTTGAGCTCACCCTTTTCCTTTTTGTTCCATTTTTCTTCTCAGGAGGTGAGAACATAGCAGGATCTAGTCGGGGTATGGAGTGATGGTTCTAGAAAGATGTATTAGCAGTCCTCACTATTTCTGTAAAATAGTGTTTGAATAATTGTAATGAGGATTTATTTGAGTGTGGATATTGTCTAGAAGACAATATTTGTATTTAAACTCACAGTATGTGTTGTCGTATTTTGCACGACAATTGTATTATTGATGTTGTAGTTTGCTTTCTGTACCATGTATTTGGCGACTCAGAATGGGTGTTGTATACCTATTCTGGGGGCGTCACAGAGTTAATGTTGAGGTATTTTATCTGTATTTTTGTCGGAACGGAGGTATTAAAAATCAAATTAGAATTTTTGAGATATTTTGCGAGGGTTATAATTTTTAATCCGACCGTTGGATCGTGGTAATATTTGGATATGTTATACATATATAAGTTGAGTATATGTCCACAAATTTTGAAACGTTAAAAATGAACGTATGATTTATTATGAATTTTACGAGATAACTGGTTCAGAAATTATTAAAGTTTCGGAATTTATCATTTTGGTGGAAAATTTTTGAATTGGTGGGCCCCACTCTTGGTTGGTGAAAAAATGTGCTGAGATTTTTATTCAAATGTGGTGGGTAGAAATAGTATCAGGTAAAACCATCAGGTTGCAGGTTAAGTCTGCTTCGGCGTGCTAACATTTTCCTATAAATAGAGGGCTAAGTTAGAATTGAAAATCACACCAGAAACATAAGCTTTCTCTCTTTCTCTCTCTATATTATGAAGCATATTTTGTGAGTATTTAGATACTTTGAGAGTTGCTATTCAGTGTAAGTTTCCTTCGGCTTTGCATTCCAGTCAGAAATACTGCATTTTTGAGGTAAGGGATAGTAAGGGATTTTAAGGGTTATTAAATTTTTCAGTTCGTACTTCTTCTGACCTTCAGAAAATTCTGAAAAAATTTAAAATGATAGTTTGATGAGTTTTATTGATTGTGTCTGAAAATGGTGATTTTTGGATGTATAGATTAAGAGTTATGAATTTTACGGAAAAAGACTATTTTAAAAGTAACCGCTTATAACTCCTTGTGGTTAACTCTAAAATTGATGAAATTTTTATTGGAAGTATATCTATATAATATTAGTGTACTATGTGAATTTTAGAATTTTTGGATAAAAGTATAATTTATGATAAATGTCTAAATATTCGGCGGTTTTGGCCATATGAAAAATAATAAATGAGTTTTAAAAATTTTGAGAAAAATATATGTTCAATATGTGACTATATTCTGTTAAATTTCAGAAAAGAAATATTTTTAGAATTGATTTGGTATTTTTCATGAAAATAGTCTAATTATGAGTAAATGAATTAAATATGTTATGTGAAGTAAGAAAATTAGAAAATAGGATTTATGGCTTGAGAATCCTATATGAGGTATATGCAGATTTTTTATGAGGGTTTTTGGTTATTGGTGATAAAATATTATGAGTTTGGCATTTTAAGATGATTAAATGTATTATTTAGTAAAGTGTAAACAATTAAAATAAATTGTTTATAAGCTTAAGAAATGTTATTCTTTCAATATCATTATACCGAAATATTGGTATGAATTTTATTGTGGAATTTCTACCTTTTTGTGTCGAGATTACTATTCATGAGTTACTATTCATAAATTACTATTCACGACAAAATTGATTTCTTTTTCTAACCAAATTATAGTTGAGTTATGAATATTACTCTTGAGATTAAAATTATGTATTGATTATATTGATTTTATTATCATATATAACATTTTTATAACTCTAATGTTGAAATTCTCTTTCACTGGAGTGTAAAAATGGGTAGATTATTGGTATGATCATGACTAGGGTTCTCTTTGACCTGTAGTGCAAAGTTGAATTGTGACTGGTATGATCATGACCATTGAATTTATAATTGAATATCTTAAGCTTAAGTGCAAAGGTGAATTAATCAACATGGTTATAATTATTGTTTATATAAATTCTGAAATGATTATATATTTCTTTGAGATATGAATATATTTGGCCTGTAGTGCAAATATGAATTATTGATGAATATCTGTGGCCCGTAGTGCAAAGATGAACTGTTATTGAATATATTTGGTCTGTAGTGCAAAGATGGTCTGTTGATGAATATCTTTGGCCTGTAGTGCAAAGATGAACTGTTGTTGAATATCTTTGGCCGTAGTGCAAAGATGGATTTATTAGTATGATTATGAACAGGAACTGTGATTTAGTATAACCATGATCGTTGATGTTTCAGGTAAAGACATGTGATGAAAATATTCTTCGTCGTGGGTGCGAAGAAAAATTTAGAATCACAATTATGATTATGAGTTATTTATATGATTGTGGACTAGAACTGTTGATTGATGTTACAGGGATAAAATATTGTTGATGGATTTTTAACATGGAGAAGATAATAGATTTTATGGTCTATTTGACTCTTCTAATGGATTGCTCATTCCGCTGCAACTATGGTTGAAATTTTTTATCATCTACCATATGTTCTAAATCTCTGATTTATTACTGATTAAGACTATTGATAATTTATTTATCTTTAGTCATGATATTCTTTACTGGGCTAGTTGTGCTCACCCTTCTGTTCACATTTCCTTTCAGGTAATAAGAGTGTAGCCGGGTCGAGCGGGGGTAACAGTGGAATAGAACGGTGGTCATCATTTAGTAGTTATATTTGGTGAATCATCTAGGGTGAAGCGAACCCAACGTTGGAAGGGTGTTTTGCCACTATCATACAAGATGTCTAATGACATACAACCTCATGTCATCATAAGACAGGATTGTGCTCATCCACTTGCTAAGTATATTTACGAGCACTACCTATATAATCTTAGTGTTTGTTTGAAGTGTAATTCTCAATTAGAGACAGTGGAGATAATGATAAGTCAAGAGAAGACTCACCATTGAGAAGAATATGATAGTAAACTTCTCGTTTTTTCTTTGGGGTTTATTAGGTCAACCAAGGATAATTCTGTGGCCATATGATATCTATCATAACCTAGACGCATGGCCTCCCATGTACGAAGGTTTCCTTGAGCACTTCCCAAAGATTCTAATTTCTAAAATATTTTTTGACTATACCTTTATGTAAGGTATCATTGTGAGGTGTTGTCCACGATTGGGACATGAGTCACATTTGGTATATATTTGTATCCAAACTCACAGCATATGTGTTGTTGTATTTTGTACGACAATTGTGGTAATAAAGTTGTAGTTATTTTCTGTACCATGTATTTGGCGACTCAGAATAGGTTGAATGGAATGGACCTGTTTTGGGGTCGTTACAATTGGTGCGACATGGAAGTCTCCAGTATCATTGAAAATAAATTGAATAAGAGTCAGCTTGATAAATTTAAGGCAACATGTTTTGGGAATTTTCTTGAGTTTGGTGAGCACCAAATGTATTTCTAGATTATTCACCACGCTCTTGTGAGGGAGGTTCACCAGAGGGATAATGGTGAAATGTGGTTTTTGTTCAGAGAAAAAAGGGTCAGGTTCGGTTTGCCTGAGTTTTGTATGATATCTGGGTTGAGATGGAAGGGCGAGGATGATATAACTCTATATAAAAGTATGGAGAATATGCTTATTTCTAAATTTTTTGGTGACGAAGCTGTGACACGTAGTAGTATAGGTAGGATATATAGGAAGGCAGTTTTTGATGATGATGACGAGGCTATTAAGATGTCTATGATATTTTTGGTCTTTAATTTCATTATGTGCACATTTTCTGAAAATTACGTTGATGGGACAATGGTTAATTTTTTGTGTTATGGCGATGTTAGTAGTTTTTCTTGGGGGAAAGTTGCTTTTGAGATGACAAAGTACTCTTTGTCTAATGCTTTGAAGGGGCGTTATAGGAAAGGAAAGAATGGTGTTTCAACATACAATTTTTATATGGATCATTACACCAAATTGTACAAGTTGAACGGGCTTCCGTATGTATTCCAGGTTTTTATGTTTGAAATTATTCCGACAATCAAAAATCGTGGTATATGCAATGACGAGCATCCGTTGGATGTCCGTTTATTCAGATGGAAGGAGTTAATGAAGCCGTTTTCAAACGACAAGTTGAATGAATTAGTTTTTTGTTCGGGACATGTATGTTGTTTTAATTTTAGTTATATGCTTGATAAATGAAAATATTATGTGAAGTTTACTATAAACAAAGTAGTTAGTTACCTTTATATACACGTTTGGTTACTGATTATTTTATATGCATGTTAATAATAACAATGTTTTTGGTTAATTGAATATTCAAATACGGTTACTGATTAGATTACATTCAGGTTACTAATAACATTGTTGTTGGTTACTCGAATATACACATTTGGTTACATTTATACATTTAGTTGGTTACTACTTATTATACATTAGGTTACCTGTATATATGTATTTGGTTACTGATTATGTTTTATGATTCTTTATTTACTGTTTATTTCAATTTAATTGTACGTTGTTTGTTAGATGATATACTAAAGTATACTTATTATTTTTCAGTTGAGGATAAACAGTTTGATTCCCACGGCCGAGGAGAAGGATCGGCTTGATTTGGGCGGTTTTCACTTTTTTAATGGGAAGGATGGTGACAAGAAAATAGACAAAAAAGTGAAGGCTGACAACATTGGTGTTGATATATCTGTTGTGAAAGAGGCAATTGATGTACGGTCTAAGCCGTTGGAGAAGAAAGTGTCTGAATTGAAGAAAGAAGTTTCTGAATTGAAGAAAGAATTTGGAAAGTTGCGAACTGATATTAAAGATGAAATGCAGCTTTTACATGTCCAGTTATGCAGGGACCTTAGGTCCATTATTAGAGATGAGCTACGTGCTATCAAAGACGTGGGGGACAAAAAGCTTGATGGTGATTCTGATGATGACGATTCTGACAATGCTGGAGATGATGATGATGATGACGATGAAGGTGATGAAGGTGATGAAGGCGATGAAGGCGATGAAGGTGGTGAAGGTGGTGAAGTTGCTGATGACGCTGCTGATTAGGATGCTGATGTCATGGTGGAGGAGGTCCATGTTGATGAGGATGTTGATTATGGTTCAAAAGTGAATAAGAATAATGATGGTGATGATGCGTTGGATGAAGTTGAGAAGAAGGGTGGGAATGAAATTGAATTGGGTCATGAATTTGGTGATGATGTGTCAATATTCGTGGAGAATAATGATGTGAATGTAATTGAGATTGCTAATGAAGTTGAACGTGCTGTTATGGTTGAAGAACCCAATGAAAAAAAAATAATGATGATGAAGAAGATGTCAAGGTTAGACATATTTGTTTGTTTTGAAATGTCATATATGTCTTTTGTTTTAATTATTAAATGGTTCTTTATTTTGCGCAGATTGACAATAATAATGACATGCCGTCTTTTGACATATTAAGCCAATGTACTGGGAAAGAAATTGTGTGTATGATGCTGATAAGGTTAGTGTTATAATTATGTGCCATCATTTATTTAAATGTTATTTATGTTTTGGTTACCATTATATATTGAATTGGTTACTATGATATTGTGTTTTGGTTACCATTATATTATGATTTGGTTACTATTAAGTTATGATTTGGTTACTAGTTTATGTTATTCAGTTTACTAATATAACATGTTCATTTTAGTTTGTTGGCTGTTGTACAGTCAGTTGGTTATTAGTTTATGTTATTCAGGTTACTAATCGTATATATTACCTTTTTATGTTAAATGAAAAAGGTGAAGAAAGGTGAGGCAGCAGGCAGGTATGCTCTTGATTTTATGGTTCTCACCACACAGGACATAGCTAAGTGTGATGAGTTGGAGAAGAGTGTCCACAAAGCCGGTGGTAGACCTATACGTGAACCTATAAAGAGTTGTGACAACCCCAAAATAGGTCCATTCCATCCAACCCATTCTGAGTCGCCAAATACAGAAAACAACTACAACTTTATTACAACAACTGTCGTGCAAAATACAACAACACATATGCTGTGAGTTTGGATACAAATATATACCAAATGTGACATTGGACACCATCATGTATCAGCACCTCACAAAGGTACCTTACATAAAGGTATAGTCAAAAACTGTTTTAGAAACTAGAATCTTTGGGAAGTGCTCAAGGAAACCTTCGTACATGGGAGGCCATGCGTCTAGGTTATGATAGATATCATATGGCCACAGAATTATCCTTGGTTGACCCAATAGACCCCAAAGAAAAACGAGAAGATTACTATCATATTCTTCCCAATGGTGAGTCTTCTCTTGACTTATCATTATCTCCACTATCTCTAATTGAGAATTATACTTCAAACAAACACCAAGATTATATAGGTAGTGCTCGTATAAATACTCAGCAAGTGGATGAGCACATCCCTGTCTTATGATGACACGAGGTTGTATGTCGTTAGACATCTTGTATGATAGTGGCAAACCACCCTTCCAACGTTGGGTACACCTTACCCTATTGGATTCACCAAATAAAACTACTAAATGATGACCACCGTTCTATTCCCTTGTTACCCCCGCTCGACCCAGCTACACTCTTATTACCTGAAAGGAATTGTGAAGCAAAAGGGTGAGCACAACTAGCTCAGTAAAGAATATCATGACTAAAGATAATTAAATTATCAATAGCCTTCATCAATAATAAATCAGAGATTTAGAACATATGGTAAATGATAAAAATTTCAACCATAGTTGCAGCGGAACGAGCAATCCATTAGAAGAGTCAAATAGACTATAAAGTCTATTATCTTCTCCATGTTAAAAATCCACCAACAATATTTTATCCATGTAACATCACTCAACAGTTCCTTTCCACAATCATATGAATAACTCATAATCATAATTGTGACTATAAATTTTTCTTCGCACCCAGGACGAAGAATATTTTCATCACCTGTCTTTACCTGAAACATCAAAGATCATGGTTATACCAAATCACAGTTCCTGTTTATAATCATACTAACAAATCCATCTTTGCACTACGGGCCAAAGATATTCATCAACAAGTCATCTTTGCACTACAGGCCAAAGATATTCATCAACAGTTCATCTTTGCACTACAGGCCAAAGATATTCAACAACAGGTCATCTTTGCACTACGGCCAAAGATATTCATCAACAGACCATCTTTGCACTACAGGCCAAAGATATTCATCAACAATTCATCTTTGCACTACAGGCCAAATATATTAATATCTCAAAGAATATATAATCATTTCAGAATTTATATAAACAATAATTATAACCATGTTGATCAATTCACCTTTGCACTTAAGCTAAAGATATTCAATTATAAATTCAATGGTCATGATCATACCAGTCACAATTCAACTTTGCACTACAGGCCAAAGAGAACCCTAGTCATGATCATACCAATAATCTACCCATCTTTACACTCAAGTGAAAGAGAAATTTCAACATCAGGGTTATAAAAATGTTATATATGATAATAAAATCAATATAATCAACATATAAATTTAATCTCAAGAGTAATATTCATAAATCAACTATAATTTGGTTAGAAAAAGAAACCAATTTTGTCGTGAATAGTAACTCGTGAATAGTAATCCCGACACAAAAAGTAGAAATTCCACAATAAAATTCATACCAATATTTCGGTATAATGATATTGAAAGAATAACATTACTTAAATTTATAAACAATTTATTTTAATTGTTTACACTTTACTAATTAATGCATTTAATCATCATAAAATGCCAACTCTTACAATTTCATCATCAATAACCAAAACCCTCATCAAAAATCTGCATATACCTCATATAGGATTCTCAAGCCATAAAATCCTATTTTTCAATTTTCTTTCTTCACAAAACATATTTAATTCATTTACTCATAACTAGACCATTTTCATGAAAAATACCAAATCAGTTCCAAAAATATTTCTTTTCTGGGATTTAGCATAATATAGTCCCATAGTGAACATATATTTTTCTCAGAATTTTTAAAAGTCATTTACTATTTTTCATATGGCCAAAATAGCCGAATATTTAGACATTTATCAAAAATTGTACTTTTGTCTAAAAATTCTGAAATTTACAGAGTATACTTCTATCATATACATGTACTCCCAATAAAAATTTCATCAATTTTGGAGTTAACCACAAGGAATTATAAGCGGTTACTTTTAAAATAGTCTTTTCTCATAAAATTCATAACTCTCAATCTATACATCCAAAAATCACCATTTTTGGACACAATCAATAAAACTCATCAAAATATCATTTCAAATTTTTCCAGAATTTTTGAAGTTCAGAAAAATTACGAAACTGAAAATCATAACAACCCTTAAAATCCCTTACTATCCCTTACTATCCCTTACTATCCCTTACCTCAAAAGAGCAGTACTTCTGACTGGATATCGGATATGATGCTGAAGGAAACTTGCACTGATGAATAGCAACTCACCAAGTATCTAAATACTCACAAAATATGCTTCATAATATAGAGAGAGAAAGAGAGAAAGCTTATGTTTCTGGTGTGATTTTCAATTCTAACTTAGCCCTCTATTTATAGGAAAATTTTGGTAGGTTTGACCTGCAACCTGATGGCTTTACCTGCTACTATTCCCACCCACCACATTTGAAATATAATTCAGCACATTTCTTCACCAACCACAAGTGGGGCCCACCAATTCTAGAATTTTCCACCAAAATGATAAACTCCGAAAATTCAACAATTTCTGAACCAGTCATCTCGTAAAATTCATAATAAATCATACGTTCATTTTTAACGGTTCAAAATTTGTGGGCATATACTCAACTTATATATGTATAACATATCCAAAAATTACCACGATCCAACGGTCGGATTAAAAATTATAACCCCCGCAAAATATCTCAAAAACCCTGATTTTTAATACCTCCATTCCGACAAAAATACGGATAAAAATCTCAACATTAACTCCTTCATTTTTTAACCACAAAAATATATCCCTCATTTATATCCACATAAAATAAATATTTTCTTATCATATGAATCAATAATTAATTATTCACAAATAATATTACAGAATCACATTTATGACAACCAGGCCGTTCCCAGGAAAGAGGGGGCTTTCCAATAAGGATTTCTCCTTACTGGCGCGCAATTAGATGACCAAACCTCTCCTTAGACAGAACTTTCTAGACATTGCCAATAATGCTATCTAATAATACTATTCAAATAATATGAATTATTGATCTGATAATGGGAAATACTGTGCAGCAACAATTATTGAACAACAATAATATAAAATTTCAACGTAGCAATTATTGAATCAATAAAATAAAATATTGAACAGTAATTACTGTAACAATTATTGAGTAGTGCCTTCTTACGTAAGAATCAATAATTTCAAAAATACTGTGCAATACCGTGTGCTACTGTGCAATAACGCGTATTACTGTATTTTAATCACCGGGTATTCCAACAGTGTTAACGGTAACAACTACACCGTTATTTGTAAAAACTCAAATTTGTCGTTTTCTTCACCCGACAGTTATTCTGTTATGGGGCCCACAAATGGCTGCGCCGTCGTACGAATATTCCCCGACAGAAAGAATATTCCACGACCAAACGAATATTCCCCGACAACAATGATTATTTTATAACCACTTGCTTATTTTGAAAAAAAATTTCATATTTCACCCATAACTTTAAAATTTTATCAATTTAACCATTTACTGAATAGAAAAATTGAATACTTTTATTTCATAAAATTCGGGGTCTTACAATCTCCCCTCCTTATGAAATTTCGTCCCCGAAATTTACGTACCTGGTATTTCAAAGAGTTGAGAATACCTTGCTTTCATTTCAGATTCCATCTTCCTTATCATCATGATTTCTCCATTGCTCATCTCCTGTATTTCAGATATCTTTCTAGAATACAGCTTCAAAACATGGGTTAATTTAACAAATTAACATATCACATAATATCTCGATATTATGACTGACCAACAAATAAGCTTAGGTAGGACACACTAGCGAAGGATTTACTCATCTCTCCCCTCCTAGTTATATTCCCCGATCTCCGCCAAAGATCATATCCCTAAGCTCTGATACCACCTGTGACAACCCCAAAATAGGTCCATTCCATCCAACCCATTCTGAGTCGCCAAATACAGAAAACAACTACAACTTTATTACAACAACTGTCGTGCAAAATACAACAACACATATGCTGTGAGTTTGGATACAAATATATACCAAATGTGACATTGGACACCATCATGTATCAGCACCTCACAAAGGTACCTTACATAAAGGTACAGTCAAAAACTGTTTTAGAAACTAGAATCTTTGGGAAGTGCTCAAGGAAACCTTCGTACATGGGAGGCCACGCGTCTAGGTTATGATAGATATCATATGGCCACAGAATTATCCTTGGTTGACCCAATAGACCCCAAAGAAAAACGAGAAGATTACTATCATATTCTTCCCAATGGTGAGTCTTCTCTTGACTTATCATTATCTCCACTGTCTCTAATCGTGAATTATACTTCAAACAAACACCAAGATTATATAGGTAGTGCTCGTATATATACTCAGCAAGTGGATGAGCACATCCCTGTCTTATGATGACACGAGGTTGTATGTCGTTAGACATCTTGTATGATAGTGGCAAACCACCCTTCCAACGTTGGGTACACCTTACCCTATTGGATTCACCAAATAAAACTACTAAATGATAACCACCGTTCTATTCCCTTGTTACCCCCGCTCGACCCAGCTACACTCTTATTACCTGAAAGGAATTGTGAACAGAAGGGTGAGCACAACTAGCCCAGTAAAGAATATCATGACTAAAGATAATTAAATTATCAATAGCCTTCATCAATAATAAATCAGAGATTTAGAACATATGGTAAATGATAAAAATTTCAACCATAGTTGCAGCGGAACGAGCAATCCATTAGAAGAGTCAAATAGACTATAAAGTCTATTATCTTCTCCATGTTAAAAATCCACCAACAATATTTTATCCATGTAACATCACTCAACAGTTCCTTTCCACAATCATATGAATAACTCATAATCATAATTGTGACTATAAATTTTTCTTCGCACCCAGGACGAAGAATATTTTCATCACCTGTCTTTACCTGAAACATCAAAGATCATGGTTATACCAAATCACAGTTCCTGTTTATAATCATACTAACAAATCCATCTTTGCACTACGGGCCAAAGATATTCATCAACAAGTCATCTTTGCACTACAGGCCAAAGATATTCGTCAACAGTTCATCTTTGCATTACTGGCCAAAGATATTCAACAACAGGTCATCTTTGCACTACGGCCAAAGATATTCATCAACAGACCATCTTTGCACTACAGGCCAAAGATATTCATCTACAATTCATCTTTGCACTACATGCCAAATACATTAATATCTCAAAGAATATATAATCATTTAAGAATTTATATAAACAATAATTATAACCATGTTGATCATTTCACCTTTGCACTTAAGCTAAAGATATTCAATTATAAATTCAATGGTCATGATCATACCAGTCAACAATTCAACTTTGCACTACTGGCCAAAGAGAACCCATAGTCATGATCATACCAAAAATTTACCCATCTTTACACTCAAGTCAAAGAGAAATATCATCATTAGGGTTATAAAAATGTTATATATGATAATAAAATCAATATAATCAACATATAAATTTAATCTCAAGAGTAATATTCATAAATCAACTATAATTTGGTTAGAAAAAGAAACCAATTTTGTCGTGAATAGTAACTCGTGAATAGTAATCCCGACTCAAAAAGGTAGAAATTCCACAATAAAATTCATACCAATATTTCGGTATAATGATATTGAAAGAATAACATTACTTAAATTTATAAACAATTTATTTTAATTGTTTACACTTTACTAATTAATGCATTTAATCATCATAAAATGCCAACTCTTACAATTTCATCATCAATAACCAAAACCCTCATCAAAAATCTGCATATACCTCATATAGGATTCTCAAGCCATAAAATCCTATTTTTCAATTTTCTTTCTTCACAAAACATATTTAATTCATTTACTCATAACTAGACCATTTTCATGAAAAATACCAAATCAGTTCCAAAAATATTTCTTTTCTGGGATTTAGCATAATATAGTCCCATAGTGAACATATATTTTTCTCAGAATTTTTAAAAGTCATTTACTATTTTTCATATGGCCAAAATAGCCGAATATTTAGACATTTATCAAAAATTGTACTTTTGTCTAAAAATTCTAAAATTTACAGAGTATACTTCTATCATATACATGTACTCCCAATAAAAATTTCATCAATTTTGGAGTTAACCACAAGGAATTATAAGCGGTTACTTTTAAAATAGTCTTTTCTCATAAAATTCATAACTCTCAATCTATACATCCAAAAATCACCATTTTTGGACACAATCAATAAAACTCATCAAAATATCATTTCAAATTTTTTCAAAATTTTTGAAGTTCAGAAAAATTACGAAACTAAAAATCATAACAACCCTTAAAATCCCTTACTATCCCTTACTATCCCTTACTATCCCTTACCTCAAAAGAGCAGTACTTCTGACTGGATATCGGATATGATGCTGAAGGAAACTTGCACTGATGAATAGCAACTCACCAAGTATCTAAATACTCACAAAATATGCTTCATAATATAGAGAGAGAAAGAGAGAAAGCTTATGTTTTTGGTGTGATTTTCAATTCTAACTTAGCCCTCTATTTATAGGAAAATTTTGATAGGTTTGACCTGCAACCTGATGGCTTTACCTGCTACTATTCCCACCCACCACATTTGAAATATAATTCAGCACATTTCTTCACCAACCACAAGTGGGGCCCACCAATTCTAGAATTTTCCACCAAAATGATAAACTCCGAAAATTCAACAATTTCTGAACCAGTCATCTCGTAAAATTCATAATAAATCATACGTTCATTTTTAACGGTTCAAAATTTGTGGGCATATACTCAACTTATATATGTATAACATATCCAAAAATTACCACGATCCAACGGTCGGATTAAAAATTATAACCCCCGCAAAATATCTCAAAAACCCTGATTTTTAATACCTCAATTCCGATAAAAATACGGATAAAAATCTCAACATTAACTCCTTCATTTTTTAACCACAAAAATATATCCCTCATTTATATCCACATAATATAAATATTTTCTTATCATATGAATCAATAATTAATTATTAACAAATAATATTACAGAATCACATTTATGACAACCAGGCCGTTCCCAGGAAAGAGGGGGCTTTCCAATAAGGATTTCTCCTTACTGGCGCGCAATTAGATGACCAAACCTCTCCTTAGACAGAACTTTCTAGACATTGCCAATAATGCTATCTAATAATACTATTCAAATAATATGAATTATTGATCTGATAATGGGAAATACTGTGCAGCAACAATTATTGAACAACAATAATACAAAATTTCAACGTAGCAATTATTGAATCAATAAAATAAAATATTGAACAGTAATTACTGTAACAATTATTGAGTAGTGCCTTCTTACGTAATAATCAATAATTTCAAAAATACTGTGCAATACCGTGTGCTACTATGCAATAACGCGTATTACTGTATTTTTAACCACCGAGTATTCCAACAGTGTTAACGGTAACAACTACGCCGTTATTTGTAAAAACTCAAATTTGTCGTTTTCTTCACCCGACAGTTATTCTGTTATGGGGCCCACAAATGGCTGCGCCGTCGTACGAATATTCCCCGACAGAAAGAATATTCCACGACCAAACGAATATTCCCCGACAACAATGATTATTTTATAACCACTTGCTTATTTTGAAAAAAAAATTTCATATTTCACCCATAACTTTAAAATTTTATCAATTTAACCATTTACTGAATAGAAAAATTGAATACTTTTATTTCATAAAATTCGGGGTCTTACAAGAGTGCCTTTTTACGTTCTCCATATACAGCAACGTTCGGATCGGCTGGTTCATCGTCTACTGTAGTGGGTGCTGCTAGTCAAACACCTGCACGTTTAAGTGCATTCCCCAAATCATGCATGGAGATGCCGTCAAAATTTGAAGAGGCATTGTTTGAAGAATGGTTCAAAATTAAAATAAACAACAGAAAAAGGTTTATTTTTTGTTGTTAACAATGTTATAGTTTTTTATGAAACAAATAAGTTTGTATTATTGTAGTAACATATGGTTAATATTAAATAAATGTTATGGTTACTATTATTTTATATTCTGGTTACTATTAAATTATGTTTTGGTTACCTAGTATTTATATTTCGGTTACTATGTGATTATGATTTGGTTACCAGATTAATGTTTAAAATTAAGTTGTTGATTAGTTTAATGATTTTGGTATGCTGTATTTTTGGTTACTGTCTAATGATGTATTGGTTACTGTCGAATGTTGTATTGGTTACTGTGTAACATTACATTGGTTACTGTATAATGCTTAATTGGTTACTGACTAATGCTATTTTGGTTACTGCATAATATTAAATATAAAATAAATGTTAATATTAAATAAATGTTGTGGTTACTATTAAACAAATATTATGGTTACTATTACTTTATATTCTGGTTAATATTAATTTATGTTTTGGTTACATATTAGTTATGTATTAGTTACTATTTGATTATGGTTATGATTTTAATATTTGTTGGTTAGCAGTGTATTGTTTAAAATTAAGTTGGTTGATTAGTATGTTAATTATAGAATGTGAAAGTTTGATTTGTAGTAGTGTGTATATTAATACGGTAATTCTTAATGTTAGTGTGTATACTAATATTATGTTATTATATTGAAGGACGGACAAATTTTCTGGAAAGAACGATATTATCATGCTTTCTTTTGTATTTGGATCCATTGCAATATCATCGAAGATGTGGTTCTATAAATTAAAGACGCCTGGGCAGTGGTTAGACGACGATGTGAGTATTTTTTTTAAAAATTATGTTTTTGTAGTTATGTTTACATTATTTAGTTACATTCATCACATACTTGCATTTTCCAACAACTGTTAATATCATATTAATTTTGTTTTTGGCTCAGCACATCAATGTTGCGTTGTATTATTTCTGTAAACTAGCAAGACATTCCGAAAGTGTTCGTATAAGGGTAACGACCACGGATTGTTGGTTTCACAGCAAGATCACCGCTCTTTTCGAGGAGTATACAAAAAAAAATTGTGACAAAATTGTTCTGTCTGGGGAGGGTGATGTTGCTGAATACATACATGGGATGTTTATGGATGTCAACACACCATGGAGGAACGTTGATTACGTGTTATTCCCAATTCATATGTCATCACCGGACCATTGGTTGTTGTTGACTTTTGATGTGCATCGTAGGTGTCTAACTGTTTACAATTCTCTACAACCAAAAAGGAAATCTATGCAAACTAAAATATCTGATGTTTGTGAGTCGTACATATTCATTCTTCTCATACTACTGCGCAAGTCTGATTTTTGGAAGGATAGGTCTGACATTGACTTCAGCAGTGACCCGTATCACAACAAGGACGAAGACAATATAATTAAGTTGAAATTTTTTGAGACGGTTCCTAAACAAGTAGAGGGGTAAGGGTTAAATTGTGTGCATTGTTTTAATTATTACATATAGGTTGATTTTATTTTTGATTTTTGTTATATGTTGTTTGTTGTTACAGTGATTGTGGGATGTTCACAATTTATTTTGCTGAGCATGTCATTCATCAGAAGTTGATCAAATTCTTATTCCTTTTCCCATTGCGCAGTATCGAAAAAAGTTGTGCACAAGCCTATATATGCATGCAAGGAACAAGCAGTTGGAGGGCTATGATACTGATAGAGAATTTCCAGGAAGATTTGTTCCAGATTTTGATTAGTTCGGATTTTGTTGTTTTGTCTTTATTAATTTTGTTGTGTATTTTTTTTAAGTTTTGGTATTATACACAACATTTGTGTATGGTTTATGATTTTTTGATGTTCATTGGATCTTATGTAGATGGGATTACAATATTAGCATTAATGAAAGAAATATTGTTTGTTGGTTGGTATTTTGTATCTTTTTAAGTTGTGTTTGTTGAATTTTTTTAAAATATACAGTTGGTAACCAATCATGTATAAAGGGGTAACCAGATAATGATTTGATAGTAACCAGAGAGTTACAAGATTGTATCAGGACATATATCATATGTTAAGTGTACATGTGTAATGTATACATGGTTTCATAAACTTCAATACCCTTTTAATTACAGGTTGCTGGATATACATGTTGTTTATGTTGTGGTTACCATTATAAACTGGTATGGTTACTGTTATGAAGTTAGGTGGTTATTGTGATGGTTACTATTATGTAATTATTTGGGTACCATTAAACATTGTTATGGTTATTGTTATATAATTATTTGGTTTACATTAAAAACTGGTATGGTTACTGTTATGGTTACTGTCATGTATAAAATGGTAACCAATTATAATTTTGTAATATACAGTTGGTAACCAATCATGTATAAATAGGTAACCAGATAATGATTTGATAGTAACCAAATAGTTACAATATTGTATCAGGACATATTTCACATGTTAAGTGTACATGTGTGAGTATACATGGATTTCATAAACTTCAATACCGTTTTAATTATATGTTGCTGGATATACATGTTGTTTATGTTGTGGTTACCATTATAAAATGGTATTGTTACTATTATTAAATTAGGTGGTTACTGTGATGGTTACTGTTATGTAATTATTTGGGTAACATTAAACATTGTTATGGTTACTGTTATGTAATTATTTGGTTAAAAACTGGTATGGTTACTTTTATGTTATTAAGTGGTAACTGTTATGGTTACTGTTATGTAATTATGTGGTTACCATTAAAAACTGTTATGGTTACTGTTGTGACGCCCCCAAAACAGGTATACAACACCTATTCTGAGTCGTCAATAACATGGTACAGAAACAACTACAACTTTATTAATACAACATAAAAATTGTGAGTGTAAATATAAATATTGTCATCTAGACAATATCCACACTCAAATAAGTCCTCATTACAATTATTGGAACAATATTTTACAAAAAAAAATTGTGAGGACTACTAAAACAACTTCCTAGAACCTTCATTCCATACCCCGACTAGTACCTGCTACATTCTCGCCTCCTTAGAAGAAAATGGAACAATAAGGAAAAGGGTGAGCTCAACTAGCCCAGTAAAGAATATTATGACTAAGATAATATACAACAAATTATCGTTAGTCTTCAACAGGGAAAAATTTAATAGAATACAATAGACAACAAGTTTTAATTCAATATTCGCAGCGGAAAATAATAATTCATAGAGAAGTTACGTAGAGAATGAAATCTACGATTATCTATGAATTTAAAAGCCCATCATCAATATTTTATCCCTGTAACATCAATCAATAAATATCTTGAATCAAATAGTCATCTTTGCACTACAGGCCAAAGATATCCATCAGTTGGTCATGTTCACCTCAACACCTGTTCATCTTTGCACTACGGGCCAAAGATATTCATCAGAAATTATTCATCTTTGCACTACAGGCCAAAGATATTCAGTTATATCATCATTTAAGACTGAGGATGATGAAAAATATTTTAAAGAAAACGAATCCAGTGAAGCAAAATAACAAATATTAAGAATTCGTATTTCGATTTATCCATGTCCAAAAATACCTTATCATAGTGAAGTAAAATTCAAGAATGATCAAAACATGGATACAATCAAAGCTAGTATCCAGAATAGATATTTGGACGAAAAGAAGGAAATTTTATTTTTCGGTGAATAGCAACTCGTGAATAGTAACTCATGAATAGTAACTCATGAATAGTAACCCCGACATGAAAAGTTCTAAATTTGATAAAAAATTCAGATCAATACTTCGGCATAATGATATTGAAGAAAATAATATCATTTAAGAAGAAATAACATCCCTTACCTCGGAAAGACGGTACTTCTGACTGGAATACTAGATATAGTGCTGAAGGAAACTTGCACCGTAAAGCAACACTCAAAGTATCAAATACTCACAAGAATACGCTCGTTATAGAGAGAGAAATAGAGAGAAACTTGTGTTTCTGGTGTGATTTCAATTCTAACCTAAGCACCCTATTTATAGAAAAATGCTTAGAACACCAAAGCAGAAAATTTAATATAATAATAATATATTTATCAAATTTTCCTTAGCCCACCTCTAGACATCTGATCTCAGCCCATTTATATCACATGTTAGCCCACTTAAATGCCAAAAAACATTTTTCTTCAAAATAATAAATAAAACTTCCAAAAATCAATTATTTCGGAACTTCAGAACTTCAATAATTAATAATAAATAGTCCTTTTATCAGAAAATTCGAATTTCACGAGTTTTTATAGGAAATTCAATTCTCTACAACTTTGCAGAAGAAAGTTTTTCCAAATTACAAACAGAAATTGACCGAAATTCACAAACGGACGATTTTATAGTCAGTAATAAATTTTCGGTCAAGAATTATGTCCACCAACACACAAAACATGTGTTAATCATTTAATGCCACAAAAATACTCTTCCTCCTCATATACTCATATATCCCACATTCATTGTAAAAATACCACCATCAATATATTATTAAAATAATATATTTAAATGAATTATGTTATCAGAAAAAGATAAAATATTAATTTTCAACAATTGTCACATTAAAATTTTTCTCTATCTATATCCACATAAAATCACTATTTTTCTCGTCATATAAATCAATAATTAATTATACACAAATAATATTACAGAATCGCAGTACTAGCAACCAGGCCGTTCCCAGGAAAGGGGGGACTTTCCAATAAGGATCTCTCCTTACTGGCGCGCAATTATATGACCAAACCTCTCCTTAGACAGAACTTTCTAGACATTGCCAATAATGTTATCTAATAATATTATTCAGATAATATGAATTATTGTTCCGATAATAAAAAATACTGCGTAGTGACAATTATTGAAACAACAGTAATATAAAATATCAACGCAAAAATTATTGAATCAATAAAATACAATATTGAACAGTAATTACTGTAACAATTATTGAGTAGTGCCTTCTTACGTAAGAATCAATAATTGGTGCAATACCGTGTGCTACGCGTATTACCGTGTTTTAACCACCGGGTATTCCAACAGTATTAACGGTAACAACTACGCCGTTATTTATAAACAACTTATTTTTGTCGTTTTCTTCATCCAATCGCTTTCTGTTATGGGGCCCACACAAGGCTGCGCCGTCGTACGAATATTTCCCGACAACAAGAATATTCCACGACCAAATAAATATTTCCCGACAACAATGAATATTTTATAACCATTTGCTTATTTAAAATATTTGCGCATTTTACCCATAACTAACCACATTAATCAAATCAACTCTTACTATTTCAGAATAATAAATAGAGGAAATTAAATTTCATTTATTAATAATTTAGGGTCTTACAACTGTTATGTATTTATTTGATTACTGTTATTGTTAATGTTTCATTGAAATCAGAAATCAATATATAAATGAATAACAATTTTGTTTAATATACACAATCAAAAATTTTACAAATCAATTGTTTAATGGTTACTCAAATTAAACAATAATACATTCATGTATTTACACTCTTAATTTAACTGCACTATATCAGACCCTTTTTAGTGGTCTTAAAACAGGGGGATTACTGCATGTTTTCCTGTTGTGTCCTCTTTCTTGGCACCTGCTGCATTTGTTTTGAATTATGATTTCAGATCCGTGTTTGTACCTCCCTTTTTTTGGTCTTCCTGCTGGTCTTCTTGTGTTGGGTGGTTTTATACATATATTTTTTACTTTTTCTGATGCATCCCAGTTTTTTTTGTCATCTAATGGCATAATGGAAGCTGAATATGTCTCGACCAAAGTTGCTTTAGTGTAATTTCTTGAGCAAAAATCATAACAGCTCAAATTTCTCCAGCTCATAACAGCAGCAGCGTGCGGGCAAGGCATCTCATGGTACTGAAATTTACGGCATGTGCATGTCTTTTGTTCGATGTCCACAATATACTGTTTAGAGATATCGTAAACAGTGAAAATCACTAAGTTTGATGTCTCAACCTAAAAAACTCAATGTATACAATCAGTTTAACAGTTGCATGCCAAATATGTAGTAACCAATTAACTAGTACACAATGTTAGTCAACAAGTAACCAACAATATAAAAGAAACAATTATAAATATCAGAAACATTATAATGTTACATAGTAACTAAGTCAGTATTGATTAGTAACCAGTATAATGTTACACAGTAACCAAATAAACATTATACAGTAACCATTATATAATTTCACAGTAAGCAATTAAGTAGTAGTCAGTAACCAATATAATGTTGCACATTAGGTAAGTCAGCAATAGTATGTAACAAGTCAGTATTAGTCAGTAATATTATGCAAGTTATATTGATTATGTTTTATTTTTGTAATTATGTTGTGTATGTTTTATTTTTATAATTACTTTTTAAATGTTGTATATTAGTGTAAAGGACCCTAATATATATAATCCCATTACAATCCAGTCCGGTCCAAATAATCACCTTAGTTTTTTTCTTTTATCTTATTTTCTAATTAAAATTTAAGGACACCATTTTCCAGAGTTTTTTTTCTTTTATCTTCTATTAAAAAAATTCAAAAACACCAATTCTTTATGTTTTCATTCACTTTTTTTTTATTTTCTCTTCAAATTAAAACTCAAATACATTAACTAACATTTTATACTATAGTTTTTTAGTTGTAGAAAATAAAAGAAAACAAAGTTAAAGAAAATAAGAGGAAGGAATGGGAGAAAATTTTTACTTTATTTTCTCTAATTTTCTTTTCAAAAATGAGATTTTTTTTAATTAAAATACACTTATTTTCTTTAATTTTTTTACTTTTATTTTTTAACTAAAATACAAAGACACGGGTTTCCTTAATTTTTATTTCCTTTTTCTTTCTATTAAAAAACACAATTTTTTTTTCTTTTTTCCTTTCATTTCATTTCTCTCTAAATTAAGGCATGAGAACAACTTATAAATTGATCAAATCAATAACTTGTTTTTCACTATTAGTGCAACTATTTATTTTTTGACTTATAAGTTTAGTTTTTAGTCAAAATAAATAAGAAATTATTTGTGATTTATTTAAAAATGACTTATAAATTATTTTAAAATAAATTAGTTTGACCAAATATAAAGTATATTTTATCCCTTTTTTATTAATATTATTTTTAGTAATTCTTAAATTTATTTTAACTTATGAATTATTACTAGTCAAATACTTTTATAATTGATTTTAACTTAATTTATGACATGTAAATCAAATTGACACCAAATATTTTTACTTATAAGTTCGTACTTAAAATAATTTATAATCAATTTATATTTTAATTTATAAGTAAACTTAACTTATATTTTAAGTTTTATAGTGATTTAAAAATAAGTGATTCCCGAATACTTCATTCTTACCCTCCCAATCAATCATCTGAGTTCCTGAGATCCCCTCTCTTTACTTCCTAACCCAAACTGTGAAATAGCTTCTCCTTCATATTACCTCCACGTCAGATTTTCGTCAATCACAATCCAATGCCCATGAATCAGAAGTAGTGAAGGTGAAGCTCAGCAAAGAAGACGGTGAAATAATTGATTAGCTGTCTAGTGGGCGTAGTAAAGGAGATAACAAAATTGATACTTTAGGTAACGAAAATTCTCTTTTCTTTTTTGGTTAATGATGTTTGTGTTTTTTAATTCTTAACCGTGGCTTTGGATTGGATGATTGGGTTTCAATGTCGATGGTTCTATTCTTTTTTTTGGTGTTAATTTTACAATGATTTGCTAAAATTGGATTAAAGCTGTTGCATTTAGTTGTAATTGGTATTTCAAGCTAAATTATTCTCTGATTTTGCTGAAATTAGTTTTAAGTTGCGAAAATGAAATGAAAGTGGTATAATTTTATGTATTGATATTAGTTTGTTCTACTTTTATTTTTTTCGTTTTTCTTCGTAATCGAATTAAAATGCTACACAAATGTGCCAACTGACATGCACAAATGTAGAGATGGGTAGGGAGATTCTATGTTTGTGGACTTCTTATTGGGGTGACTATTTTAACTTGGTACAGGTTCTAAAGGTTAACCATGCCTTGTAACATTGTGACGAACAAGATTTTGACTAGTAAGCCTTCAAATTTAGAAACTGAGTAGTGTTTTTATTTTAGGTTGGAATATTGAATTAAGCAGCTCATTTGAAAGAAATCTTTATTTTAAGTGGCATATAGAACTGTCGATAGGTATGGAGATTCTGGTCACTAGTTCCAATTACTCGGGGCCAAATTTACCTATACATAAGAAAAAAGAGGATAAGTTTGGAGATTCTATTTTCATGGATGCTTTTATTGGGGGAGTGTGAATTAACTTGTTACAGATTCTACAGGATAACCATGTCCCTGAAAATAGTGTCACCAAAGAAATCTTGGACTGTAAGCTGCAATTTAGAGACTGAGTAGTGTTTTTATCGCACATACTTTCAGGAATTCTACTGGATACCTCCATCAGGTACTCCTTTCAGCCTCTTTCACAACCCTTGTAGAAGGAACCTCAGAAAGGCTGTGTTCCCCTGTTGTTGTGAAATTTACAGTACTTACAGTTTGTGATTTTTATATTTAAACCGTCATTCGGGAACTTCTGTTAGATGCTTTGTTTTATCATCAGGTGCATCATATATTAATTATCGTTGTACTTTCATTTTCCGTGAACTAAGTGGTAATCTCTAATTCTCTATTATTCATTGTTGTATGATGATTTATTCATCAAACTGCCTCAGTGTATACGTATGTTTGTCAGTTGTTCATAAATCTTTTCAGTAGCTGTTGTCCTGTACTCCTTTTGTCTGCGTTTTATGCTATTTTGTTTAAGAAAAATATTGTGTTTTCATACTGAAGTCTTCACCATGTATGTTCTGTTTCTAGCTGGTTAGATACTAAAATTATGTTTTCAAATTACAGGTTTGACCATGGTAGACCGTGCCCGCATTCGCCTTAATGGGTGGCAGCAGGCTGCAGTTGCAGTCGGCTCTGCAGTGGGTGCATTATTAGACCCACGAAGAGCAGATCTGATAGCTGCTTTGGGGGAGACAACTGGGAAGCCAGCTTTTGAAAGGGTTCTTGAGAGGATGAAGAGAAGTCCTGAAGGCAGGGTAATGTTTTTGTTTATTGCATAGTAAAACGTTGGCAAATATTTGTTAGTACATTTGCAATATTAAGTTTCTCTTTTTATTTTTTTCTGTGACTTCTGGGATTCTTAATTTATCTTTCATTAAAGTCCAATAACCAGTCAAGGGGTTGTTGTTTGTTGTAGATGTATTGTTAGTAGTAGTTAAGAGTAGTAATGTTTTAGTGACATAACTCGGTTGAAACTAAGAAGTATTTGTGACAAGAAAGGAGAGTGTATATTGACGTGTATGTCATTCCTTCTTAGATTCGCTAGACAATTTTGGAGACTTCTGTTAAGTGGTGGGAGGTATCTAGACAGGCTTATTCCCAAGAGGTTTTGTACTTGAAATCAAACCACTGTTTCATTAATTTACTAAAATCTATGAAACCTTGTAATCTAGTTCAAGTTGAATTCCATTTGAGTAAGTTGAAGCTACTAAATAATCTGGAATCTGCAAGTATCAAATTTTAGAACATAGGACATGCTGCTGAGGATATCAACTGACTGCAAGCTTACCAGTATGAATACGACTACTTTTCTAAGTGCAAATTATACACGAGATGGAATTTTGTTCAAAGAATATATGGAATTTCATGCGAGACTCTAGCCATGTTTTCTCTCTTATGACAGGGTATATCACATGCGTTGAGCTTAGTAGCTGTAAGCAAATAATTTGATAGCCAAGGATGGCTAAAACTCCATGTTTGAAAGATCTTCTATAGGTTACCATTGATTTGCAGAAGCTTTATAACCTATCCATAAATACAGGACTAACAGCAAAGTAAAACTATTGGCTACCCTACTTATTCTACTCAGTGCTGATTGATAAGGATGGTTTTTTAGTATCTAGTTGAGGTCCTCCATCCCTGAAATGTGTAATTGATTTGTTTAGTTCATTCCTTCCGTTGTAGCACTAGTTACTGTTTAATTTCCTCAGTTAGATTATTTTATTTTATTTTTGCTAAATGCAATTAGACGATTCTGCATTGACTGAACCAAAGAAATGTTCTTATCAGAACGTATTTATCATTGCTAGAGAAAACACACTTGTTTAATGACACGGTATACTATCATCATACAGCATCTGCTGTAGCAAAAACATTAACCCAAGAACAAATCTTCTTGCTGTTTTGTGCTAGGTAGTGATGTACATCTTTTCACTGCCTAATTTGGAAGAGTACCCTTATCCTCCTCTCTCTGTGTCATTCTCAGGCAGTACTACTGGAGCGTCCCCGTGTCGTCTCTGAAAATGTGGGGCATGCATGGGATCTACCAGCTAACACTTTTGGTGCTGCATATGCAAGCTTTATGGGATCCAGGAACTTCTCCCCAGATGATAGGCCACCTGTGCGGTTCATGGAAACAGAAGAGTTGGCGTATGTGGCTATGCGTGCACGTGAGGTGCATGACTTTTGGCACACCCTGTTTGGCCTCCCCACCAATTTGATCGGTGAGTCAGCACTAAAGGTGATAGAATTCGAACAAATGCTACTTCCCATGTGCCTGATGTCTGTCATTGGGGGAACGGCAAGATTCAGTGAAAAGCAGAGATCACTGTTCTACCAGCATTATTTTCCATGGGCCCTCCGGGCTGGTATGAGCAGCACAGATCTCATGTGTATATACTATGAGCGACACTTCCACGAGGATTTGGAGGATGTTCGGCAGAGATGGGGGATAATTCCTGCTCCTCCAGCTCCCAGACCTAATGCGGCTTAAGTTGACTGTCCACCTATTGTTCGACTGAAATTTTATGTTGATACTCGAGTTTGCTTTGCAATTTGGATGTAAATTATTCGCAACTTTTTGCAGCATATTTGGCAGGTGTCTTTGTTTACCTAGAATGTTAAATGTATGAGCTATAAATTACTTTCATATGCTTGTCTACCCTAGATGGAGGTTGCATATTGCAGAGTTCAGGAACTACTTGCAAATACCTGCCTAGATCAATGATAACTCATAAAGGAAAGAAAAAAAATGAATGATTATAAGGATTCAAAGGGTTGGAGCTAAGGGTGTTAATAAATCGAGTATTTAGTTGTTTATATTTGGTTCATGAAATTTATCAAATATAAAATAAAGTTTGATTTTAGCTATCGAGTCGAGCATAGTCTTGAACTTTTTGAACTAATATAATTCGAGTATTAATAGAAAATTGCACTTTGAGGAGGTTTGATTAATTTATCGAACTTTTAAATTTGCTCTGAATCATTTATATTTCGAGTCGAGTTCGAATCAAACTTTTAGTCGAACGAATACGAATCGAGCCTAAACTGTTTGTTCATTTTATAGTTTTAGTTGAAGCGCCCTTTAATACAATTGCTATCATGTCATTTATACTATTATCGAATCTTTTTCTTGAAATAAATAAATTGACAAAGGATATCTTTTTTATAGGACTGAGACTGATGGAATGTAACATTGTGTTTCTTGGTTTTATGACGGATGTAAAAGAAAAGGTTGAAGTTTCTTTAAGTTTTTGTTCAATTCTCTAGTTTTTAAATTTTCCCCTAATAAATAAAATAAAAAAGAAAAGGACAAAAAAGTTAGCGACTTTTCTATCTAAAAATTGGACAAAATTTGAGAAAGACAATTGTATAACATATGCAATTTTTTTAAAAATCGTTATCATACTCTGCATACAAACACAATAAAAAATAATAAGAGAGCACATGAGGTGAGTGATAACAGGTCATGTTCTTACGTGAAATATCTTTTATAATAATAATATTTTAAAATTATGCATAGTTGAACATTGAATTTTAGGGATTTGGTCAACCCCAGGCGCCACATGTGTGCGTTGACGCGTCATATCTGACGTGTCGTGGACATTTTTTATTTTATTTTATACGTGGACAGACTGACGTGACGAATATTGAACTTAATCCCAAAAATTATGTTACTGCCAAGGTTTGAACTTAATCCCAAAAATTATGTTACTGCCAAGTTAAATTCAATGACCACCTAAGCAAAAATGCCTGGTTGCTAACTTGCTATAGTTTTACAAGGATTAATATTTATAACTGAACAAATAATTTCTCCCAATAATAATAATAATAATAATAATAATAATAATAATAATAATAATAATAATTATTATTATTATTATTATTATTGTTATGCAAATTGTTGAGTAATGTAGAATTACTAATTACATAATTTTATGTTTTTATTCTAGCGATAAAAGTTATTAGAAGACCTCAAGTATATAATCAAAATTCAAACCAAAAAATGTAGTAATACAGAAGCATTAAACTGACATTTCCTAACCACACGGGCGGGCAGGACTGATAATGGTTACCCTATAAGGTTTAATTATTGTTAATTAGATTTCAGTGATTTTGAGTTCCTGTTAATTTTCCCCAAACGACCGGCCAACCATGGAACACCCAATATAAACATTAAGCTAGAAATGTAATTAGCATATACATATAAAAATCACAACTCCACTCTATTCAAAATTTTATTTTGCACAATAAATAATATTTTGTTTGTGCACGTAAATTACAACCATATCCATATTGGAACAAATTACATCAGATGATATTTGTACAACATTGTGAAATAGTTTTCGGCTGATTGAAGAAGAACGTCACTGACGAGCCTCCAACTTCCATATCTTGACTGTGCCATCATCACTTGAAGAAGCCAGAAGCCCGTTTTCCTGGCAATATATCCAATAAAAGCATATATAAAAGTATAAAAGGTATTTTAATGTGAGCCGTTTTTAAACTGAAAAAAATAAAAAGACTGTATGCTGAAATAACATTATTATTATTATTATTATTATTATTATTATTATTATTGTTATTGTTATTATTATTATTGTTGTTGTTGTTGTTGTTGTTGTTGTTGTTGTTATTATTATTATTATTATTATTGTTTTAGTTATGCACATAACAGATCTAAAGAAAAGGGATCTGTTTTAATTTGGGAGAAATGATTTGTTTAGTTATAAATATTAATCCTTGCAAAATTATAACATTTAGGCTTTTTTGCTCATGTGGTCATTGGATCCAAGTTTAAAATTAGAGGTCTCGTGTTCGAATCTTAAAAATCCCTAAAGTTAAGTGGTCGACTTTATATTTTACCCTTTAAAATTATAAAACATATATAATATGTGATGAAAATTTATTCAATTACACACAAAACATAGTTATTGTATAGTTGCTCACACAATTATATGTTGTGTACCTCACCTCCCCTTTTGCCAAATAATAATCTTGATATAGAACTTTTGATTTTATTTTTTTTCCCTTTATAAACTTGGTTCATAAAACATATTTCTCTTTTCTTTCTTTTTATCCTTCCTTTTATGTCCTAATTTAATTTAATTTCTTTGTTCTTTTCCTTCGGTCCAGAACTCAGAATTATGGTTTATGAGATGTCAAAGTTCTGAAGTAGCAATTTTTTTAAGAAATTGATATTTTCACAAATAAATTTTATAGTTTTACAAAAATAATTTTATGAATAATAGATAGAACTCAACTCACATTCATATAAGCAAGGAAATAACAGTTCCCTTTTTTCAGTGTAATATTTTCCTCCTTCATTTGCATTATTTTTATATCAATAAATAGCAATCAATGGGATCGAAAATGATAATGCCTAATAGGCTTCAAATTTTTATATCCTCCATACAAGTAAAGTACACAATTGGTGAAGACACAAGATGGACCAGAGAATGCAACTTTGTTCTCAGGTCAGCATAGTTTTGTGACAGACCAGTGTAGGCATATCAAATACACTCCATACACTCAGCTGAATGATATCAGCAATATATATATATATATATATATATATATATATATATATATCATTACACTATTAAGCCATTCATCTTTTACAAGACATAAGTATCCTTAGCTCTCAAATAAAAGTTTGCAATTTGGTACACAACCAAGTCTTTACTAGAACGCTAGGATGGGAGATGTTAGTTGCCACTCCCACCAAAGAGGTAACCCAGGGAAGATCCACCACCAGGGGCTGAGTGGACCTTAGTTGATGGCCTTTCCTGCACCAGGGAAAATTTTAGATTATAATCAATAAATGTATATTGGTATTTACTGAACTAAAAAAATCAAGAAAACATGAAAAATGAAAAAATTGACACAAACTTGTCATTTGGTCAAGCACACTATTTTTTTCTCAAGGAAATTGCATATCTACTTTACATAATTTTTCGTTATACAACACGCAGAATACCGTGGCTTTACATTCACTGTTACTGTAGAAAATGCAAGTAAAGTTGGGGCATGTGTGTATATATTTATATATACTCTTAAAAAAATAAAAAACAAAAAAGACGGAAAATATCTTCCCTCCGTGACAGAAGAACAAACGCCAAAACTATGAAAACTACTTGGATCTCTTACGAAGGCAATGGATGTTTTACATGGCCTCGTATTCCTATTTATTATGCTCAAACACTTATTTTGACGTATAATATGTGATATATCAACATTTTCATAGTTGTTGTGTGACTATCACTTTAATGCTGGTTTCATAGTTTTCAGCAATCAGATTGCTTAATAAAGTTAGAAGAAACACCTATTACACAAATTAGATGGAGTCACTGGGGCACCCCTCTGCTAATCCACTGGAAAGCTAACAGAAAAAATAAAAACAATTCACAATTTCAAAACACACGCACAAAAAGAAAAAGAAAAAGAAAAGGTTTAACTGGAAGACCAGTTAGTAGAGTGAAAACCAGGGAGCAGACATTTCAAATGTATTATATGGTCCAAGTAAGTCAAGAGTAACCATGCTACTTAACATAGAAATATATCATTAGTGTCAAGTTCAGCTATGTCATTTATAAATTTCATTGAATCCCTGAATTGAGACACAAGGATATAACTACACATTCACAATTTCAAAATTCTGTATATTTCCCATGGTATAGAAGATTAAAATAAGCACTTTCATGATTTCAAAGTAACATGCAACAAAAGGAATATAGTAGAGAGTTTTAACCAGAACCAGAAATATGGAATTTCATGATGGTTGTGGAACCAAATGAACACTCCAAAACGTATATATCCTCTATCCATCTAATGAGGTGTTGACTGTCTGAAAACTCCAGCTGGTAATAGTTTCTGCTCGAATAGCTACGGCACGAGTACTTCACAGCTATGTACATGGCTGGATTTATTTATTTAGACAAAGTATTGTGTCTATTTATAAACCCTGGTGGCAAGTCAGGACGATATCCAACAGATGCACCAGTTTGTATACATACAATAGTTTGTTCTTTTACTTTTAAGTTGACTTACTTGTAGGGACAAATCCAGGAGTTAAGTCCAGTAGGGGCCGAGTATAGAAGTTAAAACTTAAAATAAATAAATAAGTTATAATCAGTAATATATACAAACATATAATAATAACCTTTAGAATCCGTCCTCAAATATAAGTTCAAGTTTGACTAGACAAAGTCAATATGAGGGGCAACAGCCCCCACTTGTCTACCCCGGATCCGTCCCCGCATACATGACTGGGTGCTAAATCTTATCCCTTAGCCACTGAAGGATGACCCAGTAGTTGGTTTTCAATGATTATTATGTGAGCTTTTTTACTTGCATTTTAAAACTCCTCTACTTCCTTTGTAACATAAATGGCATGCCATGAAACATGACGAAACTTGACTAATTTTCAGCTGGCATTAGTAAAACAGTAAGTTTGTAGAACCAAGGACATACTGTGAGGAAATTGCCAGTGTTCTGACCGTTTGAAGTGCTACTATTTATACCCGCAGGACTCTGCTTACTAACATCTACTGGTTCAGAAGCAGATCTAGACTTTGGGGAATGATTTACAACCTGCACATTATTCAGAGTAGCCTGTGTATTATTTACGGATGGCTTTGGAGCTTCTCCACTTCCAAACAAGTATCCCAATGAACTCTGACCCCCACCACTGCTGACTCCGCGACCCATATTTCTGACTTCTTCCTAGATAAGAAACTCCAATCCTGCCTATGAATCAAAGCAAGTGGTGAGAGCAAGCATTGCAATATTTAAAATGCCAAATTAAGCTCAAAAGAGCCATCAAATATACATCGATAGGACTTGTGAACAAAAAAGACATATAAGACTAATATTAGAAGTCATTACTCCTATATTATGTCAAGTTTTGAATCTCTTTTGTTCGTTCAATTCATGATTTAAACAGCTGTCACATTATAACAGAAGTCTCAATTACTATATATGAATTGAAATCAGATATTATCAATTCATGGTAAGCACTTTTAGCATTAATCAACACTAGATCTATTTCCTTAACTGAACCCTCCCCAGTAATCAACACTAGAGCCATTGTCAATACCCAAGAAGAATAGCATAAAGTATGTGTATTTTATTACAAGTATATGTTGAGATGAAGGAACTTCAAATTTTGACCAAATAAGCTACTCAAAAATGACAAGCCGAATACTTTAGTTTTTTTTTTGAAAGCAATACAAGGAGGACGATTGTATTGCATATCACTCATAGCGGGTGATACTTTAGTTAAGTAGCTGTAAAAAGACAAGATACAAAATGACACACAACAAGAATGGATTAACAACATCAACATACCGTAATTAAAATTTTGCTAATTCAATAACATCTACATGGCATCCCAATAAGATTGAAATGCTTCAATTCAAATAGCCCCATAGGCCATATCTAAAATCAACAAAAATAAAGTCAATCTAAACATATATATACATAAAGACGCATTTTTTCTCACACACACAGTGGACTCTGGGAGTATTAGCTTAAATTCCTCATAACACCGAAGTAGCGAAATTGTGTCAAGTAATTTAAGAATTACAAAGTAAAAACATATCCGAAAGCGGTTTTCAGCAGAATAGCCAGTGCTACACATATCGATCCTCATAGTAAACAACATGAGAAGAAATGCGAGCTTAGCTTTATCACTTGAAATTAAAGTGAAAAAGCAAGTACTGATGATTCTGATGGTGCTTATTTGATGTATAACAAGAGATCAACGATTAGGGTTTCCTTACCTCTCTTCTTTGGGATCAGATCTGGTCGAGCTCAGCAACTACTTTGCACAGGGAGAGGGAAGAGAAATATAAACTGGATTACTATTGCCAGGTCTGATTGTGCTTCTTCCAGTGCAAGCGTTATAAGTAGTACTTAGTATTAACTACGTATTACGTAAGCAAAACTCGAGACAGCAATACGTGGGACCCGTAGAAGATATGGAAGTAGTTAGACCTGGTAATATAGTTGGTTAACTGCCGGGTTAACCCATATTAACTGGAATCAAATGGGTTGGTTAACTATATTTATTTATTTGGGTCGGTTAAAGTTTGGAATCATATTTTTAAAATGAAATATAGTTACAATCCGATTAACCATTTTTCGACTCATATTTTATTCCAAATTCAAATCAAAAGTTCTTTCCACCAATATTTACATATTGAAGAAACTCAACCACCCACCCCCACTCCCACCCCCACTCACACCCACCCTACCCCACCCCCTTCCCACCCCACCCACCCACCCACCCACCCACCCACCCCCTACCCCCACCACCCACCCTCTACCTTATCCCACCCCACCCACCCTTACCCCTACTCCTACCCCCATTCCACCCACAAAAAAATTATATTATGTGATTATGTATACACCCCCTATCCCCACCCCCACCCAACCCACCCCTTACCCCCACTCCCACCTAACCCACCCCCCACCCCCACCCCTATCCCCATCAAAAAATATATTATGTGATTATGTATACACCTCTCCCCACCCACCCACCCATCCCACGCTCACCTCTACCAAAAAAATAATATTGTGCGATTATGTATACACCCCACCTCTTACCCCCACCCCCACCCAACCCACCCCACCCCCTACCCCCACCTCACCTCCACCCCACCCACCCCCACCCCCACCTCCACCTCCACCTCCACCCACCCCCACCAAAAAAATATTATGTGATTATGTATACACCCCTTACCCCTACTCCACCCCTACCCCCATACACCCCTCACCCCCCACCCCCACCACTCCCAAAAAACATTAATATTAAGCTATTATGTATACATCACCCACCCTCTACCCCAACCCCTACCCCCACCCACCCCACCCTCACCCCATCCCACCCCACCTAGTCACCCACCCCACCCCCACCCCCACCCCCACCCCACCTACCCACCCACCCCTCCCTTATATCCGTCTCTCTATCTATATTATATATTAATTTTATTTTTAAAAAATTTTTGTTTAAAAGTCAAAATATCTTAAAATGGTTAATATGGTTTTTAACCATAACTATATGGTTCCAACTCACATTAATCATATTAAAAATGGTTAATATAGTTTTAGTTCTTAAATGGTTGGTTAACCATATTTTGAAAACCAAAACCAACCCATAACCATATTTTGTCAGGTCTAGAAGTAGTATATGGTAATTGTAGAACCTATTTGCTGTTAATGTGAAAAAGACGTGAAATTATCATCGTAAAAATATTAATTTTTTTTTTAACTTTTTTGTTTGAAATCCTATTTTATATTTATCCTATATTAGTCCAATATTTTTATTTTGTCTTTTTTAAGTCAATTTTTAAATTTACATAAATTTATACGTCGATGGTTCTTGCATGCGTTTATTACTAGAATATTTCAAGAAATTCTATCACTTTGAAAATTATTTCTAGATTTAGTTACTTTTATTTTTTTGGGGCCTTGTCGAATCTCCAAAAAATAAATTAAAAAAAAGTGAAAAATATAATAAAAAAGAAATCAATACCAAAGATGATAATTATTAAATTAGGTTGGACGTAGCGATCATCTTCAGCTAGACAAGGCGGCAGGAAATGATGAGTGACTATAATGTTGAGATGTGTCCTTGTTAGTCTAGGACTGTTTTCTTTAGTCAAATAAACTTCTAGCTTTTAGGAGAGTTAGAGAGTCAGTTGGGTTTGTTTTAGATAGACCAAGTCTTTAGCACTATCTTAAAGTTTGTTGAGACGTGCTTATGCATTTTGTATTTCTGTTTTGTAATGGCTATTTAAGCCAGCTTGTTGGCTATTCAATAAACTACGATTCAGCTATTGTTGAATTGATCTTGTGCTTCTGTGAGCTTTAATTTATAACATATAATGGGAAAGAAAAATATAATTTAAGCATTTATGTTATTTTTGGATTGGATTGAAATAATGAAATAAATAGATAACGATTTATTCTATTATGAGTCCTTCTGGGGGTATATTTTTTAGTGACATTTCTAGTGAATTTTTTTTTTGGTTTTGGTTTTTTTGATAGTACTCCCAAAAAATATATATTTATTCCAACGTAAATTTTTATAAAAAACAGGTGTAGCATTAAAAGAAATGAATTAAGCGTTTACCATATAAGGAATTATTTTTTCACTAGCAAATAACATAATTATGTAAATAATAAAAGGAGGACAAAATATTGAAGAATGAACACAGGCAATTTGCCTCTCTTGATTATCCATCCAGCTGCCACACACATGCATACATTATAGCTAAACAAATTAGTGCATAAAATATGAAGAGAGAATAATTTGATTATGAATTAAGCTCCCCCCCCCCCATCAAAAAAATAAAATGAATAAGCATATTCTGTTGCAAGGCTGCAAATGTGCTGGCTGGAGATGACCTAGATACTTTTCTTCCTATTTTACTCCTGGACTATGCATACTCATATCAATTGGTGCAAAATGCTTAGGACAATAACTGATTCCCCAGCCTTGTCCAAAATCTGAATTGCTCGTGTTTAAGCCTTTTCTGTTAATGCTCCATCCAATGAATTAGGACTGGACACTTGCTTTGGAGGAATCTTTGATAGTTCTAACAAAAGCTTGTGCAGGGCCTGAGGCCTTGAGAAAAAAGGTGAATGATCGGAACCCTTCAACTGAAAAACCTGTTCGGGAGGGTTCGTCTTTATCATGAATTCCTGGAGAGAGACTGGGATGGCAAAATCTTCTTCGGTTTTTATATAAAATCGTGGGATGGAACCATAGTTTGCTTCAGAAAGAGAAAGCTTCTCCATAATTGGTGCGAATGGCATGGGCCTCATTGAGACTGATGCCAATACGGCATCCTGTAATTAAAGTTGAAATAAAGGTTATGTTGTGTAATGAAAAACAGCAAATTAAGTAAATTCAAGCTTTAGCATATATTTGTGGTGAAAAGAATTTTGTATGTTGTACCATACCTTAGTAGGACTTAGATTATATAACAAGTCGGACAATAATGATTTGTCAAGGGAAATTGCAGTTGGAGGGTTATCCTTCCCGTTGGCATATATAAACTTTTGAGCCTGCTGCATCAGATCACTTGAGCTACTCTGCAGAACGGCATGAAGAGTTAAGGAATCAACAAGTTAGTTATAGGTTACATTGAACGGATCATGAACCAATCTTGTAGGGTGTCTACTTCTTCTATTAGACCGACTAAAATTAGTGATAACTAGTGTGAAATGAACCACAGATATTTCAGGAATTAAATGGTAGAACCAAGGGATGCATCGTGGGTAACAAATAGAAAGGAGCCTCAAGTTTTACTTAAATCCCAGAAACAGACCTGTCCTTGAAAAGCAGTAAGGGTACTCTGCCCACTAGTCAACATTGCTGCAGCCACAAAAATGGCTTTGGAGACTTTTGAAGGAAACAATTCCATCACATAGGAAACACAGAAACCACCAAAATCATGCCCCACCAAAATTACCTGCACAAAATGTACTGTTAGGTCGAGTGTATTGAGAAGATTAATATACCAGCAGTTCCTCTTTAGATGTGTTTTTTGGGGGGGGGGGGGGGGGGGGGGGGGGGGGGGGGGTGGGGGGGGTGAAAGTTCCTCTTTAGATGTACTGACAAACGGGAGAATTTAGTAGCATAGAGAAGTCTAATATACTAAGTAAACATAATAAACATACAATTGGGGTCGTTATGCTAAGAATGTGGTGAAACAAAGTAAACATACAATTGGGGTCGTTATGCTAAACAAAAACAATTGCTTGGAATTAGAATGATTGAAGTCAAGTTGTGGAAGGGGAGCAGAGGGAGAGAGAGAACCTTCTGGCCATCGCCGAGATTTTCAAGAAAATCAACAAGTGGTTTTACATATTGAGCAAAACTTGTAATGCTGTTTGAGTCAGTGGCATCAATTCCAGAGCCTGTCAAATCTATTGCATCAGCTTCAAATCCAGCTTCTTTCAAAAATGCCATACTTTTATACCAGCACCAAGCCCCAAATCCACCTCCATGAACTAAAACAAAATGTTTAGTTTCAAGATCATCATCAACCTTCAGATCCTACAAAAGGACAAAGGAACTCTAAGTGTCAAACTAAGAAAGCAATAAGAGGAGTCTCATTTCACTATTTTTTGGTATATCAAAAGGTTTATTAATGTCGTGCTTCAACATAACTTTCTGAATAATAAATTAAAAAAGGGGCGCGCGTTTTGTGAGGGTGGTAAGAGTATAGAAATTTAAGCAGCTCAGTGCATAATTAATTGTTGAAACCTGATTATTAAGGTGATGAGCGGGAGGATCCAAAAGGGAGCTCGGCCTTGAACTTGAACTCCTTGGCAGCTTGTTCTGTTTCTTGGAAGATGTTAATGGATACTGAACAGAAGTTGAGCGATCAAATTGGGGGAAAGAACAATTCTGCAGCTGCTGCTGCTGCTGCTGCTGCTGATGTTGCTTAAGGAGCAAAACTGCTGCAACAGCTTGCTGTCGAAGAATTTCATCATCAATAATCTCTTTCTTCACCGAAGATGATGATGATCTTGGAGCCGTCTCTATTTTCCGATCATCCACAGGATCGTGTGAGCATCTGGAGGCTTTTTGTCTCGGACCCTTTGGAGCGAAACACGTCAACGAATTTCCCATCAGATATCCGTGTTTCTTTCTTTGAACTAAATGCATACAAGTACAAAGAGGAGAGAGAAAGGAGAGCAACTACAGAGCTACCACGGTTGAAATAAGTTCATGGCCTCCATGAAGCAAAATCTTTTAATTAGTCATAATTCTAACCAAAGATTGGGATAGAAGAAACTTCCAATTAGGCGGTGCAATAACACTAACGCCTAACCGCAAGGCACGGACCTCATTACTCTCTCACTAAACGATTGTTAATAAATTATTTATTTTTTTATAACAGTCCTACTTTCTCTTACGCTCTGTTTCTGAGTTTTGAATAGAAAAGAAAAGAATAGAAAACTTAAATTAGAACAGAAAAGAAAAAAATAAAAAACTTAAAGTTTTCTTTGTGTTGTTTCTGAGTTTTTAATAGAAAATGATAGAAAATTTAAAATTGAGGACATGAGTTGTAATTTAAAATTTATTATATTAAAAGTTGAGGCTAATATGGAAATTATAAAAATATTACTTATTCTAATTTCTTTTCCGTCCAAATCATGCCAATTTTGGACGGAAAACTTTTACAGGAAAAGTGGCCAAGTTTTCTATCCATTTCTTTTCTTTTCCGTTTATTAAAAAACTCAGAAACATAAGAATTGGAAAGAAAACTTAAATTTTCCGTCCATTTCTTTTCTTTTCTGTCCATTTTAAAACTCAGAAACAGAACGTTATTGTCTCAAAAAAATTTTAATTCTTTATTTTTCATAAAAGATAATAATAAAATTTCAAACAAATTTTAATTATTAAATAATAATATTAAATTATTTTCTTAATCCATATATAAAAATATTATAGTAATGTATTGGATTCATTTGAACTAGTAAGTTTGGACAAATTTTTTTATTGAATACCCCTAATTTCTTCTCATACTGGCTCGTCATAATGCTGCGGCCCGCCTCCATAAAAAAGTCTAATATTCTGCTTCGTCTTTTATTGACTTTGAAAACCTTAGCCTTAGACGTGTATAAGGTGCACAACAGATCGGTCTGATCTGGGCTTATCAGGCCTTGGGTTTTGATCAGGTCAGGTTAGGCCGTTGACTTTTGGCCTCCAGGTCAGGTCAGGCTTTGGTGATCAGGTCAGGCTAAGCCGTTGACTTTTGGCCTCCAGGCCAGGTCAGGCTTTGGTCGCTGGGCTGTGGCTTGGCTAGGCTTGTAGGCCAGGCCCAGACCCAAGGCCAGGCCAGGCCAGGCCCAGACCCAAAGTCAGACCAAGCCAGGCCAGGTCCAAGGTCTTGACTGGTTTGGTCCCTTTTTTTAATGTTACATATTAAATATTAAAAATATAAATAATAAAATATAAATTAATAAATTTTGTAAAATATTAATATTGTAGATTACTTAAATACTGTAGATTAAACTTTTATTTTTTGAATATAAAGTTAGTTTTGATTTTATTTTCTTATAGTACGTACTAGAATCGGTTGGACATATATTTTGTAAAGTTTAAACACACATATATCTTTTCATTTATGATCATTACACTCTTACATGGTTATTGCAGTTAATTTTCTAATTACTTTATGAAATTTTTATTTAAATTAGTACAACGGAATACCTAAAAAATAACTACAATCATAAATCCCCCAAAAATTTAGCATATCCAAATTAATGAAGAACTTGAGTATTTACAAGAAACTACCTTATTAATAATATTTAATATTAAAAATTAATTTATTGATGTATTAATTAATGTTAATATTTAACATTAAAGTAACAAAGAATATTAATAAAATTTTATTGTTAAATATTAGTACTTTAGTATTTACAATAAATTAACTTATTATTAATATTTAATCAACTAAGTAACTAACTTATTATTAATATTAAATATACTAACTAGTTATATTCATTGAAGATATATATTAACTAAATGTATCAATAAGAAATCAAGAATGAATAATTAAAATTTTAAATTTTATTGATGTATCAATTAAAACTAATGTCTTATAATTTATAAATTACAATAATGAATAAGTAAAAATTTATATTTTATTGATGAATAATTATAAATTTAAAGTTCAAAAATTACAAATAATTGGATAAAAAATCATGTAAAGTATCAGGCCAGGCCAGGCCTCATGCCAGGCCAAGCCAGGCCAGACTTTTGTCTAAAAAAAGATGTCTTTTCAGGCCTTCCAGGCCAGGCCTTGACCGGACTGGACTTTGACCAGGCCATATCAAGACCAGGCCGCAGGCCATTTATGCATCCCTAGTGTATATGAATGAAAAAGTGTTTGTGTATATATATACATATACATATATATATATATATATATATATATATATATATATATATATATATGGAGAGAGAGAGAATTAGGTGCATGCATCCAATAAAATTAAACACCTTGATAAGGTTAAAGAACATTTAAGAAGACATTATGAAATCAAAAGTAGGTTACATAAAAAAAAAATATCTTAGCAAGTACAAAGGATCAAATTCTGCTGAAAGCACCAGCATCAACAGCAGTAGGCCTTATTAATTGGTACCAGTAGGTAGTAGTAACGGGAATAAATAATCCTCAGCCAATTGCTTCCAATAAAACAAGCAATATCTCATCAACATTAACTGGGCGAATCTTGCTGTCTCGTTCATTATCATGTCGATTATCATTGTTGCTTTACACTTGGGTGTTGGTTCATGATACTACTAGTGGCTCATAAAAATGTGGCCATGAAGGCAGATATAGTAGTATAAGTAAGTTTTAGGGCTTATAAATTACTACACTTCCCGCGGATGCTTGGTTTGCTGCACGATTACTTCCAAAATTCTTTCTGTTTGATTCCCTCGCAATTCTTGAACCAAACTACAACACAATGGAGGATAAGGTTAGCTCATCCAAGAAAAAGATTCAGGACAAGACAAACTTTTTCCCCTTTGTAAAGAGGAAGATAAGTAGAAATGTGTTTTATTAATCTCCATTATAATGCTAAGCAACTTGGGTCAAAACTTTTCCTGAGTAACTACGTTCACAAAACGACTCATACACGAATTTAAATCTCAATTGTCATCGCTCATCATTTACATCAGGTTAATATTTAATTTCAAATCGAAATTTTACACTGTTTTTGCAAAAAATAACAAATCTTTGATGCTACATTACCAGTGCTTAATAAATCTGAATGCTAATTTACAAAGAAATTGAAAAAGAACACACCCAAAAACACAAATACGGAACATCTGTAGATCTGTGTAGAGAACTGAAATAAAGAACACAAACACACCCACCTGGATTGCTCTTTTAGGCAGAAGAGCTGCTTCATATAAACCAAGCAATCTTGCAACCTTCAACAAGTATGACAAAAAACTTTAGTGCTTAATCAGTATTAATACATGTATTCAAGAAAATTAAGCTAGCCTTCTTGACAGTAAGAGACTGGTAAGACGTATCAAAATTGTTAAGATGTTAAAGGTGCACTTCCACAAACATAAACTTCTATTTCCCCTCGACCCTCGTACATGTTTTAATGTTGCAACATGCGTCATAAGCATACACTGGGCAGTGTGCTTGTTTTGCTATTTTATGAGGCATATATGGACTGCAGGGAATGCTAGAATTTTCAATATACCCATCTCTCTCTTTTTCTTCTATGGAACAGGGTTTCATTTCTAGCAACATTGTGGGCTTTGGCTATGGAAAGAAATGTTGCTATTACATATACTCATAGAGATTGGCAGGTAATGCTTCATTAGTTCTTATTTTTGCATTTGTATTTCTTTGCAGAACTCCTTGTACTCCATTTTGGTACTATTTTTTCTATTTACTAAAACAACTTTTATATAAAAAAGTCACAAGTATGCATTTAATAGAAAATACAAACAAACCTAAAAGAATGGCAGTATGGCACACACCTCTCTCAGTATCTTCTTATCACCAACCCCACTAGGTTGATCTAGGTCAGCAATCTCCCATAGTGGAATATCAAGCAAAGTCCTTATTACATCCTCGTCCAGAAAAGGAAATCTAGCCTAATACAAACAATGATGAGATCATTAACATGAAACACAAGTTAAAAGAAACAAACTTAGAGTTAATAGGCACAAGTCAAGACCCAATACTCCTATTTGTTTTCAGAAATACCTCCTTTCCATTATCAGCAACACATCTATCATCTCTCCCAAGGTTTCTCTTCCAAATTCTCTGCATGTCTAATTTCATTTCCTCATGTAGCCGGGACCAGCTGATGGTAAGTATGTTGAACCGACACAATTGAGTAGAAAAATCGCAGAAATGTTATATCAGAATTCGCTATAAGAGTTTCCCCTCATTGGGTCAAAGGCAGCGTAATAAACCGTAAATAGAAAAAGAAATGAGCAACAAGCAAATACAGGAGAAGTTGCTTTGTTTTATGTTTTGAATTTGTTTGTGACTACTTCACAATTGAAAAAGAGATAGGATCCCTAGACATTCTATAGCACATATGTAAGCAAAAAAACATTCAGCAAGCATGGAATATGGGAATTGCATAAGAAAATATAAGATCAAAATTGCAGACAGCATTATCCGGTATGTGATAGCAGCATACCTGCCCTGTCTGTATTTTGTTTTATGCCGGCCATAGCCAGCACATTGTTCATCTGCACCAGAACCCACCAGGAGGATCCTAGCCTCTGACTTGTACTTAACATGTTGATTATCCGCATCAGTATTATTTCCAATCACTTCATTCACCCTACCATTACCGCCGGCTGCCAACCACAAGGCTATCCCAATATTGAGGTCCTGAAACATTATGGTGAACTTAAGGACACAAACACACAAACTACGCAATCTAATAGACAAATATTCCTAACAAGACCAGACTGGATCAAAAGTGCTAAAATTTTATCAGGAAGATAGTAAAATTTTGCAAACCCCGTAAGCAAGTCTTACCAAAAAAAACTATCCCACGCACGCACAAAAAGTCAAAATTAGAAACAAAACAAGGTAAAGAAACAACCAGAACAGTTATATTGCACTAACTACTGAGTTACTTCATAAGTCTTGGAACTTCATGTTACTAGTATGCGTAAAACAATGATGATTAATATCAACTGCTTCCTCAATGCTGGAAGTGAAACATAGCATATATTAACTGTGATTCCCTTATGAATTATAAGACTAGGTACCATGTAGGTCTTGGCAGGATTTATGAGAGACATAACATGCTTTGTCTCTGAGGTTAACTTCACCAAATCAGCATCAATCTCTACAAGCTTCCAGCTGCATCCATACCCAATTGAATGTATCATAAAAATTAGTTTTTATAAAAAAAACTTAAAAGGTGAATCAAAAGTTAAATTACATGGCCACACCCCATGGGATGGAGATGTTAAGTTGAAATCCAAGTGCATCTCGTTGATTGACAATATATTATATCAGGAATACAGGTTAGGAATATGTTAAATGAAACCAAGTGAATCTCGTCTCATTGAAAGGATTGGCAGGAATAGAGGTTGAGCATGTGTGAAGCGAAACAAGGTAATACACAAGCATTTAAGTGTCCACTGCAAGCTTGCAATTCATTATTCATCTGTGATTACCCTAAAGCATTATATTTCCATCTTTGATTTAACTATGAATACACTATTTCCTGTGTGGATATTCTGAGTCACCATTGAAATAACACTCGAATGTCTCCAGTACTAATAACTCGGATGTGCTAAATAATGTAAGCTGCATTTCAAATTGAACAAAAGCTAATACAACAGAACAAAGCCACAACACCTTCTCAATGGTGCAATCCTCTGAAGTTCCTCCACCCCCGCCCTGGCAGAGATTCTATCAGGAGCAAACTGGCCATCAAAACTTACATTAAGCAGATCGATTTCATCTGCCAAAAGAAACTTGATAATATAAGCACGTTCATCAGCAAAAATTATGCATTCGGAAGGGGGAGGAAAAGCATCGTACAACTAGCAAATTGTAGCAAAAAAGAACATAGACTGATGAAACTAACAAAATGTATTATAATGTTAAAGGACTTTACTTTATGAAAAGAGAAAAAAACTAGAATTGGAGGTAACATTTACATTTGGTATCCAAGCACTCATCCAGTAAAGCTGCTAGTATCATAGAATCTAATCCACCAGAAAAAAGCACTGCCACTGGAGCTGGAGCATTTCTCTCTTCTGCATTATCACATGAAACTGCCTGCGTATCCAAGCCATGGAATATATCCAATAAAAGGTTTTAATGAATAATGAAACTGACAGGAAAACTAACAATTATAGGCTACAACGAAGCTTGTCGAGGGTTAAATCAAGTCCTAGACCGCCAAACTTCTAAACTGCTCACTACAAGTAATTTGTGGAAACATTACAATTAGAACACTAGACTAGACATATGTACATTGCTTTATTAGACTAGAAAAAGAGGGAAAAGAAGGCCCAAAAAGGTAAAAGGTGAAGCTTTATGTATTTCATTAACTTCTCAAAACCACAGGAACAAAATACTATATTAGTAAGTTACAAACCTGATAAATTTTATTTAAGACAGCGCGTCTCATCACTGATTTTCTCAATGCGGTCAGCACAGCTACGGCCAATGATGGCGATGGAATTGATGCCTGTGTAGGCCCTGCAAAGAACAAACAAATTACTGTTAAGAACTTCTTAAATCCTTACGAAATCAAAGTAAGTATAAGAGATTGCTATATATTGGCTCAAAAAAACTGGGATACAATGATATCATATTTACATAACAGACTTTTCCATGCAGATTTACTGCACCATTGTATGATATTGACCTGAGTCCCCAGGTACCAAACAGGCTAATTGCATGTCCTCCTGCCGGCTTAGAATGCTTGTGTGAGTACTATTTAACTGCTCAAGTATGGGTTCCACAAAAGATCTCTCCCACTTAATGAGTTCCTCTAACATGGGATTAGTCCAGTCATGATTTCTAACTTCACCAACTAGATATTCTTCCTCATTTGAACCATACATAGATAAACTGTGCACTCCACATGGAAGCTCTTCCCAAAAAATTAGTTCATTGATTTCGCTTTTGTCTCCTAATTCTGCAAGTAGATAAAGCCATAAAGGAACAACTCAAAGAAATTTCTTTGCACATATGGAGTAAAGGACCAATTACTGAGCATGATTCAATATACAAATATAAATATATATATATATATATATATATTATAAAATAAACACGATTGTGAAAGGAAAATATAAGAAAGTAATATAGCATATTAGCAAGTAATATGCTGACAGGATATTGTCAGCATCAATTCAAGACCCTACATCATATCACAATTAACCAATTAGATGTGAGAAGAATATGAAAGTAAGGAAGGGGGAAACATAATAAATGAAAGAAAACATAGTTGCAAAAAAATTTCAAGCACAAAAATGACATGATTGTGCTCAATTTATTTTGGCCACTTACATATGCCCCCAAATATGAGATTACTAGATCACAACTCTTTACTAGCAGTACATAATTTTTTGTTTTTTCCAACATAAATAAAAGTGCTGAAACTAAATTTGCTAAACAATACTTGATTCTGCTTATTTATTAATCATCTCTTCTGTCATCAATGGCACGTACAAAAACTTAATGTAAAGGAACAGATGGGTAAGGCTCTACAGAGCATAGTAGCATACAAACCAGAACTGCTGGAAATGGATGAAATTGGGGATACAGAAGATAGTAGCAGCCTAGAGTCTCTCGAACTTGGCCAGTGAACAAGCAGGCTCCGCCTTCCAAATGCATCTTTCCCAAACCAAATGGTTTTTGAACTTTCCTGCACATGACAATACAAGAAAAACTTCCATGACTAAATGAAAAATATAGAATCATTGCATACTGAAACTTACCACCCAAAGTTACCTGCCAATAGATCAAAGCCCACGGCCCCTTTATTGTTGAAAGGAGTTCTGGAACAGAATTCAGCCCTTCTCCACTACAAGAGCACTGTTTTGTATGCTCATGAGAAGTGCAGGGACAGCACTTTCCGAGATACTGCATTATAATTTCTGCATCATTGCTATCACTACTAACATGAACTCCACCAAATATTTCACCTATAAAATGAAGTAATGAAATTTTCATAGAATTGATTTGTGATAAAATTGAAAAGAGATGCACCTAGTCATTCTATGTCATAACAAATAATGCATAACAATTGCGTACAACATGAATCACCTAAGTCTCTTTCACCCATATTGTTTCTAATTATAGCTTGGATACTAGACAATCAACAAAATAAAAACTCCAGTTCAACCTCAGATCTCAAAAACAATAGTAGTGAAACAACTAACAAGCAAGCATTTAGATGCCAGCTTGAGAGAATGAGTAAGTAACAATTGAATTCTCGGAAGATTATAAATGTTGTTCAATTTTGGGTAGACTAGAACTCTTGATAAAGTTTCCTATAAAACACCATGAAGACTAGGTCTAGTGCACTATACAAAAAATAAAAAAATAGTAGTTTGATTATCTACATTAGGCCGTCAAGAAGTTGCTTTATTGTGTGGTATATATTAATTAGATAGACAGAAGGGGGGAGATAAAAATCAGTAAGGAAAAATAATAGATTATAAGATTTTTGTGTCCATGGTCCCGTGTCTCTCATCATTGGAAGCCAATACCTCTTTCAACATTTTATTTTTTGAAAGTAAAAACTAAATATATATATATATATATGTTATTTCTTTTCTGAATAATCCAGTACAGATATAAATGGCAAAATACCCCCAATGGAGGATAATGCATTCCCTCATCACCAATCCAAAGTAGGCCTTGTGCATAAGATATATACAAAATTCATTCAATCATCTCAAAATGGGACAAAATATAAAAAGTCAATTGACCAAATCATATCTTTATCAACATATCATACATATTAGTTAATGTTCATCCAAAGTAGTAATAATATGCAGATAAGAATAACATAAACACATCACATGGTTAGGAGAATCCCCATAAACTAACATGCAATTTCTAATGCCGCATATATAAATCATTAATAGTATATCATAAGTGCTATATAAGTCCCGATATTTGAAAAGCAACTAAACAACAAACAGCCAACACGAACTCCACAATGACATACAAGTAGAAAAGAATCAAACTTTGAGCACCATAAGTTGTTTAATTCCATTAATATACAAATACACCTGACAATTCAACTCATATAAGGTCAAAGACCATACCGTTATAAATAAGGATATTCCCAGATGAATCCGCCAACGGCTGAGTAACAGGAGTTGTTCCTCTCAACTGCAATGTGGCACCAATAAACTCCACTTTTCCACATGTGGAGGATGTGAAATCACAGTTTGAATCCTTCTTTATTGGTCCTTCCCCTTCAATAAAAGAAACAACACTTTGGGTTTCCGCAGCACAGCAAATATTTGGATATAGAAAAACTTTCTTGGTTCCTAAGCTGTCGGGTCCCCTTCTCCGAAGAGCTGCTTTTGTATCGTCGACATTGAAATAGTGCTGAGCCCAATAATATTAGGCCACAAAAAATTGTGAAAATGCATTAAATTTGACCGGAAAAAGAATCAATAAGCTTACTTGTTGGAAGATTTCCGGAGCTGAAATGGAAGTAGTGAAATCAGGAAGCAGGGATGACAAATCGATACGAATATCAGAAACGATCAAAGCTATTCCACACATTCTTTCCTCTCCCTAATCCCTAAACCCTGTTCTGCTGCCTAGGGTCGAAGGAGAGTTTTTCCAGAGGTTTTAGCGTATTTGAGATATTAAGAGTTAATAATAACTCACAAATATTTGTTATCAATAGCCTCCGTAGCATAGTGGTAGTGCGTTCGCTTCGTAAGCGAAAGGTCGCGAGTTCGATCCTCGCCGGGGGCTGCCATTCGAACGTTTATATAATTAATGAATTTTTTTCCCCAAAATGAGATGCACCTCCTTAACTATTATTAATCCTATTTTTACAAATTATGCTCAAATAGTAAAAAGTAATAATTTACAATTAAGTTAATATTCATTTACGTGAATATTATAAATTAAAAGCTTTCTGACTATAATTTCAGCAATGATAACTAGTATTTTTTATTTTTTACATTATGTTTTTTTATATCCGGGCATACTAATTATGTTTTTTACAAATATCCGTGCATATATACTAATGGTTGTTTCCGTTTATTTATTAAAATCCTTTGGTTTAGCCTAGGTAGTCAACATATTAACGTAGACAGTGCACGATGTACGTAAATGAGATTTTCCAGCTAATTATAGATAGCCTAGCCTTGATACTATTTTGAAACCATACATTGTCCCTGAAGTATATATATATATACGAGGATATATCTTTGTTTTGGTTCTTCTGGATTTATATGTTTCAGAAATATACAAGTGTAAAAAGTGTTGTTACTAGCTAATTACTATAATGTGCACCTGCATCTACATGCATGCTGGCTGCATATGAAGATAGAAGAGTCTCTGCCGCCCAATGCTAATCACGTTGCAATATCATTTGTACGTGTGCAAGTATTATAAACATATACTATATTAACAAGTCTCCTGATTCAAGTGTGTTAGCAACTCCAACATCTACCCTGATCAATGGCGCTCATCTATCAAAGAAGTAGATGTTTCTAAGCCTCAATTAAGCTAATGAAAGTCAAAATAAGTTGGCTGGCTACAAATGCCCAAGAAAATCCCCAGAAAACATGATCTTACGTACGCCTCAGCGGTGAGTACTTCTCCAGTTCATAGATCGACCTGGTGTCTACTACATTATTGTACGGGTTTCGACAGACAGTGACAAACAACCAAGTACTAGTACTAACACCAAGTAATTCGGCACCAACAACTAAGACTCCACTACTCAACCAGAAGGTATCATGTCCTTAATTCTTTAAGCTATATATGGAGTTGGTTGGTTTTAAGCCCTACAATTTTACAAAACTTCTGTTAAGATCGACCGATTTTTCCTCCGCTATAAGGGGATAAAAGTCTGAACCTACTATCATTATGTTTTTGCCTCTTTTTATATGTGGGACTCTTTAGTATCTTCTTACATAAATAATATCATTGCCGTGTCCCACCGTATCATTCTAACAAGATCAACCCCTTCTCTCCCTCCCCTAGTTATATACTTTCTCTGAGAAGTCTAATTATATTTTGTTTATTTTACTTATCACGTCTCAAAAAAATCTATATCTATATTAATTAACTGCAAAGAGCATGACTATGATCGTAAAGTAAAGTCACGTTTTTAAATATCAAAATATTTATTAAAAATTATTATTTTAGTTTAGTTTAGTATTTAAAGTATGAGGTAAGTTCAATTTAATTTGGTTTAAATATACATCATTTTCCAAAATTTTAACTGCGCATGTGCGAAAAAGACAGGAGGTCAGCCGACCGGAAACGTAGCCCTCGGGCGTTAAGATACAGAATACTCCAGTGCAGTTTCGTTTGGGGACCGTCTCATCAGATCCTAGCACGTGGGTATCCCACAGGATATAAAACACGTGGCAAAAGCTCCAACACCCGTGCTGACTCACTACTCCCCCACATAAGAAGTGCAACTTGTTTACTACTAGTAATTTTTAATTTATATTTTTATTAAGAAAGGAAAAACAAAATTTGTTCATAGTGTGCAACTTGACTTGTTGATCACCCATCGTGCTTTATGACGACCGCCCTAACGGGGACCACCTGCTCCCTCCCTTCATCATCCTCGCCGACCCCCTCTGCTGTTTGCTATTTCCTCGTTGAATTGGAATTTAAAAGTTATGTTTGGATTGGAATAAATTATTTAATTATTTAAAAGTTCAAAATTTAAACCAAATATAACATTGAAACAAGATAAATTTCAGTTTTTTTTCTTGCTCCTCTCTTGTGCTATATATATATATATATATATATATATTGTAAGACCCCAATTTTTATAAATAAAGATGAATTTTTTATAAATATCATTTTTGAATATTATGGAGTTAATTTGATATAATGTTATAGTTGTGGGTAATATTTATAAATTTTGTAAAGTAAGCAAGTTGTTATAAAATATTCGTTTGGTCGGAGAATATTCGTACGACGGCACAATCATTGGTGGACCCCACAACGGAATTATTGTCGGATTGAGAAAACGACAGAATTATCTTTCTATAAAAATAACGGCTGAGGTGTTACCGTTAAAACTGTTAAAACTGTTGAACTACTCGGTAGTAAAAGTACAGTAATACGCGTGGTTGCATAGTAGCACACGGTATTGATTATTGATGCTTACGTGAGAAGTCACTCAGCTATACTCAATTATTGCTACAGTAATTGCTGCATCATATCTCTTAAATTATTGTCATAGTATCATCTGTATAATATGTTATATTATTAAATCAATAATTGAGACGTTGTGGTAAGTTTGGTTATTTTATGGGGGGCCATATGTCATCATCTAAGAGTCTCTTCGTCAATAGTAATTACCGTCGTCAATAGTATTTACCTTGGTCAATAGTAATTACCTTCGTCAATAGTATTTACCTTGGTCAATAGTAATTACTTTCGTCAATAGTAGTTGTCCCTTCAATATTACCAAGAGTCATTTGACCCTTCGTTAAGACCAAGAGTCATTTGACCCTTCGTTAAGACCAAGAGCCACCCTCAGTTTTTCTATAAATAGAGGCCTAGGGCTTCATTATTTTTCACGAATTCATTCAAGCTATAGAGAGAGAAAGTATAGAGAGAATAAGAGAGAGAGAATAAAAGTATTCTGCTACATCACTTTTCCAATATCCAGTTCTTTTAAGGTAGGGAATATTATTTCTTTTATATTCATGAAGAGAACTTCTGTTATTCCATTTGTTATTATTCTGTTGGAATAACCAGTATACGCGGTCTACCCTATACTTGGTGACATTCTTCTATTATTCTGTTGGAACATCCTGTCTGTGTGTTTTACACCGGACCTGGTTCCGTTTATTATTCTGTTGGAACATCCTGTCTGTGTGTTTTACACCGGGCCTGGTTCCGTTTTATTATTATTCTGTTGGAATATCCTGTCTGTGTGTTTTACACCGGACCTGGTTCCATTATTTATTATTCTGTCGGAATATCCTGTCTGTGCGTTTACGCCGGACCTGGTTCCATTATTTATTATTCTATTGGAATAACCTGTCTGTGCGGTCTATCGCATGCATGGTGATTTCTTTTGTTATTCCATTCTTTATTGTACTCAGTTGGTTAAGTTTTGACTTCTATACTCCATGAAATTTGTGGAATATCCTTGATAATTGCGTTTCATCCAGTATCTTTTCATGAAAATATTCTTCTAAGTATTCTTGAATTTTACTCCACAATGCAGTATCATGTTGACAATTTGGACGTTGTTAATTCCTGGATAAATTAATTCTTGAACTTGTTTTATTGAATTCTTATATCATTGTCATCATCCTCATGTTTATAAAATGTTGAAAGTCATCTGTGGCATGTAGTGCATAGATGGACTTGGTATGATTATGACCAGGGATTATTCGGTATAATCATGACCGTAATGTTACAAATGATGTGGTAAAAGTCCTCATTGGCCCGTAGTGCATTGATGGACAGTTGTTGGCATGATCATGACCATTAATGAATATACGAATATCCTTGGCCGTAGTGCAGGGGTGATTCGATGATGTGGATTATTTTATTAAGCTGAGTCCCAGCGATCACAGTGTTGAAAAACTTTTTAAATCATAAAAGATAGTAGAGTTTATTTTCTACTTGACTCTTTTAATGGATTGCTTGTTCCGCTACAGTTAAACTTGATGTCTATTATATTTTATCAGTTTAACATTGTTGAAGGCTAATGATAATTTATTCTGCATTATCTTAGTCATAATATTTCTTACTGGGCTAGTTGAGCTCACCCTTTCTTTCACTGTTCTCTTCAGGAAATGAGAACGTAGCTGGGGCAAGTCGGGGAACGGAGTGATGGTCCGAAGAATAGTATTAGTTAGTAGTCCTCACTATTCTATGTAATGGTGTGTTAATAAATGTAATGAGGACTCCTTTTGAGTATGAATACTCTCTAGAAGATAATATTTGTATTCAAACTCACAGTTTATGTTTTGTCGTATTGTACACGACAGTTGTATTATTAAGTTGTATTTGTATTCTGTACTATGTATCTGACGACCCAAGATGGGTGATGTATACCTAATTTTGGGGGCGTCACAGTTGGTATCAGAGCTTAGGGATATGATCCCTGGCTAAGATGTGAGAATAGAACTAGGAGGGGAGAGACGGGGAATTCCTTCGCTAGTATGACATACCTAAGTTTATTTGCATGGTATTTAATTGGTCGGTCATAATATAAGGATAATATATGACATATCAATTAATTTTTATTTTGTGGCAGTATCTGAAAATGGCATCTGAGAACGTTGAGAATAGCAATGGAGCACAGACGACTGTTGATTCACCACATATCAATAATCAGGATAATGTGCATCAGGAAGGTGTCAATCCTCATGCAAACAACAACACTGACCAAATGATGAATGATCAAATGTTCAGAGGCTTTATGCAATTCATGCAACAACAGGTGAAAGCGGCTCCTGTCCACAACGTAGGTGGAAATACTGGAAACTCTCTGGCGGTCACCGCTAAACAGTTTAAGGAGCTGGGACCACCGGAGTTTAAGGGAGAACCCAAACCACTTGTAGCTGAAACATGGATAAAGCAGATCACCAAGATATTTGATGTCTTGGGTTGCTCCGAGGAGCAAAAGGTTCCCTTTGCCGCCTTTATGTTGCGAGGAGAGGCAGATTACTGGTGGGAATCGATAAAGCGTACTCAACCTGCCGCACTGAAGATGTCCTGGGAGAAGTTCCAAGAGCTGTTTAACGACAAATACTTTCCCGAGAGTATTCGTCACATGAAGGAGGTGGAGTTCATCAAATTGGAGCAGAATAATATGACCGTGTCGCAGTACGAGGCAAAATTTGCGGAGTTATCCCGGTTTGCGTCCCACCTGGTGGATAATGAAGAAAGAATGACGCGGATGTTTTTAAGAGGTTTGAAGCCGGAGATACGTCAACATCTTGTTTCTCATAAACTGTGTTTGTATTCAGATGTTGTAAATAGGGCTCAGTTGGTGGAGCGCGATAACGAGACAACGCAACCAAAAGAGAGCAGCCGGCAAAATGATAATACCAGTGAGAGCAGTCATCGAAGCGGTGACAACAAGCGTGGAGGGAATCAACAGGCCAGAAATGGTAACCACTTCGGTGGTAATCAGGGCCAAAACAATAAGAATGGACATTTCAAGAAGAGGAGATTCAACAATGATGGAAAGACGTCAGCACCAGCACCTGTCGTTAAGGAAGGAGAACGACCACCTATCATATGTTTCAAATGCGGAGGGGAGGGGCACATCAGTCCAAACTGCGCGATGCCGTCCAAAGCATGTTATAATTGTGGAAGAGAAGGTCATTTAGCCCGATTTTGTCGTTTACCGAAGACAAATTCAGCTAGGATGGAGGCACCAAAAGCCGTCCCAGAAAAGTCAAAACCGGTTGTGCAAGGGAGAGCGTTTGTTGTGAACTCCCAGAGAGCAAGGAACCCGAATGAGGTCATCACGGGTAAGCTTATTATAAACTCTAAAGAAGTTTATACTTTATTTGATACCGGTTCAACCCATTCTTTTATTTCTCCTACTTGCGCTCATCGATTAAATTTGATTCCGGAGAAATTAGACTTTGACTTATCTGTGGAAACTCCGTTGGGAGAAACCTTCATTACCTCCACTGTTTATAAGTCTTGTTTGGTTCAAGTTGGTACCCACACATTACCTATCGATCTGATTTCATTAAAAATACTTGCATTTGACGTGATTCTAGGGATTGATTGGTTAACTACTCATTATGCAAAAATTGATTGTTTTCGTAAGGTTGTTAGTTTTCATATTCCTAATCGACCTATTATGCGAATTCAAGCAACCAAACCATTAAAATCAATCGCTGTCATCTCAAGCCATAAAACTATTCGTTTATTGAAAAACGGATGTCAAGCTTTCTTAGCTCATGTCACAGATCTAAACAAAAATACGTCAGTTTTGAATGATATTTCTATTGTTAATAAATTCCCTGACGTATTCCCTGAAGAACTTCCTGGCCTACCCCCAGAGCGTGAAATTGAATTTTGTATCGATCTTGAACCCGGTACAAAACCCATTTCCAAAGCCCCATATCGAATGGCTCCTATTGAACTTCAGGAGTTAAAGATCCAACTGCAGGAATTGTTAGACATTGGCTTTATTCGTCCTAGTACTTCTCCTTGGGGAGCTCCTGTTCTATTCGTGAAAAGAAAGATGGAAGTATGCGACTTTGTATTGATTATCGGGAGTTGAATCATGTCACCATCAAAAACAGGTACCCATTGCCACGTATTGATGACCTGTTTGACCAGTTGCAAGGAGCACAATTCTTTTCAAAGATCGATCTTCGTTCTGGATATCATCAGCTGAAGGTTAGAACTGAGGATATTCCAAAGACGGCTTTTAGAACTCGGTACGGGCATTATGAATTCCTAGTCATGTCCTTTGGATTGACTAATGCTCCTGCTGCCTTCATGGATATGATGAACCGGGTATTCAAGGAATATTTGGATCACTTTGTGGTCGTCTTTATTGATGACATCCTTATTTATTCCAAAAGCCGTGAAGATCATGAGCAACACTTGAGGCTGGTACTCCAAAAGCTTCGTGAATACAAGCTTTATGCCAAGTTGAAGAAATGCGAGTTCTGGCTGGAGGAGGTAGCATTCCTTGGGCACGTAGTATCAAGTCGTGGAATATCGGTTGACCCGACAAAGATTGAAGCTATTCAAAGCTGGGAGCAACCTAAATCAGTGACCGAGGTACGTAGCTTTCTTGGTTTAGCTGGTTATTATCGGAGATTCGTGGAAGGATTTTCTCGAATCGCTACTCCATTAACTCAGCTGACTCGGAAAGATACAAAGTTTGGTTGGAGCGAAGAATGTGAGCAGAGTTTTCAAGAACTCAAGAGGAGACTCATTTCAGCACCTGTTCTAACAATACCATCTGGCTCGGAGGGATTTGTCATCTACAGTGATGCTTCGAGCAAAGGGTTGGGATGCGTTCTCATGCAACATGAAAAAGTCATAGCCTATGCATCAAGACAACTCAAGGAATATGAGAGGAATTATCCTACTCATGATCTAGAGTTGGCAGCTGTTGTCTTTGCACTTAAAATTTGGAGGCATTACTTGTATGGGGAGAAAGTGGAGATCTTTACGGATCATAAAAGCCTCAAATATTTCTTCACTCAAAAGGAACTCAACATGCGACAACGACGTTGGCTTGAACTGTTGAAAGATTATGATCATACCATTCAATACCATCCTGAAAAGCGAACGTGGTAGCTGACGCATTGAGTAGAAGATCATATGCGGGTACAAGTGCAATATTAACAACGCAAAGGCCCATTTTGTGTGACTTGCAAAGGATGGAGATAGAGTTGAAGACTCCAGGGACCCATGTGATGATGGCGAATATACGAGTAGAACCGACTTTAATCGATAAAGTTAAAGCTGCTCAAGCTACAGACCTGGAGCTGATGCGTATGAGGAAGAAAGTGCAAGAAGGTGTTATGCCGGAAGCAAGAATCGATGAGGAAGGAATACTTCGAGTCAACTCCAGACTTTGTGTTCCTAACAACCCTGATTTAAAGTATGAAATCATGATGGAGGCGCACAACACACCGTTTGCAATCCATCCTGGAAGTACCAAAATGTATCATGATCTTCGTCATACATTTTGGTGGAGCAATATGAAGAGAGAGATAGCGTTGTTTATCTCAAGGTGTCTAACTTGTCAACGAGTCAAAGCGGAGCATCAAGTACCAAAAGGTCCATTGCAACCACTTGAAATTCCAGAATGGAAGTGGGAGCACATTACCATGGATTTCGTTACCGGTCTTCCTAGGGTTTCTCAAGGTATTGATGCGATTTGGGTCATTGTTGATAGATTGACCAAGTCTGCTCATTTCTTACCGATACGAGAAACTTATACACTTGAACGTCTTGCTCGTATGTACATAAACGAGATTGTAAGACTGCATGGTATGCCAGTATCCATAATTTCTGATCGAGACCCAAGATTCACTTCACGATTTTGGGTTAGTTTACAAAAAGCTATGGGCACGGAGTTACGATTTAGTTCAGCATATCATCCTCAGACGGACGGACAATCAGAGAGGACTATTCAAACTCTTGAAGATCTATTAAGACTCTGTGTCTTTGACTTCAAGGGAAGTTGGGACAAGTTCTTACCATTGGTGGAGTTTTCCTACAACAACAGTTATCAAGCAAGTATTGGCATGGCTCCATTCGAAGCATTGTATGGAAGAAAATGTCGTTCTCCAGTATGCTGGGATGAGGTGGGCGAAGCAACGTTGTTGGGACCGGAGTTGGTACGTATGACTACAGAAAAGATTCAAACGATCCGACAACGTATAAAAACCTCACAAGATCGACAAAAGAGTTATGCTGATCTTCATCGAAAGGACGTGGAATTTGATGTAGGAGATCATGTGTTCTTACGTGTTGCTCCATGGAAAGGAGTTACGAGATTTGGAAAGAGAGGAAAGCTAAATCCTCGATTCATCGGTCCATTTTTAATCCTCGATCGAGTAGGAACTGTGGCTTATAGACTCGCTTTACCGCCAAGTATGTCTCGTGTTCATAACGTTTTCCACATATCCATGTTACGCAAATATGTGGAAGACCCGAACCACATTATTGAGTTAGAACCGGACGAAATAGCGGAGGATTTGACGTATGAAGAAGTTCCTGTTCAAATCTTGGATAAGAAGGAACATATTCTACGCTCCAAGGTTATACCTCAAGTCAAAGTTTTGTGGAGAAACCACGATGTTGAGGAAATGACTTGGGAGTTAGAATCAGAAATGAAATCAAGGTATCCTTACCTCTTCGACATACCAGGTACGTACCCTAATTTCGAGGGCGAAATTTCATAAGAAGGGGAGGTTGTAAGACCCCAATTTTTATAAATAAAGATGAATTTTTATAAATATCATTTTTGAATATTATGGAGTTAATTTGATATAATGTTATAGTTGTGGGTAATATTTATAAATTTTGCAAAGTAAGCAAGTTGTTATAAAATATTCGTTTGGTCGGAGAATATTCTTTTTGTCGGGGAATATTCGTACGACGGCACAATCATTGGTGGACCCCACAACGGAATTATTGTCGGATTGAGAAAACGACAGAATTATCTTTCTATAAAAATAACGGCTGAGGTGTTACCGTTAAAACCGTTAAAACTGTTGAACTACTCGGTAGTAAAAGTACAGTAATACGCGTGGTTGCATAGTAGCACACGGTATTGATTATTGATGCTTACGTGAGAAGTCACTCAGCTATACTCAATTATTGCTACAGTAATTGCTGCATCATATCTCTTAAATTATTGTCATAGTATCATCTGTATAATATGTTATATTATTAAATCAATAATTGAGACGTTGTGGTAAGTTTGGTTATTTTATGGGGGGCCATATGTCATCATCTAAGAGTCTCTTCGTCAATAGTAATTACCGTCGTCAATAGTATTTACCTTGGTCAATAGTAATTACCTTCGTCAATAGTATTTACCTTGGTCAATAGTAATTACTTTCGTCAATAGTAGTTGTCCCTTCAATATTACCAAGAGTCATTTGACCCTTCGTTAAGACCAAGAGTCATTTGACCCTTCGTTAAGACCAAGAGCCACCCTCAGTTTTTCTATAAATAGAGGCCTAGGGCTTCATTATTTTTCACGAATTCATTCAAGCTATAGAGAGAGAAAGTATAGAGAGAATAAGAGAGAGAGAATAAAAGTATTCTGCTACATCACTTTTCCAATATCCAGTTCTTTTAAGGTAGGGAATATTATTTCTTTTATATTCATGAAGAGAACTTCTGTTATTCCATTTGTTATTATTCTGTTGGAATAACCAGTATACGCGGTCTACCCTATACTTGGTGACATTCTTCTATTATTCTGTTGGAACATCCTGTCTGTGTGTTTTACACCGGACCTGGTTCCGTTTATTATTCTGTTGGAACATCCTGTCTGTGTGTTTTACACCGGACCTGGTTCCGTTTTATTATTATTCTGTTGGAATATCCTGTCTGTGTGTTTTACACCGGACCTGGTTCCATTATTTATTATTCTGTCGGAATATCCTGTCTGTGCGTTTACGCCGGACCTGGTTCCATTATTTATTATTCTATTGGAATAACCTGTCTGTGCGGTCTATCGCATGCATGGTGATTTCTTTTGTTATTCCATTCTTTATTGTACTCAGTTGGTTAAGTTTTGACTTCTATACTCCATGAAATTTGTGGAATATCCTTGATAATTGCGTTTCATCCAGTATCTTTTCATGAAAATATTCTTCTAAGTATTCTTGAATTTTACTCCACAATGCAGTATCATGTTGACAATTTGGACGTTGTTAATTCCTGGATAAATTAATTCTTGAACTTGTTTTATTGAATTCTTATATCATTGTCATCATCCTCATGTTTATAAAATGTTGAAAGTCATCTGTGGCATGTAGTGCATAGATGGACTTGGTATGATTATGACCAGGGATTATTCGGTATAATCATGACCGTAATGTTACAAATGATGTGGTAAAAGTCCTCATTGGCCCGTAGTGCATTGATGGACAGTTGTTGGCATGATCATGACCATTAATGAATATACGAATATCCTTGGCCGTAGTGCAGGGGTGATTCGATGATGTGGATTATTTTATTAAGCTGAGTCCCAGCGATCACAGTGTTGAAAAACATTTTAAATCATAAAAGATAGTAGAGTTTATTTTCTACTTGACTCTTTTAATGGATTGCTTGTTCCGCTACAGTTAAACTTGATGTCTATTATATTTTATCAGTTTAACATTGTTGAAGGCTAATGATAATTTATTCTGCATTATCTTAGTCATAATATTTCTTACTGGGCTAGTTGAGCTCATCCTTTCTGTAAGACCCCGAATTTTATGAAATAAAAGTATTCAATTTTTCTTATAATTACTATTCAGTAAATGGTTAAATTGATAAAAATTTAAAGTTATGAGTGAAATATGATTTTTTTTCAAAATAAGCAAGTGGTTATAAAATAATCATTGTTGTCGGGGAATATTCGTTTGGTCGTGGAATATTCTTTCTGTCGGGGAATATTCGTACGACGGCGCAGCTATTTGTGGGCCCCATAACGAATAACTGTCGGGTGAAGAAAACGACAAATTTGAATTTTTACAAATAACGGCGTAGTTGTTACCGTTAACACTGTTGGAATACCCTGTGGTTAAAATACAGTAATTACTGATCAATATTTTATTTTATTGATTCAATAATTGCTACGTTGAAATTTTATATTATTGTTGTTCAATAATTGTCACTGCACAGTATTTCTCATTATCAGATCAATAATTCATATTATTTGAATAATATTATTAGATAACATTATTGGCAATGACTAGAAAGTTCTGTCTAAGGAGAGGTTTGGTCACCTAATTGCGCGTCAGTAAGGAGAAATTCTTATTGGAAAGCCCCCTCTTTCCTGGGAACGGCCTGGTTGTCATAAATGTGATTCTGTAATATTATTTGTGAATAATTAATTATTGATTCATATGATAAGAAAATATTTATTTTATGTAGATATAAATGAGGGATATATTTTTGTGGTTAAAAAAATGAAGGAGTTAATGTTGAGATTTTTATCCGTATTTTTGTCGGAATGGAGGTATTAAAAATCAGGGTTTTTGAGATATTTTGCGGGGGTTATAATTTTTAATCCGACCGTTGGATCGTGGTAATTTTTGGATATGTTATACATATATAAGTTGAGTATATGTCCACAAATTTTGAACCGTTAAAAATGAACGTATGATTTGTTATGAATTTTAAGAGGTGGCTGATTCAGAAATCAGGTTATAAATCATTTTTGGTGGAAAATTCTAGAATTGGTGGGCCCCACTTGTGGTTGGTGAAGAAATGTGCTGAATTATATTTCAAATGTGGTGGGTGGGAATAGTAGCAGGTAAACCATCAGGTTGCAGGTCAAACCTACCAAAATTTTCCTATAAATAGAGGGCTAAGTTAGAATTGAAAATCACACCAGAAACATAAGCTTTCTCTCTTTCTCTCTCTATATTATGAAGCATATTTTGTGAGTATTTAGATACTTTGAGAGTTGCTATTCAGTGCAAGTTTCCTTCGGCTTTGCATACCGATCAGAAGTACTGCTCTTTTGAGGTAAGGGATTGTAAGGGATATTAAGGGATTTTAAGGGTTGTTATGATTTTCAGTTTCGTAATTTTTCTTACCTTCAAAAATTCTGGAAAAATTTGAAATGATATTTTGATGAGTTTTCTTGATTGTGTCCAAAAATGGTGATTTTTGGATGTATAGATTGAGAGTTATGAATTTTATGAGAAAAGACTATTTTAAAAGTAATCGCTTATAATTTCTTGTGGTTAACTCCAAAATTGATAAAATTTTTATTGGGAGTACATATATATGATAGGAGTATACTCTGTGAATTTCAGAATTTTTAGATAAAAGTACAATTTTTGATAAATGTCTAAATATTCGGCTGTTTTGGCCATATGAAAAATAGTAAATGACTTTTAAAAATTCTGAGAAAAATATATGTTCACTATGGGACTATATTATGCTAAATTCCAGAAAAGAAATATTTTTGGAACGGATTTGGTATTTTTCATGAAAATAGTCTAGTTATGAGAAAATGAATTAAATATGTTATGTGAAGTAAGAAAATTGGAAAATAGGATTTTATGGCTTGAGAATCCTATATATGAGGTATATGCAAATTTTTGATGAGGGTTTTGGTTATTGATGATGAAATCTTAAGAGTTGGCATTTTATGATGATTAAATGCATTAATTAGTAAAGTGTAAACAATTTAAATAAATTGTTTATAAGCTTAAGAAATATTATTCTTTCAATATCATTATACCGAAATACTGGTATGGATTTTATTGTGGAATTTATACCTTTTTGTGTCGGGTTTACTATTTATGAGTTACTATTCACGAGTTACTATTCATGAGTTACTATTCACGAGTTACTATTCACGATAAAAATTGGTTTCTTTTTCTAACCAAATTATAGTTGATTTACGAATATTACTCTTGAGATTAAAACTAGATGTTGATCATATTATTTTTATTATTATATATAACATTTTTATAACCCTAATGATGATATTTCTCTTTGACTTGAGTGTAAAGATGGGTAGATTTTTGGTATGATCATGACTATGGGTTATCTTTGGCCAGTAGTGCAAAGTTGAATCGTTGATTGGTATGATCATGACCATTGAATTTATAAGTGAATATCTTTAGCTTAAGTGCAAAGGTAAATTGATCAACATGGTTATAATTATTGTTTATATAAATTCTGAAATGATTATATATTTCTTTGAGATATTAATATATTTGGCCTGTAGTGCAAATATGAACTGTTGATGAATATATTTGGCCGTAGTGCAAATATGAACTGTTGAGGAATATCTTTGGCCTGTAGTGCAAAGATGAATTGTTGATGAATATCTTTGGCCCGTAGTGCAAAGATGACATGTTGTTGAATATCTTTGGCCAGTAGTGCAAAGATGAACAGATGTTGAGATAAACATGACCAACTGGTGATACAAATGAATATCTTTGGCCGTAGTGCAAAGATGGATTTATTAGTATGATTATGAACAGGAAATGTGATTTGGTATAACCATGATCTTTGATGTTTCAGGTAAAGACAGGTGATGAAAATATTCTTCGTCCTGGGTGCGAAGAAAAATTTAGAGTCACAATTATGATTATGAGTTATTCATATGATTGTGGAAATGAACTATTGAGTGATGTTACATGGATAAAACATTGTTGGTGGATTTTTAACATGGAAGAGATAATGAACTTTATGGTCTATTTGACTCTTCTAATGGATTGCATGTTCCGCTGCAACTATGGTTGAAATTTTTTATCATCTACCATATGTTCTAAATCTCTGATTTATTATTGATGAAGACTATTGATAATTTATTTATCTTTAGTCATGATAATCTTTACTGGGCTAGTTGTGCTCACCCTTCTGTTCACAATTCCTTTCAGGTAATAAGAGTGTAGCTGGGTCGAGCGGGGGTAACAAGGGAATAGAACGGTGGTCATCATTTAGTAGTTATATTTGGTGAAGAAAATAGGGTGAGGCGAACCCAACGTTGGAAGGGTGTTTTGTCACTATCATACAAGATGTCTAATGACATACAACCTCGTGTCATCATAAGACATGATTGTTCACATCCGCTTGCCGAGTATATCTACAAGCACTACCTATATAATCTTGGTGTTTGTTTGAAGCATAATTCTCAATTAGAGACAGTAGAGATAATGATATGTCAAGAGAAGACTCACCATTGGGAAGAATATGATAGTAATCTTCTCGTTTTTCTTTGGGGTCTATTGGGTCAACCAAGGATAATTCTGTGGCCATATGATATCTATCATAACCTAGACGCGTGGTCTCCCATGTACGAAGGTTTCCTTGAGCACTTCCCAAATATTCTAGTTTCTAAAACAGTTTTTGACTGTACCTTTATGTAAGGTACCTTTGAGAGGTGCTGATACATGATGGTGTCCAATGTCACATTTGATATATATTTGTATCCAAACTCACAGCATATGTGTTGTTGTATTTTACACGACAATTGTTGTAATAAAGTTGTAGTTATTTTCTGTACCATGTATTTGACGACTCAGAATGGGTTGGATGGAATGGACCTATTTTGAGGTTGTCACACTTTCTTTCACTGTTCTCTTCAGGAAATGAGAACGTAGCTGGGGCAAGTCGGGGAACGGAGTGATGGTCCGAAGAATAGTATTAGTTAGTAGTCCTCACTATTCTATGTAATGGTGTGTTAATAAATGTAATGAGGACTCCTTTTGAGTATGAATACTCTCTAGAAGATAATATTTGTATTCAAACTCACAGTTTATGTTTTGTCGTATTGTACACGACAGTTGTATTATTAAGTTGTATTTGTATTATGTACTATGTATCTGACGACCCAAGATGGGTGATATATACCTAATTTTGGGGGCGTCACATATATATATATATATATATATATATATATATATATATATATATATTTAAAATAGTCTTAAGGTTTTTATATATAGTCTTATAAACAAATAAAAAAAATAATGTTAAGAAAGTCCGTAACTACAATAAAGGATATTTTGTGAGTCATGCATTTATGCTAAATATTGTAAATTTTTTATATCGAATTGCATAATTACGACGTATATCAACACATGTGATGGGATAAGATTATAACGTAGACTCGCATGTTATATCATTTCTCTTGTTGTATTTGAGTTATCCATTGTTCAAATTAATTACAAAATAATGATTTTATTAATAGCATAATAAATGATTTTATTAGCTGCATTATAAGGTATTAGTTATTCCATCAAGTCCTAGAATACCTTATCTTGAAAAAACTATAGAAATAAAATTGTTCTTATTTGTGTATTACTATGTTATACCATTGTTCTATAAAAATAATTTTAAAACGTTTAAATTCAAAATTAATAGTACACGAGTATAATCAAAATTATTGGGAGTTATTTCAATTAGTATTAATTATAAAATTTTAATTTTATCTAAATACATTAATTGTATCTGAAATAAATAAATTTTCAGAAAATCAAAATGAATTCTTCTTCTTTCTTTGCAAGTTTGTAACAAAAGCGAGTAACTTGTTTTTGGGTAAAACTTGCCCAGAGGCTTTAAATGCGGCCGAGGAGATTAACATTTTAAATAATGTTATTATTATATAAAAAAAATTCATATAATATTTAAATATATATATATATATATATGGAGAGTCTCTAAAGTGAGCCTTAAAAAGCGAACCAAAGACGAACTGTCGTCTTTGGTGTCTATGGCGACGGTTCAACCCGTCGCCAAATACTACATGGCTATGGCGACGGATCGAACCGTCGCAATAGACACCAAAGAGGACGGTTCGTCTTTGGTTCGTTCTTTAAGGTTCGCTTTAGAGACAGACCGTATATATATATATTTGTGAGTCCCGAAGACTGACAATATATAATTATGTATATATATGAGTATTATGCGATTTTTTTTATGGGATATTACTATTGTTGTAACATTTTTGAATCCTTCTACGCCGACCGGCTATTTTCGACCGGGATAGTGACCGGCCGGATTTTTTTTTTTTTTTTTTTTTTTTGCTTTTGATTACAAAATAATTAATGTAATTTATTAGAACTGAAATTTTTATAAAATGCAGTGATTTAGGCGTCCGTTTGGATACACGTAACAAACAGGGTTATACAGTCTGTACAACCCTGTTTGTTGCGTATATCCAAACGGACACCTAAATCACTGCATTTTATAAAAATTTCAGTTCTAATAAATCACATTAATTATTTTGTAATCAAAAGTAAAAATAAAAAATAAAAAATTCCGACCGGTCACTACTCCGGTCGGAAATTACCGGTCCCCCTAGACTTTTTCAACATTTTTACAGCGTCAGCTTATTAAGCCAATTAATACGTTTCGCTTATCCACGTGTGTATATCATTTACCTTTCCCTGTCCTCACTGATTGACAGCTAAAAGTGATGAGAAATAATTCTTTCCAGCGTATTTTTGGTATTAGAAAATTTGGGATAAATTTTATTTCCGTTGTATTTTTTTGAAATTATATTCATACCACATGTACTTTTACCGATATTACAAACGTTGAAAAAAGTAATTAGATATATATATATATATATATATACCATATTCTTAAAATATTTATGTATCTAAACATTTTAAGAAAAACTAACTACTATTTTAATTAAAAGATTATAAGAAGATATAAAATTTTATTTTAATTTATGTAAATATTACATATTACGGATTTATATAATAAATATTCCAAGGCTACAGAGTTGTTTAGACATAACTAAATTATAGGAATACATTTGGATATTACTATTAGTAATAGGGATGGATATTTTTGGTTAAGAATAAACATATTAATATGCTAACTAACTAAGAACCGATTTGACAGAATTGTAAAATTAAATTTAGCAAAAAAAAATTGTCCCACAATATCTGTTTTTTCAAGATTTCAATATATTTTTTTCCTTTATTTTCCAAGTTTGCCCCTTTACCTAATTATTGATAATCATTACTCTCATCCTCTCTCCACACATATATATGCACTCATACTTTCTCTCTTTACATACTATTTATCTATTTAATACACTCATACTTTCTCTCTCTTCCTCTCTCTACACATATATACACTCATACTTTCTCTCTCTTTAGACTATTTGTCTATTTAATACACTCATATTTTCTCTCTCTTCCTCTTTCTACATACTATTTCATACACTCTTTTTTAAACATATTTTTCATATTTCCACTAATAAGGGTATTTTAATATTTTTATCACATATATTAATATCTGTGTAAAATTTTAGAACAGCAGATAATTTGTGACTGAGGGAGTACTATTTTACTAGAGATTTTTTAAACAAAGAAATAGCAGTAATAGTAATAGGTTTTGTTATGCCACTTGGAGAACCTAAATAGCACCGACACGTGTCCATCCATGTCTGTCTCCCCCTTTCCTTCATTCTCTTTCCGACACGCGTCTTCATAAGAGCAAAGAGGTCTGTCATCCATTGCTGCTTTCTCTTTACAAAACAAACTCTATCCTTTCATAGATCGACACGCACATATATACAAAAAACATTGATTAAATAAGCCAAGGCTATTTTCGTCACACCATATATTTTCCCTCCTCTCCTCCCTGACTACTCTTCTCTTGTTTTTTTCCTTCTTCTGCCCCCCAGTCCACCCCACGATTTTTTATTCTCTCTCTTTAATTGTACCTTCCTGTACCCTTTTCCGGCGATTTTTCGCCGGACTTTTCATCTTACGTTGAAATTCTTCTCTTATTCTAAATGTGATTTTAAGGATTAAACTGCTTGTATTAAGTGAAGAATAGAAGATGCGGCGAATGATGAGATTTCTTCATATGAGTATGTTTAAATCAGATCAGGGAGTTGTTAAATATGCATATACAGATACGTATAGCTGAGCTCGATCACGTAGGACTATCAAGTTTGGGTTTTTCTGGTGGGGTTTTGTGTGTGTAATGGGCGATACTAATGAGAGTAGGAGCACTAGTTCTGGAATGGAAAATCTCACTCTTCAGACCAGAATCCCGAGGGATTTGTTGCAGAGATTTATGGGGGGAAGTACTTCAAGGCAATCTGAATTGAAGCAAGAACCAGATGATGGTGATTCGGAAGAGATTGAGCTGAATCTTGGGTTGTCATTAGGTGGAAGATTTGGGGTCGATAAAAGTTCAAACAAGCTGGTCAGGTCTTCTTCTATTGCTGGGCCTATCCCGCTAGTTAGGGACGAGCATGAGGCGTTGACGCCGCCGGCGACTGTGGCGGCTTATACGGGCCTTGTGAGGACTTCTTCGCTTCCGGTGGAGACGGAGGAGGAGTGGCGGAAGAGGAAGGAGATGCAGTCTTTGAGGAGAATGGAGGCTAAACGGAGGCGGTCCGAGAAGCAGAGGGTTTTTAAGGGAGATCAGAAAGATGAGGAAAGGAGGGAAATTGAGGTAAATTTGAAGGGGATAGCTCAGAGGGAGCAGTATATAGCTGCAATGAATAAGGTGGGCTCATCAGTGGCGCCGCAGTTTGGGCTGCCTTCATGGGCTGCTGCTGCCAGACAGACTATTCTTGGAGGTGGGATTGAGGCCTTGATAGGGAGAGGGAAGGATAATTATGTAATTGGTGATGCTGGTTCTGGTGGTAGTAGGCAAGGATCAATAGATTCACAAGGGGGATGCTCTTCAAGTACGTCAGAATTGGAAAGGAAACCACTTCGAGGTATGCTGATTAGTCTTTTGCTAGTACTTCCTAAATATGTTTTCTTACTGTTTTTACCTACCAACTTATTATCAGTCTGGATAAAGGTAATAAATATATACTTGCAGTTTATCTGATCTACTGCAATTTGGGGTTTGAGAGAGCTTTATTTGATGCCTTTTTACTATATTCTGTATTGAAAATTGTTGATTGATAGTGCTCAGGGTTCTTTAGTTTCCTTTTCAGGTCTAGACATGTAGTCCCATTTTTGGTCTCTCTTTTTTTTGAGTTACTAGTTAATATAACATGTTTTATGAAATTAGCTTAATTGAGAACAGTTTCTTTCCTTTTTAAAAGATAAATTTTCCACCAAATACAAGTACACAGTGGAAAATGTTTAAAATGAAATAGAACAAAAAAAGAAGAGAAAAAAAAAAGACTGGAAAAGTGGGTGGAAGGTTGGGTCAAGGGGTAGTTAGCGTGTGTGCCTACGAAGAACTGAACTAGCACTTTTTCAATGTATAACACACAGGATACCATTATTATTGTTACTTAAATGTTTTAATTATTAATTTCTCGCAGTTCAGATGTGAAGTTGGTTAAAGGTTTAAACTTTTTTGATGTGATAGTATAGTAATAGTATATGCAAAATATGAGTAAAATATATAGGTTTTGCTATAGAGTTTCATTCAGTTATCTATTCCAACCATGTGTTGAATTACAGTAAAGGAACTAATCCAATTTGCCTAAATTTTACTATATAGCGCTCTAGCGCATAGAGATGGTTTTCAATTAAACCAAAGCCACTACATTTTGGCTTAGTTTGAATCTAACTGGAAAGTTAGAAACTACTTTAACTTGAAATTTGATTAAACTGCAAACATGTTAGATGCATCTACTGAAAATCCCGATTATCCTTAAAAGTGATTTTACTAAGGTGATCTTGTGTTTCTGGGGGTGGTCGTGCTACTCAGGTCCTAACCAACTCGCTTAGCTAAAGTTCTTCAGTCAATTATTTGTAATGTTTCAGACATGGCTTTCTTGTAAGTCATAGAGACTAAGACTATTATGTCTTCCCCGCAGGAGGGGAAAAAACTGATCAAATATAGGTGTCACCCAAATTGTTAAAGCAATGTTATAACCATATGCCAGTCCTCCCAATCAGAGTCCTCGATGGCCAAGCTTATTCCCATCTATCCAGTTAGAATAGAGAACATGACTTTCCATGCTTACACCTGCTATATACCATTGAAGTTTGAACCTATGTTGGTTGCAGCCTCGCAGGATCCACCAGTTAATTAGAGTCGGATAAAAACTGACCTTGTTCAAGTTAAGCATGTGCTTGAGTACTGTTGGTGTTAAGGTTTGACTAGAATCAAGTTGACATCAAGATTGCATGAGATTTGATGATGACCAAATTTAATTGAACAAATATAATACAGCATCCGTCTGAAAATGAGACTCCTAATTCTTTTGCAGACCTCCCCCCCCCCCTGAAGATGATGTTGTCCATTAGCAAACTTCGGCATAGTTTTTTTCAATAAAATTCTTTTAATTATAAATTTTCTCTTTAAAGTTTAGTATTGAAAGAAGTAGTCGAAAAAATAAATCAGAGCATACGGAGGGAGTAATATTTAGATATTTGGGTGTAGTTACATTAATTCTTTGTTCTTTGCTCTTTGAAGGTTCTTTATTGGCCATAGGTTCTTATATATTAATGCATATTAGCTTTAGTATTTTCATTAAAATTGGCATCAAATGGGAACCTGCTGGACTCCCTTATGATGTTACTTGTTACACATGCTTTAAGGATCTAAGACAGTATTCTTGATTTTTGTCTGACATGGGATGTTTCTCTGGCTCAAAACATTTTTTCAGTTTCCATTTTATGCTTTCTTGTAGAGCTTATCAACTTGTTATTCTCGTTATGTAAGACTGTAAGAGCACCATATTTGGGTACACAAGTACCAATATGCGTTTCGCTAGGTCTATGAAAATATCTGGTAACTATGGGTGACACTAATCGTATGCATATAAATATATGGTTGACATAGTGTTGATCTACAATAGTAATATTCAGAACATTTTCCCTATAACTCGTATATATTCTTTTGTTTTCCTACATTCTTATTTATGATGATGTATCATATTATTTATCATATTTAATAACGCTTTCTTGGCCCTTCAAATTTCATTTAGATAATTCAAAGACCTTTTCGGTGGTTAATTGTATGATTACATGCTTAGGTTTCTACTTCAACCATTTTTTAAACCCATGGTGAAATGGTCACTTAAACCAGTTTTTCAAAGTAAGCATCTTGGTTGCTTCACAAGTCTGGTGTAGATAATCATAATGTTATTGGTGTAGATCACACGAGAGCATAATAAGTAACAGAAGATATAGGCAACCGGTGGATTTGGAGTTATTCCCACTTTTTTTTGTTATTTGCTGTTATAATTATTTTACTGGACTCCACTAGCTTAAGTTTGAATTTGATCAAGTACATGATTACTAGATGGCAGGTTAGTGAGAGTTGAGGCTTTTGAGAGTATATATCTTGTCCTCAATATACATTGAAAAATTATGTCAAGTATATAATGACTTGGACCACAAGCTTGGACCCATTTTATAAATCTAACAAGGTATCAGAGAGGTCTATTTTGAGCTACCTAAACACCCCACTTGCAGTCCATTTTTTAAGGGTCAAAGTTACCTATTTATTAACTAGTAGTCACCTCTCAATTAGGCCAAAAAAAGTTGCCCGTGGTTTACTAGCTCTTCAAAGGACATAGTGCAATTCTTCTTTGGGCTTGTTTTGAGCTTGTCTTGTGTGGGATTCTAATCATGTACACGCGCAACCCACAACACATCAGGTTACATGCGAGGAGTGTTCTTGTCCAATGTCGAGTACCTTGAGAAAATATGTCTAGTATATAATGATTTGGAACAACTCTTCTCATTGCTAATTGGTTTTGAGTTAGAGAGTTTGATGTCTTTATATACTTAGATTTGGACCCATTTTATAAATCTAACAAGGCTCTATGTTTTTGAGGTTTAATTTTAAGATATGTATTTAGGTTGTTCCCTTCTGAAATATGCTTTGGCTTTCCCTTTTACTTCGAAGTAAGCGTATTGATCTAGGAGTTGAAACTATTGTATTTAGTATTTTTTTACTTGCCTGCTAAAGGCTCATCTGGATTCGTGAACAGGGGAAGCTGCCTTTCACTGTAAAGCAAGAGTAACATATGATTGTACCTTTCATTATCACTACTTATTATTAAGGAGTTCTTGAGTTTTTGCAAAATTATTTTCCATGATGATAGGATCCAGTAGTTGCGGTGATGTGAGCCCAGCTAGTATTCAGTCGGACCAAAATCAAAGTAATCAGGATGCAGTGGGTTCTTCGGGTTTAAAGAGTGGTGAAAATGCTGGTAAACCTTCAGGAGCAGAGGTGGAGAATCCATCAAAGAGAACGGATGATAGAGCCAAGGAAAGCGGAATGAATTCATTGGAGGATATGCCTTGTGTATTTACGAAAGGCGACGGTCCTAATGGAAGAAGAATAGAGGGAATACTGTACAAGTACGGAAAGGGAGAGGAGGTTAGGATAATGTGTGTATGTCATGGATCTTTTCACTCTCCCGCAGGGTTTGTGAAGCATGCGGGTGGAACTGATATAACTCACCCACTCAAGCATATAGTTGTAAATCCTAACTCTTCATTTTCGTAAAGGCGGGGTAAGGAGGGAGGAAATGCAAAAGATTTTATTTTTGAAGTGATGACAATTTCTTATTTTATGTTTGCTTTTTTTAATCTAGTTTTCCCAACTTGCTTTATATGTAATTATGTATTGAGCAACTTTTATGGCTCTATTTGGAGACAAAGTGCTTTTGAAGAAGGAAATTTTGAATTTAGGATTTTGTTATGCCAAAAAAAAGTTGAGTATTAGTTGCAGTCAAATGTTTATTGTTTCTCTGGAGAGAAATTTAACAACAAACAAAACTAATTTCTTGCACAGAATCAGTCACGTCTGCATAATTTCAAGATTAAAAATAATAAAAAAGAAGAAAGAGGGGAAGAAACAGAGAGACATTGCCAGTTGCTGGCTGCTGCTATATTTTCCAATGGCACCATTTAACTAAAGTTAATTATTATCTGAATCTTTATTGCTCCTCCAGTCCTCCTCAATAATAAAAAAAACTTTCATTTTCTCTTTCCGCTCTTTTATGAATTCTTATTTTCTTTCAAACATTTTCTCAATTCATTTTACTAGCAAATATGAAGCCTCCCATGTCACTAATGTTGGGAACAATCAGATGGACGGTAGGGCATTGACAAGCACGTGTTTGTCAATTTGCCCATTTTACTTAACAAGGCTACAAAGCCTGATTAGATGCTCTAGCAAAAACACTTGTGAAAGTTGAGAATGAGCAAGCTGTGAATGTACCAACCGTCCAAGAGGCACAATATCTAAAGCTAATCCTACCTAAAAATCTAAAGTTATAACATACTCCTTTGAGCCGTCTCTATATGCATCAACAGGAACTAGAGAATAAGTTAGGTATATGAAAATTGGCAGGGCCCAAAGTGGAGGAGGGAATGTGAAGCACTCACTTTCTCAACAACAACAATAACGACCACCACGACACCAAGAACATGACCAACACCTCGAAGAACATGACCAACTAGGTAAGGAACAACAGTACCACCGATTGTTGGAAGCTTTCTTTGCCTTTGGGCTAGCCTTCTCATAGTCTGTCGGCTGTGTATCCTGCTGCTTAGAGTATCCAATCCCAGAATCACTTCTTCCATTATCTGTTAAACTGAAATGAAACAAAAGAAATTACTTCACTATGTTTGTTCAGCAAAAAATTCAAACAAGCAACTATGTGTGCCACATATATATTGAAAGAAGAGTACAAATCCAGATGCCGACAGCATGGCATTAAAAAAGTAAGGTAATACACAATAACAACAAATAATTTCCCTAGAAAAATAAAACAAGGACTAATTTTCTACGCCCTCCATGCAAATTTAAAATCTAACTATAGTTTTAGAATGTCCCAAGACTGGAGTCCTCCTTAAAATGTCCAAAGAGAAATTTTAACTTGCCCAGTTTTTACCCTTTGAGAGGATAGATTTGCCAGGTTTACCAAAAATATAACAAGTATATCCCTTGAACCTAAGAGGTTTACATATGCATCTTAGCAGGAGATTAAGAAGAGCAAAATCTATAAGAGTTCCAACAGTAGCAGAACAGTCAGCAACAATTGAAGTTACAGCTTGGCCAGTCGACCATTTAAAGTGGCAGCATGACCAGCTTGGCCACCTACAACACGAGCGTCTTGGCCATGTACAGTAACAGAACGCCCAGCCACAACTAGAACAGTGGCACATTGGCTATGCAGACTTCTTCTTTCTGCAATACAAAAAGGAAAATTCCTCAACTAAAGACGTACTTGTTTTTTGAACTACCTGGGAAATTCCTCACTAAAGATGATGTACTAGGTCTTTTAACTTCCTCTTTATGCACTGCACGTATTAACATGTGAAGAAAAAAGCTTTCTTTGTGTACACAAACATATTAATATACACACAGCTGCAGACACATTTTTGCTGCAACTTCCAAAAGCATGCACATCTGCATTTACGCATTCATGCTAGAATGTATTCGAGTGTGCATGTACAAGATAGACATGAGAATATATATATATATATATATATATATATATATTATCACTTAATATAATTCAAGCAATTTATGTCCATGAAACATGCACATGTATGCAGAATGAAAAATATTTCGATGAATAATTTACTTGAGTAATTTTTCAAAGGAAAAAAGAATGAAACTTGCATTGGAAAGGCAAAAGATTGACAACTAGTTCCACTTCCATTAGAATGGCGGTTGACTGAAGAGGAATTTCCAGTCCCTTCTAGCTGAGACACTTTCTCTTCGACTTGATCAACACCACTTTCCTTTGGAGAATCTTTCATGGTTTCATCTGCTACGCCTGTTTCTTCAGGTTTCTTTCCCACATTTGGAGTCTTTATGCTACGGAGCTTTCCTACCGGAGATAGAGGAGGTCGTCCGGACCTAATCAGCTCACCAGACTTGCTCAATTCTCCAGAAGTGTAGAGTTCTCCGGAATTGTACAATTCTTCAGTTTTATGCACGTCCCCACCCATCATGAGAAATTGCTCCCTGGAGAAACTATTATTCCCGATTTGAATGCTGAAAAGTGAGTCATTGGAAGCAACACTCCAGTCCACTGCTGTAGAGGGTGTACTAGCAAACACAGAAGCTGGAATCCTATCAGGGTCGAAATCTCCTGGTCTTTCCATCACTTGAATAGGAGGATAGTTTACCGGTGACATGGATTGCAAAGATGATTCATGGGTGACACCAGAAAGTTGCGAGGATGGTACAAACAGGGATTCATTATCAGGCTCTTTTGACTTGCAAGATATGTCACTCAATTTATCATTTTTGTCATCTGTAACCGGTGTTTGAGCATCCCCATGAGCTTTAGGGGCAGCAGGAGGAGATGTGCTGGATTTCTTAAGCATCTCTGCATTCATTAGGAAGAAATCATCTGCCAAAGACTCTGATGAGGATGAAGACACAGAATTAGAAGATTTTGACTTTTTGGCTGAGCCCGATGTCTTTCCATTGATAGTAATCTCTATATCTGTTTCGCTTTCGCTATCATGGTCAGAATCCACAAGTGAAATCAGAGGGGCAAGTGTATCATCTTTGTTCCTAGACGTATCTGCATCTTTGCTCGAGTGCTTACTGCTTCTACTTCCATGTTCAGACTCCATAACTGGAATTACAATTTAAAAAATACCATTTCAAAAAAATTTATGTACTTGCCTTCTTTCACAAACACACACATGAAATTTAGATTTAAGTTTTAATAGGATGTATGAATAATAAATTTATAAAGTTCATTCTCAGCTTTCAATGCGTGATTAACTTGATTGATGGAATAAAATCTGAATTGGTTGAGAAGCACAAACTAGGCTAGATCTGAACGGGAGACCTTGAGATCAACATGTATATTTAATCAGCAAAAAAGATTGACTATGCAATCTATAAAGGTTCTATATGCCATCACACTATTGGAAAAACAGATCCAAGAGTAGATAATATTTCACTTAATTAACAATTGAAGATATTCTCATATAATAGGGAAAGAAAACCATAGAAAGAAACTTTACCTTTAATAAACTCAATAAATTTAAAATTTCTCTAAATTCAACATTTGATGTCAAATTCATCCATAAATTTAGCATAACAGACCAGGCTAATAAAAATCTTTAGATTTCTTTATATAATAAGCACTGTTTCATAATCATTTTAAAAATCAACATAAATGAATCTGTACTATTCATACAATGCCAGTTAATTTGATATCTATAAAAAAATCTCTTTGCTCAAATTTCCATTCAATCCTTTCAACTTTCAAATATTACATAATCATAAATACCAACACAAAGGGAAATTTCTCACCTAATTGAGAAACGCCCTTCTAGTTTTTTGAAGATAAAACCGCCCAAAGTTGAACCTTTCCTGGAGTGGCGCCGGAAACCAGCGGCCACCCTTTTCACCTGCCGGCACCTACATATTGCATAAAGATTTCATTTGAACAAATACACGTCCACAAAATATTTAATTAGGAGCGCCCACCAAATTAATGAAACTAAAAGAAATTGAATATAATATATATATATATACATACCCATAAACAAATGAAAATATATACACGCCTTGTCGGAATTTACCTACATTACCTAAAAGAAGCAACTGAAATACATTTCTTCTTCAACTTTCTTTTTTGTAATATGATGTTTTCTTATTTTGATCTTTTTGATGAGTATATCTGTGGAAATGAACGAATTGGGACGAAAATATCAATGTGGAAGAAAAATTAGGGTTTTTGGCAGAGAATATATCGGAAATTTGATTATCTTTCAGACTAGAAGGAAGGCATAGCGACGTCTCCGGAGGATTTTTTAGCTTCCAAATATAACACGCCCTGCCCTGGTTCTTTATCTCTCTTTCGCGCCAGTCTTTAACTGCCTTACTCTCACGCCTTCTGCACGTGCCTGTTGGTCTTTCTTCTTTTTTTTTTTTGGCTAAAAATACCTGATGATATTTTCATTGGCTATTATATACTTTACATATTATTTTATCACAATTATTTAAAATCAAATTAAAAGAATTTTAAATATAGATTCTCTTAATTTTAACACTGATTTATCATAATAATAAATATAGTCAATGGTGAGTTTCTTTCTTACTTGATAGGGCTTTCATTCCATTCACCCGCATAGATTAAAAGTATTCTACGAACCGTGCTGAATAGTCACCCATCACACGGCTCTCAAACTCAATCTGTGGTGTATCCTTGGGACAAAGTCAAAGCGTTTGATCCTTTGCCCCATCAAAGTATTAATCATTATAAATTTTATTATTTCATAATTTTTAATAAATTATTTTATTTTTAAGTTAATTTTTTTTAATTTAACTTTTAAAAGTCAATAATAATCCTATATATTAAAATAAAGGGAGTATAACTCATATACCTTAATTTTATATAATAATTTTATTTTGATCTTTTAACCTTAGTTTCAAATACCTTTTTCACCAAGTTTTTAATGAACTAATAAAAAAGACAAAAAATTTATCGAAAATTTTCTTCCAAAAATAAACCAAACAAGTGTGTTACAATTCCGGTTATAGCTAAAAAGTAAAATTTAATATAAGCATAAAATAGTACCTCAAGTATAGCGTAAACTTAAAAAAAGATAACAACATAATAGTAAAAAGTAGCACATTTAAAATATATATATATATATATATATATATATATATATATATATATATATATTATATCTAAAACATATATCTTTTTAATGATGAAAAACATAATCAGAATTATGTACTTTAAAATACAACATTATTATATCTAAAATCTATATAAATAGATTTTGACTATGGTTCATCTTTCCATAAGTCTAGTTAACCATTTTATAACCTCTAACAAAAAAAAAATATTTATTTTGTTGAAAATATAGTTTATGTTATAAAACTTTAGCAAAAGTGTATAAAGATACTCTTATAATTGCTGCATAAATTTAGAGAGAATAATTAAGAGAAGAGAAAGAGAAACTTTCAGAGAACTCTTCTATAAATTCTATATCACTATATTTTCTTCAGTATGATTGCCTTTATATATAGGTGAGGCAAGAGAGGAGCAGAAGAAGGAGGGAAGAGGGCAGAGTCACGTAGGACAAAAGAACAATAATGGGGGAGTCACGGGAAAAGTAGAGAGGAGGGAATCAACTTTATAATACTTCCCCTGATTTCCTACGATAGAAGATTATGTCTCATTAAAAACCTTGTTAAGAAAACCCAGTGGGAAAAACTTAACGAAAGGAAAAAGAGTACATATCGTTTACATAAATATCTTAATTGACTGCCTCGTTAAAACCTTGTCAGGAAAAACCCATTGGGATAAAAATCGTGACTAAGGAAAAAGAGTACAGTCTTCCCCTCAAAAGGAATTCATTACTCCTTGAAGAAATGTTGTCATAAGTCTTTCAGTCGACACATTCCGATCCTTTTCCGAAGTTTTGTAAACGTTGCATTTGGTAGCGACTTTGTGAATAAGTCGGCTAGATTATCACATGATCGAATTTGATGCACATCTATATCACCATTCTTTTGTAGTTCATGTGTGAAGAAGAATTTAGGTTAAATGTGCTTTGTTCTATCTCCCTTGATGTACACTCCTCTAAGTTGAGCAATGCATGCAGCGTTATCCTCATACAGAATTGTAGGAATGTCTTTGATTGATGGTAATCCACATGACTTTTGAATATGCTGAATAATTGATCTCAACCAAACACACTCTCTGCTTGCTTCATGTATAGCAAGAATCTCGGAGTGATTTGAAGATGTAGCTGTCATGGTTTGCTTTGTGGATTTCCAGGATATAGCCGTGTCACAATATGTAAATACATAACCTGTTTGTGATCTTCCATTGTGTGGATCTGATAAATATCCTGCATCGGCATATCCAACCAATTGCGACGTTGAATCTCTTGGATAAAATAACCCAAGATCTATACTTCCACGGAGGTATCTCAAAATATGTTTGATCCCATCCCAATGTCTCTTAGTAGGAGAAGAACTGTATCTTGCTAACAGGTTGACAGCAAAAGTAATATCAGGTCGTGTACAGTTTGCAAGATACATAAGAGCACCTATTGCACTTAGGTATGGAACTTCAGATCCAAGAACTTCTTCCCCACTTTCTAGAGGCCGAAATGGATCTTTATCAACTTCTAAAGATCGAACAACCATCGGGGTAGTCAAAGGATGAGCTTTATCCATATGAAAACGACTGAGAATCTTTTCAGCATATGTGGATTGATGAACAAAAATTCCAGATGCTAAATGCTCCACTTGTATTCCCAAACAGAATTTTGTCTTTCCAAGATCTTTCATTTCAAATTCATCCTTTAAATAAATAGCAGTTCTTGTGAGTTCTTCAGGAGTACCTACAAGATTTAAATCATCCACATATACAGCAATGATGGAAAATTTACTTTGCGATTTCTTAATAAAAACACATGGACATACTTGATCATTTATATATCCATCTTTTATTAAATAATCACTAAGTCGATTATACCACATACGACCAGATTGTTTCAACCCATACAACGAGCGTTGTAACTTGATTGAATATATGTGACGTGGCCTTTGTGATTCAGCCATTTTCAATCCTTCAGGGATTCTCATGTAAATCTCACTGTCAAGTGAGCCATATAGGTATGCAGTTACAACATCCATCAGACGTGTTTCCAAACCTTCCATGGTTGCCATACCTATCAGAAAGCGAAAAGTAACTCCATCCATTACTGGAGAGTATGTATCCTGATAATCAATACCAGGTTTTTGTGAAAATCCTTGAGCTACAAGTCGGGCTTTGTATCTCACAATTTCATTTTTCTCATTTTGCTTTCGTACAAATACCCATTTATTTTCAACCGGGATTACACCCAGCGGTGTTTGGACTACTGGTCCAAATACTTCTCTTTTCAATAGAGATTGTAGCTCAGTTTGAATAGCATCTTTCCATTTTGGCCAATCTTTTCTTTTCCGACATTCTTCCACGTTTTGTGGTTCAGGATCCGTGTCAGGAATCAAAGTAATATCTGATGCTATAGAGAAAGCAAATATATCGTCAATCATGACTTTGCTTCAATCCCATATTTTCTCATCATGTACATAATTTATTGAGATCTCTTGGTGTTCATCTCTTATCCCTTCACTGAGATTTTGAACCTCTTCTGGGGCTATTCTCACTCTTGGAATATGTGCTTCTTCTGGAGCGATTTGTACATCTTCTGGAGCTATTCCCACTTTTGGAATAAGTGCTACTTCTGGAGCGGGTATTCCTTCTGGGATTCCCTTATTTGCTTTTGATTTTCGTGGTACAGTGTCTTTTGCACCAACCGGTCTTCCACGCTTCTGGCGTGGTTTAGATTCTTCTATTACCTTATTCGTCAATTCTCCAGGAATTGATTTTTCAATAGGCATTTCTATCCTTGCTGGAGTATTCACTGCAGGTGTATGTGACTTTATCACTTTTCTAGCATCATTAAATGCATCTGGCATTTGATTTGCAATATTTTGTAAATGAATAATTCTTTGAACTTCAATTTCACATTGTCCTGTATGAGGATCAAGTGAATTTAAATCTGATGCATTCCATGATATGTCAGAGGGTTTTTTATTTAAAACTTTCCCTCCTCCTAATGGTGGAAATACAGATTCATCAAAATGACAATCTACATAACGTGCAGTAAAAACATCTCCAGTTAAAGGTTCAAGATATCTGATAATAGAAGGAGAATCAAAACCAACATAAATGCCTATTCTTCGTTGGGCTCCCATCTTAGTTCTTTGTGGAGGTGCAATTGGAACATATACCGCACTTCCAAAAACTCGAAAGTGTGATATGTTGGGTATCTGTCCAAGAACTAACTGTAAAGGAGAAAATTTATGAATAGCCGTTGGTCTTACTCGAATGATGGCTGCAGCATGAAGAATTGCATGACCCCAAACTGAGGTAGGTAAGTTAGCCCTTAACATTAATGGTCGTGCAATAAGTTGAAGTCTTTTTATTAAAGATTCAGCTAAACCATTTTGTGTATGAATATGAGGAACGGAATGCTCAATGGAAATTCCAATAGTCATACAAAAATCATTAAAAGTCATTGATGAAAATTCAGCTGCGTTATCAAGTCGAATTGACTTAATTGGATAATCAGAGAACTGATCCCGTAACTTGATTATTTGAGAAAGAAGTTTTGAGAAGGCAAAGTTTCGAGTAGAGAGAAGACAAACATGAGACCATCTAGTTGAAGCATCTATTAAAACCATGAAATATCGAAATGGGCCAGACAATGGGTGAATAGGTCCACAAATGTCTCCTTGAATTCTCTCTAGGAATTTCGGAGCTTCTTTATAAACTTTTACTGGTGATGGTCGAACAATTAATTTTCCTCGAGAACATGCAGCACAAGGAAATTCACTACTAGGAAAAACCTTCTTATCTTTGAGAGGATGACCAGTAGAATTTTCAATAATACGACGCATCATAGAAGTACCTAGATGACCGAGTCTTTCATGCCAAAGAATAAAGGATTTGGGATCTATGATTTTTGGAGTCATAACATTATGAGACTCAATTGCTCTAATTTTCATAGTATATAATCCAGAAGAAATTGAATGAAGTTTTTCTAGGATATTCTTTTTTCCAGAAATAGTAGAAGTAATGAGAAGATATTCATTATCATTCTCATTGGTTGTTTCAATATGAAAACCATTTAGTCGAATATCTTTAAAACTAAGCAAATTTCTTCTTGATTTACTAGAATATAGAGCATTTTTGATAAAAACTTGTGTCTCATTTGGTAGTAAGAAACTAGCTTTTCCAAATCTCTCGATTAAATTTGATGTGCCAGAGATAGTTCCTACATTTCCCTTAGCTTTGATTAGTTGTGAAAAATATTTCTCACTTTGAAGGATTGTATGAGTTGTTGCACTATCTGCTAAACATATATCCTCCATATCCATTAAAGATGGTCTGACACATAAAAACATAAATAAGAAAAGTTACATTTCAAATATAATTTTATTCATGAGAAACACATATCACATATAGAATGAAAACTAATAATATTATACATGCATGATGTTTAATTAAAAAAAGAAATTAAACGATATCCCAAAAGATACTTTCAGAAGGTTCAGTAATATCATCAACCTTTTCCTCATTGTTGGTCATTGGTGAATCATCAACAATATTCAATTGATGATTAACAAAGTTTGTTTCTGCCTCCATTACTTTGTTCTTTTGAGACTCCTGGAATAAATTAGCCAGATGCCTCGGCGTACGACAGGTACGCGACCAATGCCCTTTCATCCCACACCTAAAACAAACATCTGGTTTGTTCTTTATCGGTGCTGTATTTTCTTTATTTTTACCCGACTCAGACACTTGCCACTTCTGGTGGCCTGAATTGTCGCGGTTCTGGAATTTGTTGTTATGATGGCCTCGTTTATTCTTTCTTCCCCAAGGCTTCTTATTATATGACCATCTCTTGTCACGTTTATTCTGCTGGAATGACGTGCTGTTAATATCCGGCAATGGGGTAGCACCCGTTGGCCGTACTTGATGGTTTTTCAACAACAATTCATTATTTTTTTCTGCAACAAGGAGGATAGACAACAAGTCACTGAATTTTGTGAACTTACTATGTCTATATTGTGACGCCCCCAGAATAGGTATACAACACCCATTCTGAGTCGCCAAATACATGGTACAGAAAGCAAACTACAACTTCAATAATACAATTGTCGTGCAAAATACGACAACACATACTGTGAGTTTAAATACAAATATTGTCTTCTAGACAATATCCACACTCAAATAAATCCTCATTACAATTATTCAAACACTATTTTACAGAAATAGTGAGGACTGCTAATACATCTTTCTAGAACCATCACTCCATACCCCGACTAGATCCTGCTATGTTCTCACCTCCTGAGAAGAAAAATGGAACAAAAAGGAAAAGGGTGAGCTCAACTAGCCCAGTAAAGAATATTATGACTAAGATAATATACAACAAATTATCGTTAGTCTTCAACAGGGAAAAATCTGATAAAATATAATCGACAACAAGTTTTAGATCAACAACTGCAGCGGAAACAGTAAACCATTAGAAGAGCCGAATCTCGGGTTTTAGACCTCTCAGAAACATCCTTGTCATTCGTTCCTCATTTTCGACCAAATGAGGTGCAAACCTGGATAACTCTGCAAACTTCGCCTCGTACTGGGACACCGTCATGTTGTTTTGTTCCAGTCTAATAAACTCAACCTCCTTCATATGACGAATACTTTCAGGAAAGTACTTGTCATTGAACAGTTTTTGAAATGTTTCCCAGGACATGTTGAGTGCGTCAAGCTGGGTACGCTTCACAGACTCCCACCAGTAGTCTGCCTCACCGCGGAACATAAATGTGGCGAATGGAACCTTCTATTCCTCCATGCATCCCAAGACATCAAATATCTTGGTAATTTGCTTGACCCACGTTTCCGCCATGATCGGATCCGGCTTTCCCTTAAATTCTGGTGGTCCCAATTCTTTGAACTGCTTAGCTGTGACAAACCGCGCGTTGTTATCATTTCCACCCGTATTCTGCACACGAGTCTCCCTCGTCTGATTTTGCATGAACTGGAAAAAGCTCCTAAACATTCCATCATTCATCGTTTGCTCGGTAACGTTGTTTACAGGAGGAATATTGCCTTCCTGTTGCACGTTCCCCTGGGTAGTGATCAAAGGTGTCTCCACGGTCTGATTTACTCCATTATTAACGTTCTCAGCTGCCATTCTTAAATACTGCCATAAAACAAGGGTTAATAGTCATGTCATATATTATCCCTATACTCTGACCGACCAAATAAACACCAAATAAACTTAGTCAGGTCATACTAGCGAAGGAATTCCCCGTCTCTCCCCTCCTAGTTCTTGTCTCACATCTCAGCCAGGGATCATATCCCTAAGCTCTGATACCAACTGTGACGCCCCCAGAATAGGTATACAACACCCATTCTGAGTCGCCAAATACATGGTACAGAAAGCAAACTACAACTTCAATAATACAATTGTCGTGCAAAATACGACAACACATACTGTGAGTTTAAATACAAATATTGTCTTCTAGACAATATCCACACTCAAATAAATCCTCATTACAATTATTCAAACACTATTTTACAGAAATAGTGAGGACTGCTAATACATCTTTCTAGAACCATCACTCCATACTCCGACTAGATCCTGCTATGTTCTCACCTCCTGAGAAGAAAAATGGAACAAAAAGGAAAAGGGTGAGCTCAACTAGCCCAGTAAAGAATATTATGACTAAGATAATATACAACAAATTATCGTTAGTCTTCAACAGGGAAAAATCTGATAAAATATAATCGACAACAAGTTTTAGATCAACAACTGCAGCGGAAACAGCAAACCATTAGAAGAGTCAAGTAGAGAAAGAATTCTACTATCTTCTAAGATTTAAAAGTCCATCATCAATATTTTATCCCTGTAACATCAATTAATAATCATCTTTAACCAAATATTCATCTTTGCACTACAGGCCAAAGATATTCATTTGTATCATCAGTCGGTCATGTTCATCTCAACACCTGTTCATCTTTGCACTACAGGCCAAAGATATTCATCAAGTAATTATACATCTTTGCACTACAGGCCAAAGATATTCAGTAATATCATCATTTAGGACTGAGGATGATGAAAAATATCTTAAAGAGAACGAATCCAATGAGACAGAAGGACAAATAGTAGGGATTCGTATAACAGTTTATCCAAGATCAATAATACTTCATAATAATCAATTGTGAAGCAGAATTCAAAAATAAAGATCAAAACATGGATACAATCAAAGATAGTAACCATAATAGACATCTTGGACAAAAAGGGAAAATTTTATTTTTCGGTGAATAGTGCCGTATTCGTGAATAGTGCCGTATACGTGAATAGTGCCGTATACGTGAATAGTAACCCCCGACACAAAAAGTTCCAAATTTGATAAAAACTCATATCAATATTTCAGCATAATGATATTGAAGAAAATAATATCATTAAGAAGAAAATAATATCCCTTACCTCAAAATATCAGTACTTCTGGTCGGAATACCGGTATAAGGCTGAAAGAAACTTGCTCTGATGAATAGAAACTCTCAAAGTATCTAAATACTCACAAAATACACTCAATAATCTAGAGAGAGAAAGAGAGAAAGCTTGTTTCTGGTGTGATTTTCAATTCTAACTTAGCCCTCTATTTATAGGAAAATTTTGGTAGGTTTGACCTGCAACCTGATGGCTTTACCTGCTACTATTCCCACCCACCACATTTGAAATATAATTCAGCACATTTCTTCACCAACCACAAGTGGGGCCCACCAATTCTAGAATTTTCCACCAAAATGATAAACTCCGAAAATTCAACAATTTCTAAACCAGTCATCTTGTAAAATTCGTAATAAATCATACGTTCATTTTTAACGGTTCAAAATTTGTGGACATATACTCAACTTATATATGTATAACATATCCAAAAATTACCACGATCCAACGGTCGGATTAAAAATTATAACCCCCGCAAACTATCTCAAAAATTCTGATTTTTAATACCTCCATTCCGACAAAAATACTGACAAAAACCTCAACATTAACTCCTTCATTTTTAACCACAAAAATATATCCCTCATTTATATCCACATAAAATAAATATTTTCTTATCATATGAATCAATAATTAATTATTCACAAATAATATTACAGAATCACATTTATGACAACCAGGCCGTTCCCAGGAAAGAGGGGGCTTTCCAATAAGGATTTCTCCTTACTGGCGCGCAATTAGATGACCAAACCTCTCCTTAGACAGAACTTTCTAGATATTGCCAATAATGTTATCTAATAATATTATTCAAATAATATGAATTATTGATCTGATAATGGAAAATACTGTGCAGCAACAATTATTGAAACAACAATAATATAAAATATCAACGCAGCAATTATTGAATCAATAAAATAAAATATTAAACAGTAATTACTGTAACAATTATTGAGTAGTGCCTTCTTACGTAAGAATCAATAATTGGTGCAATACCGTGTGCTACTGTATTTTAACCACCGGGTATTCCAACAGTATTAACGGTAACAACTACGCCGTTATTTATAAACAACTTATACTTGTCGTTTTCTTCATCCAATCGCTTTCCGTTATGGGGCCCACACAAGGCTGCGTCGTCGTACGAATATTCCCCGACAGCAAGAATATTCCACGACCAACCGAATATTCACCGACCAAAAATAAATATTTTATAACCACTTGCTTATTTTACAAAATTTGCACATTTCACCCATAACCAAAGTATTATATCAAATTAACCCCTTATTATTCACAATAATATTTAGAGAAAATTTGATTTTATTCATTAATAAGTTGGGGTCTTACATATATTGTTGTGACAGAATCATGTTGGTGGGATGAAAAGTTGAGAGCGTTTTCTCTAACATTTGGGATTCAGAAACTGGATCTCCGCACAAAGCCAAAGTAGAGGTTATTCTATAAATATTGGAACTATATTCCGTAATTGATTTGTAATCTTGTAGCCTTAAATTAAGCCACTCAAATTTGGCATTTGGGAGAACAACCAATTTTTGGTGGTCAAATCTTTCCTTAAGTTGTGTCCATAAAGATAAAGGATCTTTGACTGTTAAATACTCAGTCTTTAATCCTTCATCAATATGGTGACGAAGAAAAATTATGGCTTTTGCATTTTGTGCCGAAGTAGCTGTATTTCCTGATTCAATGGTCTTTTCTAACTCATTTGCACTAAGGTGCAATTCTGCATCAAGTGCCCAAGCCAAATAATTGTCTCCAGAGATTTTCAAAATAGAAAAATCTATTTTTGCCAAGTTTGCCATCTATTCTGGGTTAAAACACAATTTTATTATTTATTAAAATAATAAATAATTGCATGTATGAAATATGAAAAATAAACTACGTCACGATCTCAAGTGGTGATAAAATGTAAATATAAATATTCTTATATTTATGTTATTAGCATAATGCAAATGGATCTTCACCCGGCATGCGGTAGTTCGCATAGACAGATTATTCCAACAGAATAATAAATAATAGAATAACAAAAGAATTTCACCATGCATGCGATAGACCGACCGCACAGACAGGTTATTCCCAACAGAATAATAAATGCGGAATAATAAATAATGGAACCAGGTCAGGTGAAATTCACACCGACAGGATATTCCGACAGAATATTAAATGCGTAATAATAATGGAACCAGGTCAGGTGAAATTCACACCGACAGGATATTCCGACAGAATATTAAATGCAAAATAATAAATAAAAAGGTTCCCACCAAGTCTTGTAAGATTGACAAGGATAGATGGTACCATTGTAAATAACAGAATTTAATGGCAATTATAAGAATAAAATTATATTATTTGTGGTATAGCCAAAACGATAATATAATAATAAATTGCAAGAATTTAATTTTACCGTCTCAGTTGGTTAGAGCCTCGTGCTGATAACGTGTTATAAAACTTTAGCAAAAGTGTATAAAGATACTCTTATAATTGCTGCATAAATTTAGAGAGAATAATTAAGAGAAGAGAAAGAGAAACTTTCAGAGAACTCTTCTATAAATTCTATATCACTATATTTTTTTCAGTATGATTGCCTTTATATATAGATGAGGCAAGAGAGGAGCAGAAGAAGGAGGGAAGAGGGCAGAGTCACGTAGGACAAAAGAACAATAATGGGGGAGTCACGGGAAAAGTAGGGAGGAGGGAATCAACTTTATAATAGTTTAGTTTAATTAGTGTTTTAACTTATTTCTTTTTAATGCATATTAAGATTTATAAAGGACATGTCTATTTACATAATCTTGAATGAAATTAAAAGAAAATATGGTGGGACCCCAGTCACAGTCACAAACACCTCGTCCTCCCACACCTTCCTTTTCGTCCCTCCCTGGCCTCTCTATTAACCAACCCCGTGCCTTTATTATTGTTGTTGTTTTTTTATTAACTGTAATTACTATTGTTAACCCCCGTAATAATTTGTAACGTTTTCACTTCAGCTCATTCTCTCTCCTCCCGATTATTTATCCTTTCAGTTCACTAATATTTCTCTATTCCGCTTGTAAATTATAAGTCCAGTTTCATGCATGAAATACAGCCTCTAATCGACCCATAGAAAAATCTTTAATTCTTGCCAAAGGTATGATAAAGTTTATTTTGAAAGTATGTTAGTATTTGTATCGAACCAAATTTTGTTCTTGGGTTTTTTTCATTTCGATGTAATTATGCGGTTGAATCCCAATTTTGCTGATATGGTATGTGATGGAGTATCAATACAAATTGCTATTTATATTCCATATTATGTTAGTGCCACCTGGTCATTTAATTTTAAAGATTGAATTTTGTTTGTAGCAATTTTAGGGTTTTGGAGGAAATCTTTTGATTCTTTACCATCTGGTGGTCATCTTCCTTTTGCTTTTGTTTCTGTGTTTCATTCAACCTGTGTAGTGTGAGCTCATTATGCAGTAGTTTATCTATTGGGGTGCAATCTAACCATGCGAGATGCATCTGGGTGGGTGTCCAGATATTAAATTTGTTTTAAGCCTTAATAGTTCGATAATAGTTCTGTTAAATTCTTGATAAAAAGTTTAAGCTATACTTGGTTGAACCCAGAGCTCTTGAAAATATGAATAAAAAAAAATGAAGAAAAAGGAAATCTACAAATAGTTCAAGGGATTCATCGATTCATTAATTTTTAGACTGATTTATTGCTTTCTCAAATTGAGTTGATTATCTTCTAGGGATTCCAATATTTTGACCTCGGACTATATTTGATTGTGAGTTTTGATGTTTAAAGATTGTGCTTGTGGACTGATTTATTGATTGAAAGTTTTATTCACCTTTTTATTTTACAGGGTTTCAGAAATGTAGAAAGAAAATCCATTTTGAGTGAAGAGCTGTGAGTTTCGTTAGATTTAACTCCCAGTTTGTGCATAAGAGGTCCGCACAGTTCTCCCCAGATAGAGTTTACGTACAATTTCATTTATACTGATGCAGATATATAATCACAGCATAATTCCGGGACTAAACTTAAAAAAGAGTAAAAGCCAATGGCAAAACTACAAGCACCATCTCTTCACTCCAATGTTCATGAATCTGCCTCTTCTCACTGCTCTTCAAGATTTATTTCAGAAGGGCTTGAAAGGACAAACAATCATGGGCCTGGTTTTCCAGGCCTGAAGAAGAGAGGTCATGCTCACGGTAGTCGTTCTTGGATAAAAATTAATCAGAATGGGGACTCAAAGATTTTGGAACTGGATAAGGCTACTGTCATGAGGGATTGCTCTCTGCCTGCCAGAGATCTTCGTCTTTTGGATCCTCTATTCATTTATCCTTCCACAATATTAGGCCGAGAGAAGGCTATTGTGGTTAGCCTTGAACTAATTAGATGTATAATTACGGCTGATGAGGTAATACTTATGAATTCTTTGGAGGGATGTGTAGTTCAATACAAGTCAGAATTGTGCAAACGACTTCAGACAAATAAAGATCAATCAGGTAAATACTCTTATCAGTATAAGACCTTTTTGAATTTATATGGCTTTATCTTTTGCTCTATTATGCTGGACTGAAATTAGAGGGAAAAGAATAAACTCTTAGAGCTGTCATTTTCCCATAAAAACCTTACTCCCCATGTATTTCTTCAATGTATATGCTGTATTTCATTTGTCATGAATTATTACCTCACAGTGTTCGCAAATTCTTATTGATTTCGTCAACTATAATATTCATCTTCTTTTTTTTTTTTTGCTAAATTTATTATATTCATCTTTAACCCACAACTTGATAGATTTATTGCACACTTCTCATGTCTGATAACTTGTTTTACAGCTTTAGAATTTCCAGGAATTTGTTGTCTCAGCATCTCAATTAATACTACCGTTCTCCTAACTTGGTTTCACAACATGCCATATAGTGCTCTAATTATTTGTCCATAAGCTGTGTGAGAGCACTTTTTACTAATTTATTATGTCATGCATCGTCTTGAAATAAGTGATTGATGCTAGTTTGAAGTATGATACATGATACATGCAATATTAACTCCCCACCCAACTAAAAAATAATAATAATTATTGATGATTGCCATCGCACCTTCCAAGTTTATATGTAGATAGTCAGTTTCGTAGTAATTTCTGCATGAGTTGCTCATCGCGTGTGGTGATTTTATTCAGATGATCTGCCTTTCGAATTCAGGGCACTAGAGCTAGCACTGGAAATAACATGCATGTCTCTTGATGCTCAGGTATGCTGTAATGTTTGGTGTTGTCTGGTGGTAGGTACCAGACCACTGGAAGTGAACTCAAGGGTTATATCACTTTTTTTTTGGGAACTATTTGCAATTAGCATAAAGCCCACTCAACTAGTGGGGTCCATTTTGATAAGTCCCTGATCGGAGAGGCTACTACTTAAGATTGTAGTGACTGAGACACTAACTACATTGTAAACAGTTACATGCACCGAGTTGTGCTTAGTTAGCAGGAGGGTGTATGTAAAAAGCATACTTATAACTTTAGCAGATCCTCATGGTGAAGGGCATGTATTAGTCTGAAGTATTAGATCATATTATATACGTTAATGGCTTTTCTGGAAAAAAATTGGCAAAATTGTTGCCCTAAAATTAATGTCAGAAGTTATTTTAAATTTGTTAGGTCAAAGATTTGGAAATGGAGATACATCCGGTGCTTGATGAACTGGCATCATCCATCAGCACTCTTAATCTAGAACGCGTCCGTAGATTCAAAGGCCATCTCCTGGCCTTGACGCAGCGAGTGCAAAAGGTAAAATAGTTGAATCAAGCCTGTTCAACTTGTCAATAGTTTGGTTGCACTTTGTTTCTCCACAATCTGCTTTTATATGAATCTCCAGGTCTGTGATGAAATAGAACATCTTATGGATGACGATGGCGACATGGCTGAGATGTACTTGACAGAGAAGAAACAAAGAAAAGAGGTTTATGTCAGCAGTGACATATATGATCAATCTAATACATTGGGTAGCACCAGAATGCTGTCAAAATCTGCACCTGTTTCACCTGTGGGGTCAATCAGTGGAACCCAGAAGTTGCAAAGGACTTTTAGCAGTATGAGTTCAAGCAAACATGGAAGCTTAATGGACTCGTCCAGTGGTGGAGAAAACATTGATCAACTTGAAATGTTGCTTGAAGCATACTATGTGTTCAGCGACAACACTCTAAACAAGTTGTTATCGGTAAGAGGGTTCCATTTATGGAAAGATACACTAGTCTTTTCTACTTTGTTCCTGTTTTTAAGTTACATAACATTTGGAAATTTACAAGGTTCTTTACCAACTATGACTTGAGACAATTTTAATGGGCTAGAATAACTGTTAGTTAGCCAACTAGCTGGGGAGAAAACAGATGTTTCACATTCTTTTTGTTATGTATGCAGTTGTAAAATTTAGTAATTAAAAGCCTAGATGCACTTTAGTTATTATTTATTTAATTAAATATATTATTTTTTGGTTGAGAGATAATATCACTGTCCTTAACGGAATAGGTATCTAGTCATCGTGTCTGCAAACTAGCAGAACACTTTAACATGTATTATTTTCTTTTTTCTGATGACGCAGTTAAAAGAATATATCGATGATACTGAAGATCTGATCAATATCAAACTTGTAAGGATCATAATGCTCGTCTTTTTTCTTAGCTTTTCACATGAATTAGAACCGACTATATTTGATAAAAATGCCATCTTGTTCCTTGTTGTGAACAGGGTAATGTTCAGAATCAGCTGATAAAATTTGAGTTGCTTTTGACAGCAGCTACATTTGTTGCTACGGTTTTTGCTGTTGTAACTGCCATCTTTGGGATGAACTTTGAGGACTCGGTTTTTTCTGAGCCATCCACATTCAATTGGGTTCTAATAATAAGCGGATTATCATGTGGGATGATTTACATCTGTTTCTTGATCTATTTTAGACACAAGAAAATTATTCCTTTGTAAGTTGTAGAGCGGGGAACATTCTGCTGAAAGGAAATGTTGCCAATGAATTTGTACGTTTGGCTGATTATATGAAGAAGGATAAATTTTCATTGAGTTTCCTATTCTTAACATATATATTTATATTTTGTTCTCAGTTTCTGTGTAAATGGAAAGAAAATTTTATCTTCTTTTTATCTGCTAAACATAAACATTAGTACTTTCGGTTATAAGCAAGTGGAAGTGTAAATGAATTCTATTCTATGCAATTTTCTTATTTACCCCCAATTTGACTCGGTCGAGCACATCTAAGATTCTTAAGTATTTTGTAACTCTAAATTTAAATTATAAACTCTCCCAACCTAAAGTAATATGGTAACCATTGGTTCTCACTTCTCAATCTGTTGGATGGTCTAGGGTCAACACCAGTATCTGAACTATTGAACTTTCTGAATCTTTTGTCCAACATTATTATACATTAGAGAATAAAATATTAAAGCACCCCAAATCTGATACATAAATCTCTCTCAGCAATCTTACATTCTTGACGATATTATTATGAGAACAACAAAAGGGGATCAGAGTTCAAAATTTTCCTTCTACTTCTCCATGGTTTGTGCGTGCGAGGGAGAGAGAGCCAAGGGATGGAATGTGTTGCTAATGAATCTGAGGAAATTTTCATTCATATCCAAATCAAGATGCCAGGGTCGTACTTGGGCAACTATCCTTTGTACAGGCCAAGATGTCCCTGTAATCCCGGGATATTCTAAAGGAATCATAAACTTTCCCATCCCTGCTCTTTTTGTATTCAAACAACAGGTTCGAATGGTCAAATGCAGTAAGTTTGACAAATCCATAATCCATGTCCCTGAAAATACTCCACTGGGTTTGTATGGAACTAAAATCCGAAAGGCTTGCTCCTCCACCTCCAGCAACCACATGTATTGTTCCATTCAAGGAACCCTTATAATACGTCTTCTCTTTGCTTGTGCAAATATTCTGTACCAAGAAAACAGATGAAAGCCAATTGTTAGTTTCAAGAAGATTTATGTATTTTCTTGCTGGTTCAATGGATGGTATGTTTTATATGAACAACTAGAGAACTTATTCAAACAAATATATTAGGAAAACAAGTATACTGCTGCAATTGCTATCTCAATTTTATCTGCATTTCATTCCTATTACAGTAATGATATACATAGTTCCTTTTTCTCTTTGCTTCATCTTTCTATTTATTATCCCTAAAAGATAGATATTAAGCTAATGTGTTTAGGCGAACAACAAATATAATTAAATATTAACTTCATTCACCATACAGGTGTTACTTTTTCTTTGAGACAGTCAGTTGACTTTCAGATTGGCTAAACGTATTGTCAAGATTTTATGAATTTGTCTGACCTGGTAAATCGGACATGTTCTTTCATAATTATGCTCGTGGCCATACAGGGCTATGTCAACCTTGTGCTTCTGCCAGAGTTTTTGAAGGCTCTCCCTGCCCATTGGTTCTGCAAATGATCCTTCATCAGCATACCAAGAACCAGAAGAATAACCTAGTACCCGATGAGCAAGAAAGATCAGCCACGGTTGCTTCTGCCTATCCACAGATGCCAGGCAGTGTTCAATGAAATTATATTGCTCTGTTCCCTCTCTCCAATCATGTTCTGTGTCAGCTATGCAGAACCGGAACATTCCATAGTCAGTTGAGTACCTGTTCAAAGCCAGTCTTAGCATTTAAAAGCAGTTTCTGACAACTTGGGACAAATGTGAGAAAGAGCAATATAAGATGGATAACCTTCCCCCCCCCCCCCCTCCCCTTCCCCTGACCTTTTATTTGTGTTCAGTCTTACTTGAAAACTGGGAAAAGAGGGAAATTGAACACCAAAACAAAAGAGTACCCACCACATTTATTGACCTCTTTCTTTTATGAAAATTAAAATTTGTTTAGGACACATACTTTTCCTGATGGTCTTTCTTCAATCATAAACATTCAATACTTAAATTTCTTACTCCTATTGAAAAAATTTCAACTGAATTGTGACTTAATGAAGCCTTAATATTCGCTTGGGGGGGGGGAATTAATTATTCACACTCATACCAGAACTTAGCTCTGTTCTCGGCAGGAACATAAAACATAGTCTCGGCTAAAACACCACATTCTCCTCCTGAATCCATGTTGCCATAGAAGGATCCTGACCCTGGCCAGTCACGCTCATGGTTTCCGCTGCAAGGACAAATCATCATAATTCATACCACATTGCATAAGATGACAATATTCAACAAGATGCTATGCTGTCACATACAGTATACCTTGCTATCATATAAGGTACAGTAGAGGCAATTGGCTCAACCTGAGAAGTAAATTGATCCCACTGTGACAGATATCCATTGGCATAACAGATATCCCCTATGTGGAAGACTATGTCAATGTCTTTCAAGTCTTGGATAAGCTGCTTGGTAGTGTTAAGGGAGCCACGCTGGAAATTATTATATTCATTGGATCCATCAACCTCATCCTGCATTTAAATTATCGGAAAAGATTAGTTTAAAAATATCCACAAAGTAGGTGTATGGGACTGGGCTTCTGAACTTTTGACCTAAGAATAACTACTGAATACACCATACACTTGGAACTCAAAAACTACATAAATTTTTAAGTGTTTAATCAATAAAGCTCATGATAACAAATACTTGGGCTTTGTGTGGAAATTGGGAAATGCAATTGAAAGGAAAGGAAACTGATAAGGAAATAAAATCAAGAAAATTATATGAGATTTATAAGAGTTAATTACTCAACATTTAAAAATAAACTTAAGATTTTCCTTTTCCTCTAGTTTTCCAACTTCCAAACATAGAGGCTTAGGTGAACAAAATCATGCTCAGGTTTGTATTCCATGGTGTGAATTTTCATTAACAAGTTTAGAACACATGAAATCTGCCATTATCATAGTCAGTTTGGGTTAATTTTGAAAACAAGCTTTGATATGAGATACTTTTTGGTAAAGGAACTCAAAAGTATGTCAATCACAAATTTTTACCACCCGTGACTCCCCCACCACCCCCCCCAAAAAAAAAAAAACACACAAAAAAACTAAGAGTATTGAGGTGGTGAACTAGGCAAGTACTTGAGCTCTGCATATTATTAGTAGTTGACCACATATTCAATTTTTAATCCGTCACTTATCAGCCAAAAGTTTACTTACTAGTTTCTACTGAAACACAACAATGTTTTCAGAGTGCTTACAAAGTGAGAATAAATATGTTTCATATCATGATCAATCAACATTGCGTCAGAAATACGTTAATGTATGCATTACACAACAAATTCTCAAAAATAGTTCAAACCTTTCCCATGTCACCAAAAATGACTACACGTTGTAAAGAGTTTTGACCAGGATATGGAGATGACTTAAACTGGTATATCTGACTCCAAATATATGTACCATTGAGCAATTTATGCCCCAGCTTGTAGATATACCTGCACAATTGTTATGAAATATTTGTAATAGGAATATAAGATGCAAGCAAAATTTCACAATTAATGTAGAAGTCCTCGGTACTAAATATCATATGCTAGCAGAAGATGGCATACACTGAGTTGGGCCACAACTCCTTCAAGAAGCTGGTATGAATGAATCCAGGATCACGCCACCCTACAGTTCGTGCTGGTGCACCTGCATCAATAAATAACTTATAAGATGCAAACAACCAGCAATTAGTTTCTTGGTCGAATTTCAATCCATGGAGTACCCACTGTGACTCACAAATAATGCTCAAAACCTCCAAAACATTATTCTCATGTTTGATGGGTATGTAGTTGATTTAAAATAAAGTATATTTGCCATAACAGAATAAATCTTTCATAGTCCCCCAACTTCAAAGTTCAAAGTATTACTTACATACTACGTAAAAGAAGCATTGAAACCCAGAAAACACTGTTGAAGAAAATAAATCACAAATGGCCTCATAAAGTCATTATCACTACTATGCAAGAAAACAAAAAAGAAAAAAAAAAAACTCAAAGAACAAGTGGCAAGGTGATTATCAACCATTCATTCAGAATATGGCATCTAAATTCACAGCAGTAAAAAAACATTCTTTTAATAGAATTCAAATAGAAAGTGCGCTATTATATATCTATCTTCTCGAACTTGTCTGAAAACAACTTTTAGTAGTGCAAAATGAAAATCTACCTCCAGATTTCAGCTCACACCAAGTAATCATACATAGATCATAACTTAAATACAAAATATTTTACACACCACACATAGCGGTACGATCAAATGTCAGTGTTCCAGCTGGAGAACGTCTTTGTTCTCCTGTTTGTGGACCCCATTCAACAAAAGGTTCTGCTTCATTGATTCCATATCCACTAGTCCATGTTATTGTCATCTGAAAAATATTGAATTGCATTATCCTCACAAGAAACCGATAACACCACACATAAAAGGTAAAAGGCTCGACAAAAATCCTTCCCGTATATAGTAGTATTACTGGAGAGGCATAGTCTTGCGCAAAAATGGTTTTCATAAATTACCATTATTATTTTAAATTGTTATCCATACTCCATACTTTATTTTGAAAACAGAAGTATCCTTTACGTGTGGAAATTTATTGGATAAAAATGTTGGCATTTAAATGAAAATGTATCTTAACTATAAAATATAAAGGGTACAAGTATTTGCAATAAAATGTGAAGTGCCAATATCAATTCCCACTGATGCATATATTCCCCTTAGTTTCAGCATAAACTGGCTGCAAGCATGCAAGTACAGAGCTGGAAAAGAAAATGAACTTACTTCATTCCACGTCTTTCCTTGGGCTAGGCGTGGGTAAACAGGTGCATTTGGGTTTGCAAAAGCAACTATATTTGACACTGCCACCAGCTTTGGCTGTTCAATAAAGAAACAGAATCTCATTGCAACAAAGGTTTGTCATGGTAGAAATGTATAAGAGTGACTTCTTATAGATAACCTTATTTCTTTGCATTTATTTTTTCTCATTAGTAAGGTTAATATAATCATTAAAAAGTATTACGGTTACCAGGAACACTGATCGATCGGGTACGTGGAATGAAATAAGGTACAAGGAGCGCTACCTATAGTAGATTGCACAAGGCCTTTAGTTCTCATACCATAATTCGGAACGACCGTACCCAGTACGTGGAACACATGGCAATAAGAGTTCCCTAGTAACCCTAAATACAAGGGAGTGCAACCCATGTACACAAGAATATACATCAGCAAAGTTTGCTAACAAATATCATTATACCTTCTTCTCGCAGGGAAGAATAGGCATTCAAGTCCTACAGGAAAATACACCACTGCCTAAACCATATCCTCCAAAAAATTATGACCAAAAATAAAATAGAATCCTCCAAAAATTCAATAAAAATAAATCTCAAAGACTCTTTCAGCCAGAAGGAAAGTAAATTCAGCATCAAAGATCTAAATAAGAATTAGGTATCTCCACCCCTTCAAAACTCCTAATTGCTTTTAAGTTTGAAAGGTCTCCACACAAAACAATAGCAAAAGAAGGTAGAAAAGAAATGCCCTAGATGTAAGAATCAAACAAAAAGAGAACAAAGCTTTTTATATAATCAAAGAACACCAGTAAATCTGAGAGCCAGTGCATACCATAAAATAGACATCAAACATCGGATATAAAACCTCCATTCATTCACTGATGTTATCTGATGAATGAAGTGATTCAGTTATTGAACATAAAATGAACCAGCTTTGATAGAAAAGGCCGAGAAATTATAGATCAAATAGTACATGATTTGTCAAGCTATACTCAGAATAAGGCATTTTTAGAAATGCTTAATGAACAACCACATACCAATCATTCAGAAAGCTACTGCTTTAAAAAATAATATGAGATATACAAACTAAAATAAAAAAGAAAGCTATATGACAAGCAAACCCATAATGATCAGGCTCTGTTGACATTTAAAACTCTTAAAGGAAATGTGTATATCTAGAGCAATTAAAGCATCTCTACACATACATTTAATACTCCATCTTTAAACAGCGCAAAAGAGAAGTCTGATCTTTGATTGACCATTTGAAACTTCAATGATCCTTTTCCAGTATCTTTGTATTTGGGACTGCTGTAATTTGCATATTGGTACTGCACAAAAATGGTGATTAATAACAAAAATACAGCCTCTTCACCCACTATAACATAAAGCAGGCTTAGGCACAAACCTTAATAGGTGCAGTACATAATAGCGGAGGATAAGCTCTCGGATTTTCAGGGAGGCATGTGGAAGAACTGAAAGTAGTGAAATACAAAATCAAATTATTTATAAACAACATAGTATAAGATTAAAGGAGAAAATATCTATTTGAAATTCCAGCCATCACTATATCTCGAAGAAGTAAAGAGTATACAAATGTGACTACTTTACCTAAAGTTGGCAGGAGAAAATACTCCAATCCAATCATCAATCGAAGGGTTTGGAATGCTAAATTCAAGAGTAACCCATTCTGAATTTTGCCCCTAGAACATAAAAGAATTCATGCATCAATCCAAATAATACTACCATATTTTCTAATGACTGTCAGTGATGCCAACCTTGCCCGATTGTGTGCCTAAGCCAAGATGGCCTATAGTGAAATCAACCCAACAAAGATTTGACCATTCCTCAATTAAAAGCCTTACTCAGTTTTGGATCCGGCTATGGTGAAGTTGAAATGTTTTTTGATTGAAAATGTTACATCAACATTTTCTATAAATAATAATGGATCAAAAAACTATATACACTTACTATGGTGGTGAAGTTGATTTCCATTATGTAAGTAAAATATTTTAACAGTAAATTCATGTATAACGAATGACAGGACAACCATTTTCTTACTGAATTGCCAAAAGCAGGACACGGTGACATGCTACTAAAACTTACCTTCAATCCAAGAACTGAAGGAGAGGCTTTAACAAAAGCAAGCTCACTAACAGCTAATACTGCCTTGTGAATTGCAATTCTTGAAAGAGGTTGATCTCCATGTGATGTCACCCCTTCTAGGCTGCTCGCAATGGCCCCCAAAATTGCCAGCAAAGTGAACACAAGACCATGCATCCTACCAAGATCTGAAATCAATCAGAAAGAAATACCTCAAGAAGAATTCTCCATAAAAATTAAAAATATCCAAGGGAATCACATAGACAATTTTATCAAGGGGAAGTGTATGGTATAAAAAAAGTTGACTTGTATTGCCATTACAAGGAGTTAAAGCAGTAACCCAAATACCCGGCTGCTTACTTGAAGACTGAATTTTTCCTTTTCTTTACTTTTCTCCCTAGCTTTGAAGCTAAACTAAGTTAAGGCTCAGAAATGAAGGTGAAGAGGTAGTATATATATAATCCGGAGCAAATCGGAAATCCCAGTGAAAACCGCTAACAACTTGATATAGTAAAAAAAAACAGAGAGAGGGGCTCACCTGTTTGGAAAACTGGATTGAAAGAGAGAAGAAGCCCGATTTATACTCTACTTTATTTATCTACTACTACTACTCAGTATGTACAGTGGATGAAATTCTGGAAATTATCGTCAAAAGTGATGCGGTTTATATTATATATATATATATATATATTCCCTCGGTAATCGGTATTACTACTACTGATGACCACTACAACTTGTTAGTAGAATAGAATGGACTATGGACTATGGACTATGGACCATGGACCATCAACTATGGACTATAAGTTGGTCCCACCTAATTTTTTTTTAAATGTAAATGTATTTGAATTTTATTTATTTATATTTATATTTATTATTGAATTTAAAATATAAATAAATAAAATTTAAATAAACTCATATTCAATTTTTATATTTAATTTCCATATTCACATAAAAATTTTATTTTCTAATTTTTCAATAGTTACCACCTACTATTACCTTTTGAATAATACAATCTTGGTTTTCTCAGATTCAATGGATAAATAAATTTACAAAATAGTGCTGCCATCTCATATATTGTCAATGTGAAACCAACATGTTATTATTAGTTTTACAAAAAGATTTCACTCACATAAATATAATATTTTATTTATTATTTATATGCGGAGAGTCTTGCAAAATTACGGGATTTTTTTCTCTCTTTATTTTTACTTTATTTAATTTAGTATCAAATAATTTACACTAATTAATTTGGAGAAAAATAAAAGTCCACACGGAAGAAGGTGAGTCACTTATCACAACTTATGTATATAGATACTATATAGGCGCGTAGATTTTTATGTTAATCGCAATTCAATTTCATCAAAATTTTGTTAACATGTATATCAATTTCGTAAGATTTTTTGGGAGAAGAAACAAAGAGATGATGTGTGATTTGAGAAAACAAAAAGTTGTGGTACATAAAACAAAGAGGTGAGTGTTCCGCAAAACGAACTTCCACAAATCGCCACTAACTCAATTTAATGAGTTTTGACCAACCGTCAACTTATTTGAGTCAACTCGACCAAACAAATTAATTCACTCACTCATGCTTTTAGGTATAGGGATTGAGGGAGTGATTATAAAATTTCACTCTAATTAAACTATACTTATGTTACTCATAGTTTCTCACAAAAGAAAATAGATATCCCCGAAAGTAAAGTAGTGTTTGATAAATTGAGTAATTAAGATTTGAATGGTTAATAGTATATCTTAATAAATTAAATTATTTGAATGAAATACTATCTAAATTTAAAAAATTATTTGGTAACTAAAAAGTATAAAATATTTGAATGACTTTTAAATTTAAAATATCTCAAATTGATTGGAACGGAAATATTCATAGAGACTATAGATTTAAATTTTTTATTAAGAGATAACTTTTAATTATTTAGATTATATTTTCTTCTTATCGATTAAAAGACGAATAAAATTTTACCTAATAATTTTATCCTCTTATCAAATCAAATGTGAAGTTATTAAAAAGTATCGATCTATATCCAACATATTATTGAACAATGCATTAACATACCAAAATTAGCTTCAATTATTGGTGTTACATTCATCATTAAAAAGACACTATTTACGATTGTTTTTTATATACATAAAAAAAATATTAACGAAAATAATATAAAAATCAAGGAACCGTTTCCCACTAGGCCACTATACAAAAGGATAATAGTATATCTTGAAAAGTTTTGAATTTATATGATGTCATTGAACGGTGGGTGATATCATTAGTGGTCCAACACAACACACGCATACATGATAACGGAACCCATTTGAGACGGAGTGAAAAGCTTTATAACGGGTATCTTGCTCAAAATCAAAAATGTAAAATGTATATATATGTATATGTATATGTATATGTATATGTATTGGTCAAATTATAGACATTTTTGACCGTTGTTTGAAAGATTAATAATTTTGTTCAAATGTATTTTTTATTTTTTGGATAGCTTGGGGAAAGTTTAAAAAGAAGAATAAATACTAAAAAACAATTTGAACACATGAATTAGTGACTTGATGTGTTTATATGTGCTCGTCAAATTTTTGATAACAATTTGAAAGTTTAATAGTAATTTTGAAGAGAGAGAGAGAGAGAGGGATGTCGATGATGATTTATTCGGTTAATAATGTGACGCTCCCAAAATAGGTATATAAACTTAAATATATAACATGAGCTGTAAGACCCCAAATTTTATGAAATAAAAGTATTTAATTTTTCTTATAATTACTATTCAGTAAATGGTTAAATTGATAAATATTAAAGTTAAGGGTGATATATGATTTTTTTTCAAAATACACAAGTGGTTATAAAATAATCATTATTGTCGGGGAATATTCGTTTGGTCGTGGAATATTCTTTCTGTCGGGAAATATTCGTACGACGGCGCAGCTATTTGTGGGCCCCATAACGAATAACTGTCGGGTGAAAAAAATGATAAATTTGAGTTTTTACAAATAACGGCGTAGTTGTTACCGTTAACACTGTTGGAATACCCGGTGGTTAAAATACAGTAATACGCGTTATTGCACAGTAGCACACGGTATTGCATAGTATTTTTAAAATTATTGATTCTTACGTAAGAAGGCACTACTCAATAATTGTTACAGTAATTACTGTTCAATATTTTATTTTATTGATTCAATAATTGCTACGTTGAAATTTTATATTATTGTTGTTCAATAATTGTTACTACACAGTATTTCTCATTATCAGATCAATAATTCATATTATTTGAATAATATTATTAGATAACATTATTGGCAATGTCTAGAAAGTTCTGTCTAAGGAGAGGTTTGGTCACCTAATTGCGCGCCAGTAAGAAAAAATTCTTATTGGAAAGCCCCCTCTTTCCTGGGAACGGCCTGGTTGTCATAAATGTGATTCTGTAATATTATTTGTGAATAATTAATTATTGATTCATATGATAAGGAAATATTTATTTTATGTGGATATAAACGAGGGATATATTTTTGTGGTTAAAAATGAAGGAGTTAATGTTGAGGTTTTTATCCGTATTTTTGTCGGAATGGAGGTATTAAAAATCAGAGTTTTTGAGATATTTTACGGGGGTTATAATTTTTAATCCGACCGTTGGATCGTGGTAATTTTTGGATATGTTATACATATATAAGTTGAGTATATGCCTACAAATTTTGAACCGTTAAAAATGAACGTATGATTTATTATGAATTTTACAAGATGACTGGTTCAGAAATTGTTGAATTTTCGGAGTTTATCATTTTGATAAAAAATTCTAAAATTGGTGGGCCCCACTTGTGGTTGGTGAAGAAATGTGCTGAATTATATTTCAAATGTGGTGGGTGGGAATAGTAGCAGGTAAAACCATCAGGTTGCAGGTCAAGCCTACTAAAATTTTCCTATAAATAGAGGGCTAAGTTAGAATTGAAAATCACACCAGAAACAAGTTTTCTCTCTTTCTCTCTCTAGATTATTGAGTATATTTTGTGAGTATTTAGATACTTTGAGAGTTGCTATTCAGTGCAAGTTTCCTTCGACTTTGCATACCGATCAGAAGTACTGCTCTTTTGAGGTAAGGGATAGTAAGGAATTTTAAGGGTTGTTATGTTTTTCAGTTTCGTAATTTTTCTGACCTTCAAAAAATTCTTGAAAAAATTTAAAATGATATTTTGATGAGTTTTCTTGATTGTGTCCAAAAATGGTGATTTTTGGATGTATAGATTAAGAGTTATGAATTTTATAAGAAAAGACTATTTTAAAAGTTACCGCTTATAACTTCTTGTGGTTAACTCTAAAATTGATGAAATTTTTATTGGGAGTACATGTATATGATAGGAGTATACTCTATGAATTTTAGATTTTTTGGAAAAATATACAATTTTTGATAAATGTCCAAATATTCGGCTGTTTTGGCCATATGAAAAATATTAAATTACTTTTAAAAATTTTGAGAAAAATATATGTTCACTATGGGACTATATTATGCTAAATTCCAGAAAAGAAATATTTTTGGAACTGATTTGGTATTTTTCATGAAAATGGTCTAGTTATGAGTAAATGAATTAAATATGTTTTGTGAAGTAAGAAAATTGAAAAATAGGATTTTATAACTTAAGAATCCTATATGAGGTATATGCAGATTTTTTTATGAAGGTTTTGGTTATTGGTGATGAAATCTTATGAGTTTGGCATTTTAGAATGATTAAATACATTATTTAGTAAAGTGTAAACAATTAAAATAAATTATTTATAAGTTTAAGAAATGTTATTCTTTCAATATCATTATACCGAAATATTGGTATAGATTTTATTATGGAATTTCTACCTTTTTGTGTCGGGATTACTATTCATGAGTTACTATTCACGAGTTACTATTCACGGGTACTATTCACGACAAAATTGGTTTCTTTTTCTGACCAAATTATAGTTGATTTATGAATATTACTCTTGAGATCAAAACTATATGTTGATCATATTATTTTTTTATTATCATATATAATATTTTTATAACCCTGATGTTGAATTTCTCTTTCACTTGAGTGTAAAGATGGGTAAATTATTGGTATGATCGTGACTGAGGAATATCTTTGGCCTGTAGTGCAAAGATGAATTGTTAACTGGTATGATCATGACCATTGAATTTATAATTGAATATCTTTAGCTTAAGTGTAAAGATGAATTGATTAACATGGTTATAATTATTGTTTATATAAATTCTGAAATTATTATATATTTCTTTGAGATATGGATATCTTTGGCCTGTAGTGCAAAGATGAGTTGTTGACGAATATCTTTGGCCTGTAGTGCAAAGATGAGTTGTTAATGAATATCTTTGGCTCGTAATGCAAAGATGACCTGTTGTTGAATATCTTTGGCATGTAGTGCAAAGATGACTTGTTGATGAATATCTTTGGCCCGTAGTGCAAAGATGAAGTTATTAGTATGATTATGAACAGGAACTGTGATTTGGTATAACCATGATGTTTGATGTTTCAGGTGATGAAAATTATCTTTGTCCTGGATGAGAAAAGGAATTTAGAACTACAATTACGATTATGAGTTATACACGTGATTGTGGACAGGAATTGTTGATTGATGTTACAGGGATAAAACATTGTTGGTGCACTTTTAACGTGGAGAAGATAATAGAATTTATAGTCTATTTGACTCTTCTAATGGATTGTTCATTCCGCTGCAACTATGGTTGAGAAGTTTTATCATCTACCATATGTTCTAAATCTCTGATTTATTACTGATGAAGGCTATTGATAATTTAATTATCTTTAGTTATGATATTCTTTACTGGGCTAGTTATGCTCACCCTTTTGCTTCACAATTCCTTTTCAGGTAATAAGAGTGTAGCTGGGTCGAGCGGGGGTAACAAGGGAATAGAACGGTGGTCTCTAGCTGTGGAGTTCTCCCTAACAGTATAGAAAGGTTCATTTAGTAGTTAAATTTGGTGAATCCAATAGGGTGAGGCGAACCCAACGTTGGAAGAGTGTTTTGCCACTATCATACAAGACGTCTAATGACATACAACCTCGTGTCATTATAAGACAGGATTGTGCTCATCCACTTGCTGAGTATATTTACGAGCACTACCTATATTATCTTGGTGTTTGTTTGAAGTATAATTCTCAATTAGAGACAGTGGAGATAATGATAAGTCAAGAGAAGACTCACCATTGAGAAGAATATGATAGTAAATGTAAGACCCCAATTTTTATAAATAAAGATGAATTTTCTATAAATATCATTTTTGAATATTATGGAGTTAATTTGATATAATGTTATAGTTGTGGGTAATATTTATAAATTTTGCAAAGTAAGTAAGTTGTTATAAAATATTCGTTTGGTCGGGGAATATTCTTTTTGTCGGGGAATATTCGTACGACGGCACAATCATTGGTGGACCCCACAACGGAATTATTGTCGGATTGAGAAAACGACAAAATTATCTTTCTATAAAAATAACAGCTGAGGTATTACGTTAAAACCGTTAAAACTGTTGAACTACTCGGTAGTAAAAGTACAGTAATACGCGTGGTTGCATAGTAGCACACGGTATTGATTATTGATGCTTACGTGAGAAGTCACTCAGCTATACTCAATTATTGCTACAGTAATTGCTGCATCATATCTCTTAAATTATTGTCATAGTATCATCTGTATAATATGTTATATTATTAAATCAATAATTGAGACGTTGTGGTAAGTTTGGTTATTTTATGGGGGGCCATATGTCATCATCTAAGAGTCTCTTCGTCAATAGTAATTACCGTCGTCAATAGTAATTACCGTCGTCAATAGTATTTACCTTGGTCAATAGTAATTACCTTCGTCAATAGTATTTACCTTGGTCAATAGTATTTATCTTGGTCAATAGTAATTACCTTCGTCAATAGTATTTACCTTGGTCAATAGTAATTACTTTCGTCAATAGTAGTTGTCCTTTCAATATTACCAAGAGTCATTTGACCCTTCGTTAAGACCAAGAGTCATTTGACCCTTCGTTAAGACCAAGAGCCACCCTCAGTTTTTCTATAAATAGAGGCCTAGGGCTTCATTATTTTTCACGAATTCATTCAAGCTATAGAGAGAGAAAGTATAGAGAGAATAAGAGAGAGAGAATAAAAGTATTCTGCTACATCACTTTTCCAATATCCAGTTCTTTTAAGGTAAGGGATATTATTTCTTTTATATTCATGAAGAGAACTTCTGTTATTCCATTTGTTATTATTCTGCTGGAATAACCTGTCTGTGCGGTCTATCGCATGCATGGTGATTTCTTTTGTTATTCCATTCTTTATTGTACTCAGTTGGTTAAGTTTTGACTTCTATACTCCATGAAATTTGTGGAATATCCTTGATAGTTGCGTTTCATCCAGTATCTTTTCAAGAAAATATTCTTCTAAGTATTCTTGAATTTTACTCCACAATGCAGTATCATGTTGACAATTTGGACGTTGTTAATTCCTGGATAAATTAATTCTTGAACTTGTTTTATTGAATTCTTATATCATTGTCATCATCCTCATGTTTATAAAATGTTGAAAGTCATCTGTGGCCTGTAGTGCATAGATGGACTTGGTATGATTATGACCAGGGATTATTCGGTATAATCATGACCGTAATGTTACAAATGATGTGGTAAAAGTCCTCATTGGCCCGTAGTGCATTGATGGACAGTTGTTGGCATGATCATGACCATTAATGAATATACGAATATCCTTGGCCGTAGTGCAGGGGTGATTCGATGATGTGGATTATTTTATTAAGCTGAGTCTCAGCGATCACAGTGTTGGAAAATCTTTTAAATCATAAAAGATAGTAGAGTTTATTTTCTACTTGACTCTTTTAATGGATTGCTTGTTCCGCTACAGTTAAACTTGATGTCTATTATATTTTATCAGTTTAACATTGTTGAAGGCTAATGATAATTTATTCTGCATTATCTTAGTCATAATATTTCTTACTGGGCTAGTTGAGCTCACCCTTTCTTTCACTGTTCTCTTCAGGAAATGAGAACGTAGCTGGGACAAGTCGGGGTACGGAGTGATGGTCCGAATGATAGTATTAGTTAGTAGTCCTCACTATTCTATGTAATGGTGTGTTAATAAATGTAATGAGGACTCCTTTTGAGTATGAATACTCTCTAGAAGATAATATTTGTATTCAAACTCACAGTTTATGTTTTGTCGTATTGTACACGACAGTTGTATTATTAAGTTGTATTTGTATTCTGTACTATGTATCTGACGACCCAAGATGGGTGATGTATACCTAATTTTGGGGGCGTCACAGTTGGTATCAGAGCTTAGGGATATGATCCCTGGCTAAGATGTGAGAATAGAACTAGGAGGGGAGAGACGGGGAATTCCTTCGCTAGTATGACATACCTAAGTTTATTTGCATGGTATTTAATTGGTCGGTCATAATATAAGGATAATATATGACATATCAATTAATTTTTATTTTGTGGCAGTATCTGAAAATGGCATCTGAGAATGTTGAGAATAGCAATGGAGCACAGACGACTGTTGATTCACCACATATCAATAATCAGGATAATGTGCATCAGGAAGGTGTCAATCCTCATGCAAACAACAACACTGACCAAATGATGAATGATCAAATGTTCAGAGGCTTTATGCAATTCATGCAACAACAGGTGAAAGCGGCTCCTGTCCACAACGTAGGTGGAAATACTGGAAACTCTCTGGCGGTCACCGCTAAACAGTTTAAGGAGCTGGGACCACCGGAGTTTAAGGGAGAACCCAAACCACTTGTAGCTGAAACATGGATAAAGCAGATCACCAAGATATTTGATGTCTTGGGTTGCTCCGAGGAGCAAAAGGTTCCCTTTGCCGCCTTTATGTTGCGAGGAGAGGCAGATTACTGGTGGGAATCGATAAAGCGTACTCAACCTGCCGCACTGAAGATGTCCTGGGAGAAGTTCCAAGAGCTGTTTAACGACAAATACTTTCCCGAGAGTATTCGTCACATGAAGGAGGTGGAGTTCATCAAATTGGAGCAGAATAATATGACCGTGTCGCAGTACGAGGCAAAATTTGCGGAGTTATCCCGGTTTGCGTCCCACCTGGTGGATAATGAAGAAAGAATGACGCGGATGTTTTTAAGAGGTTTGAAGCCGGAGATACGTCAACATCTTGTTTCTCATAAACTGTGTTTGTATTCAGATGTTGTAAATAGGGCTCAGTTGGTGGAGCGCGATAACGAGACAACGCAACCAAAAGAGAGCAGCCGGCAAAATGATAATACCAGTGAGAGCAGTCATCGAAGCGGTGACAACAAGCGTGGAGGGAATCAACAGGCCAGAAATGGTAACCACTTCGGTGGTAATCAGGGCCAAAACAATAAGAATGGACATTTCAAGAAGAGGAGATTCAACAATGATGGAAAGACGTCAGCACCAGCACCTGTCGTTAAGGAAGGAGAACGACCACCTATCATATGTTTCAAATGCGGAGGGGAGGGGCACATCAGTCCAAACTGCGCGATGCCGTCCAAAGCATGTTATAATTGTGGAAGAGAAGGTCATTTAGCCCGATTTTGTCGTTTACCGAAGACAAATTCAGCTAGGATGGAGGCACCAAAAGCCGTCCCAGAAAAGTCAAAACCGGTTGTGCAAGGGAGAGCGTTTGTTGTGAACTCCCAGAGAGCAAGGAACCCGAATGAGGTCATCACGGGTAAGCTTATCATAAACTCTAAAGAAGTTTATACTTTATTTGATACCGGTTCAACCCATTCTTTTATTTCTCCTACTTGCGCTCATCGATTAAATTTGATTCCGGAGAAATTAGACTTTGACTTATCTGTGGAAACTCCGTTGGGAGAAACCTTCATTACCTCCACTGTTTATAAGTCTTGTTTGGTTCAAGTTGGTACCCACACATTACCTATCGATCTGATTTCATTAAAAATACTTGCATTTGACGTGATTCTAGGGATTGATTGGTTAACTACTCATTATGCAAAAATTGATTGTTTTCGTAAGGTTGTTAGTTTTCATATTCCTAATCGACCTATTATGCGAATTCAAGCAACCAAACCATTAAAATCAATCGCTGTCATCTCAAGCCATAAAACTATTCGTTTATTGAAAAACGGATGTCAAGCTTTCTTAGCTCATGTCACAGATCTAAACAAAAATACGTCAGTTTTGAATGATATTTCTATTGTTAATAAATTCCCTGACGTATTCCCTGAAGAACTTCCTGGCCTACCCCCAGAGCGTGAAATTGAATTTTGTATCGATCTTGAACCCGGTACAAAACCCATTTCCAAAGCCCCATATCGAATGGCTCCTATTGAACTTCAGGAGTTAAAGATCCAACTGCAGGAATTGTTAGACATTGGCTTTATTCGTCCTAGTACTTCTCCTTGGGGAGCTCCTGTTCTATTCGTGAAGAAGAAAGATGGAAGTATGCGACTTTGTATTGATTATCGGGAGTTGAATCATGTCACCATCAAAAACAGGTACCCATTGCCACGTATTGATGACCTGTTTGACCAGTTGCAAGGAGCACAATTCTTTTCAAAGATCGATCTTCGTTCTGGATATCATCAGCTGAAGGTTAGAACTGAGGATATTCCAAAGACGGCTTTTAGAACTCGGTACGGGCATTATGAATTCCTAGTCATGTCCTTTGGATTGACTAATGCTCCTGCTGCCTTCATGGATATGATGAACCGGGTATTCAAGGAATATTTGGATCACTTTGTGGTCGTCTTTATTGATGACATCCTTATTTATTCCAAAAGCCGTGAAGATCATGAGCAACACTTGAGGCTGGTACTCCAAAAGCTTCGTGAATACAAGCTTTATGCCAAGTTGAAGAAATGCGAGTTCTGGCTGGAAGAGGTAGCATTCCTTGGGCACGTAGTATCAAGTCGTGGAATATCGGTTGACCCGGCAAAGATTGAAGCTATTCAAAGCTGGGAGCAACCTAAATCAGTGACCGAAGTACGTAGCTTTCTTGGTTTAGCTGGTTATTATCGGAGATTCGTGGAAGGATTTTCTCGAATCGCTACTCCATTAACTCAGCTGACTCGAAAAGATACAAAGTTCGGTTGGAGCGAAGAATGTGAGCAGAGTTTTCAAGAACTCAAGAGGAGACTCATTTCAGCACCTGTTCTAACAATACCATCTGGCTCGGAGGGATTTGTCATCTACAGTGATGCTTCGAGCAAAGGGTTGGGATGTGTTCTCATGCAACATGGAAAAGTCATAGCCTATGCATCAAGACAACTCAAGGAATATGAGAGGAATTATCCTACTCATGATCTAGAGTTGGCAGCTGTTGTCTTTGCACTTAAAATTTGGAGGCATTACTTGTATGGGGAGAAAGTGGAGATCTTTACGGATCATAAAAGCCTCAAATATTTCTTCACTCAAAAGGAACTCAACATGCGACAACGACGTTGGCTTGAACTGTTGAAAGATTATGATCATACCATTCAATACCATCCTGGAAAAGCGAACGTGGTAGCTGACGCATTGAGTAGAAGATCATATGCGGGTACAAGTGCAATATTAACAACGCAAAGGCCCATTTTGTGTGACTTGCAAAGGATGGAGATAGAGTTGAAGACTCCAGGGACCCATGTGATGATGGCGAATATACGAGTAGAACCGACTTTAATCGATAAAGTTAAAGCTGCTCAAGCTACAGACCTGGAGCTGATGCGTATGAGGAAGAAAGTGCAAGAAGGTGTTATGCCGGAAGCAAGAATCGATGAAGAAGGAATACTTCGAGTCAACTCCAGACTTTGTGTTCCTAACAACCCTGATTTAAAGTATGAAATCATGATGGAGGCGCACAACACACCGTTTGCAATCCATCCTGGAAGTACCAAAATGTATCATGATCTTCGTCATACATTTTGGTGGAGCAATATGAAGAGAGAGATAGCGTTGTTTATCTCAAGGTGTCTAACTTGTCAACGAGTCAAAGCGGAGCATCAAGTACCAAAAGGTCCATTGCAACCACTTGAAATTCCAGAATGGAAGTGGGAGCACATTACCATGGATTTCGTTACCGGTCTTCCTAGGGTTTCTCAAGGTATTGATGCGATTTGGGTCATTGTTGATAGATTGACCAAGTCTGCTCATTTCTTACCGATACGAGAAACTTATACACTTGAACGTCTTGCTCGTATGTACATAAACGAGATTGTAAGACTGCATGGTATGCCAGTATCCATAGTTTCTGACCGAGACCCAAGATTCACTTCACGATTTTGGGTTAGTTTACAAAAAGCTATGGGCACGGAGTTACGATTTAGTTCAGCATATCATCCTCAGACGGACGGACAATCAGAGAGGACTATTCAAACTCTTGAAGATCTATTAAGACTCTGTGTCTTTGACTTCAAAGGAAGTTGGGACAAGTTCTTACCATTGGTGGAGTTTTCCTACAACAACAGTTATCAAGCAAGTATTGGCATGGCTCCATTCGAAGCATTGTATGGAAGAAAATGTCGTTCTCCAGTATGCTGGGATGAGGTGGGCGAAGCAACGTTGTTGGGACCGGAGTTGGTACGTATGACTACAGAAAAGATTCAAACGATCCGACAACGTATAAAAACCTCACAAGATCGACAAAAGAGTTATGCTGATCTTCATCGAAAGGACGTGGAATTTGATGTAGGAGATCATGTGTTCTTACGTGTTGCTCCATGGAAAGGAGTTACGAGATTTGGAAAGAGAGGAAAGCTAAATCCTCGATTCATCGGTCCATTTTTAATCCTCGATCGAGTAGGAACTGTGGCTTATAGACTCGCTTTACCGCCAAGTATGTCTCGTGTTCATAACGTTTTCCACATATCCATGTTACGCAAATATGTGGAAGACCCGAACCACATTATTGAGTTAGAACCGGACGAAATAGCGGAGGATTTGACGTATGAAGAAGTTCCTGTTCAAATCTTGGATAAGAAGGAACATATTCTACGCTCCAAGGTTATACCTCAAGTTAAAGTTTTGTGGAGAAACCACGATGTTGAGGAAATGACTTGGGAGTTAGAATCAGAAATGAAATCAAGGTATCCTTACCTCTTCGACATACCAGGTACGTACCCTAATTTCGAGGGCGAAATTTCATAAGAAGGGGAGGTTGTAAGACCCCAATTTTTATAAATAAAGATGAATTTTCTATAAATATCATTTTTGAATATTATGGAGTTAATTTGATATAATGTTATAGTTGTGGGTAATATTTATAAATTTTGCAAAGTAAGCAAGTTGTTATAAAATATTCGTTTGGTCGGGGAATATTCTTTTTGTCGGGGAATATTCGTACGACGGCACAATCATTGGTGGACCCCACAACGGAATTATTGTCGGATTGAGAAAACGACAAAATTATCTTTCTATAAAAATAACAGCTGAGGTATTACGTTAAAACCGTTAAAACTGTTGAACTACTCGGTAGTAAAAGTACAGTAATACGCGTGGTTGCATAGTAGCACACGGTATTGATTATTGATGCTTACGTGAGAAGTCACTCAGCTATACTCAATTATTGCTACAGTAATTGCTGCATCATATCTCTTAAATTATTGTCATAGTATCATCTGTATAATATGTTATATTATTAAATCAATAATTGAGACGTTGTGGTAAGTTTGGTTATTTTATGGGGGGCCATATGTCATCATCTAAGAGTCTCTTCGTCAATAGTAATTACCGTCGTCAATAGTAATTACCGTCGTCAATAGTAATTACCGTCGTCAATAGTATTTACCTTGGTCAATAGTAATTACCTTCGTCAATAGTATTTAACTTGGTCAATAGTATTTACCTTGGTCAATAGTAATTACCTTCGTCAATAGTATTTACCTTGGTCAATAGTAATTACTTTCGTCAATAGTAGTTGTCCTTTCAATATTACCAAGAGTCATTTGACCCTTCGTTAAGACCAAGAGTCATTTGACCCTTCGTTAAGACCAAGAGCCACCCTCAGTTTTTCTATAAATAGAGGCCTAGGGCTTCATTATTTTTCACGAATTCATTCAAGCTATAGAGAGAGAAAGTATAGAGAGAATAAGAGAGAGAGAATAAAAGTATTCTGCTACATCACTTTTCCAATATCCAGTTCTTTTAAGGTAAGGGATATTATTTCTTTTATATTCATGAAGAGAACTTCTGTTATTCCATTTGTTATTATTCTGTTGGAATAACCTGTCTGTGCGGTCTATCGCATGCATGGTGATTTCTTTTGTTATTTCATTCTTTATTGTACTCAGTTGGTTAAGTTTTGACTTCTATACTCCATGAAATTTGTGGAATATCCTTGATAGTTGCGTTTCATCCAGTATCTTTTCAAGAAAATATTCTTCTAAGCATTCTTGAATTTTACTCCACAATGCAGTATCATGTTGACAATTTGGACGTTGTTAATTCCTGGATAAATTAATTCTTGAACTTGTTTTATTGAATTCTTATATCATTGTCATCATCCTCATGTTTATAAAATGTTGAAAGTCATCTGTGGCCTGTAGTGCATAGATGGACTTGGTATGATTATGACCAGGGATTATTCGGTATAATCATGACCGTAATGTTACAAATGATGTGGTAAAAGTCCTCATTGGCCCGTAGTGCATTGATGGACAGTTGTTGGCATGATCATGACCATTAATGAATATACGAATATCCTTGGCCGTAGTGCAGGGGTGATTCGATGATGTGGATTATTTTATTAAGCTGAGTCTCAGCGATCACAGTGTTGAAAAACTTTTAAATCATAAAAGATAGTAGAGTTTATTTTCTACTTGACTCTTTTAATGGATTGCTTGTTCCGCTACAGTTAAACTTGATGTCTATTATATTTTATCAGTTTAACATTGTTGAAGGCTAATGATAATTTATTCTGCATTATCTTAGTCATAATATTTCTTACTGGGCTAGTTGAGCTCACCCTTTCTTTCACTGTTCTCTTCAGGAAATGAGAACGTAGCTGGGACAAGTCGGGGTACGGAGTGATGGTCCGAATGATAGTACTAGTTAGTAGTCCTCACTATTCTATGTAATGGTGTGTTAATAAATGTAATGAGGACTCCTTTTGAGTATGAATACTCTCTAGAAGATAATATTTGTATTCAAACTCACAGTTTATGTTTTGTCGTATTGTACACGACAGTTGTATTATTAAGTTGTATTTGTATTCTGTACTATGTATCTGACGACTCAAGATGGGTGATGTATACCTAATTTTGGGGGCGTCACAGTAAACTTCTCGTTTTTCTTTGGGGTCTATTGGGTCAACCAAGGATAATTCTGTGGCCATATGATATCTATCATAATCTAGACGCATGGCCTCCCATGTACGAAGGTTTCCTTGAGCACTTCCCAAAGATTCTAATTTCTAAAATAGTTTTTGACTGTACCTTTATGTAAGGTACCTTTGTGAGGTGTTGATACATGATGGTGTCCAATGTCAGATTTGGTATATATTTGTATCCAAACTCACCGCATATGTGTTGTTGTATTTTGCACGACAATTGTTGTAATAAAGTTGTAGTTATTTTCTGTACCATGTATTTGATGACTCGGAATGGGTTGGGTGGAATGAACCTATTTTGGGGTTGTCACATGAGCTGTGAGTTTTAATACAAAAATTATCTTCTAGACAGTATTAAAACTCAAAATAAGTACTTAATACATTTATTATCACACTATTTCATAGAATAGTGAGGACTACTAATGCTATCATCTGGACCGTCACTCCGTTCCCCGACTAGTCCCTGCTACATTCTCATTTCCTGAAGAAAACAATAAAAACAAAAGGGTGAGCTCAACTAGCCCAGTAAGAAATATTATGACTAAGATAATATAGAATAATTTATCGTTAGCCTTCAACAGTGTTAAACTGATAAAATATAACAAACATCAAGTTTAACTGCAGCGGAATAAGCAATCCATTAGAAGAGTCAAGTAGAGAATAAAATCTATTATCTTCTATGATTTAAAAGGTTTTTCATCACTTTTATCGCTAAGACTCAGCTTAATAAACAATCTACATCATCCCTGCACTACGACCAAGGATATTCATTAGTATCACGACCACAAATTATCTATGCACTATGGGCCAAGGATATTCGTATTTTCATCATTGGTCATGATCATGCCAACAACTGTCCATCAATGCATTACGGGCCAATGAGGACTTTTACCACATCATTTATAACATTACGGTAATGATTATACCGAATAATCCCTGGTCATAATCATACCAAGTCCATCTATGCATTTACAGGCCACAAATGACTTTCAACAGAATATAAACATGAGGACGGTGACAATGATATAAGAATTCAATAAAACAAGTTCAAAGATAAATTTTTAAATATTTATAATTTAATTTATCCAGAAATCAATAACGTCCAAATTGACAACATGATACTGCTTTGTGGAGTAAAATTCAGGAATAATATTGTACAAAAAATAATTTGGACCGAAAACGAATCAATTTTTATCATGAATAATACCCGGGGTGAATAGTACTCGAGTGAATAGTACTCCATGAATAGTACTTCGGGAATAGTAACCCCGTGAATAGTTGTAAGACCCCAACTTATTAATGAATAAAATTAAATTTTCTCTAAATATTATTGTGAATAATAAGGGGTTAATTTGATATAATACTTTGGTTATGGGTGAAATGTGCAAATTTTACAAAATAAGCAAGTGGTTATAAAATATTCATTTTGTCGGGGAATATTCGTTTGGTCGTGGAATATTCTTGCTGTCGGGTAATATTCGTACGACGGCGCAGCCTTGTGTGGGCCCCATAACGGAAAGCGATTGGATGAAGAAAACGACAAGTATAAGTTGTTTATTAATAACGGCGTATTTGTTACCGTTAACACTGTTGAAATACCCGGTGGTTAAAAATACAGTAATAACGCGTGGTTGCACAGTAGCACACGGATTGCACAGTATAGTTGAATTATTGATTCGTACGTAAGAAGGCACTACTCAATAATTGTTACAGTGATTACTGTTCAATATTTTATTTTATTGGTTCAATAATTGCTGCATTGATATTTCATATTATTGTTGTTTCAATAATTGTTACTGCACAGTATTTCCCATTATCAGATTAATAATTCATATTATTTGAATAATATTATTAGATAACATTATTGACAATGTCTAGAAAGTTCTGTCTAAGGAGAGGTTTGGTCATCTAATTGCGCGCCAGTAAGGAGAAATCCTTATTGGAAAGCCCCCTCTTTCCTGGGAACGGCCTGGTTGTCATAAATGTGATTCTGTAATATTATTTGTGAATAATTAATTATTGATTCATATGATAAGGAAATATTTATTTTATGTGGATATAAATGAGGGATATATTTTTTTTGGTTAAAAATGAAGGAGTTAATGTTGAGGTTTTTATCCATATTTTTGTCGGAATGGAGGTATTAAAAATCAGGGTTTTGAGATATTTTACGGGGGTTATAATTTTTAATCCGACCGTTGGATCGTGGTAATTTTTGGATATGTTATACATATATAAGTTGAGTATATGTCCACAAATTTTGAACCGTTAAAAATGAACGTATGATTTATTACGAATTTTACAAGATGACTGGTTCAGAAATTGTTGAATTTTCGGAGTTTATCATTTTGGTGGAAAATTCTAGAATTGGTGGGCCCCACTTGTGGTTTGTAAGACCCCGAATTTTATGAAATAAAAGTATTCAATATTTCTTATAATTACTATTCAGTAAATGGTTAAATTGATAAAAGTTTAAAGTTATGGGTGAAATATGATTTTTTTTTCAAAATAAGCAAGTGGTTATAAAATAATCATTGTTGTCGGGGAATATTCGTTTGGTCGTGGAATATTCTTTCTGTCGGGGAATATTCGTACGACGGCCCCATAACAGAATAACTGTCGGGTGAAGAAAACGACAAATTTGAATTTTTACAAATAACGGCGTAGTTGTTACCGTTAACACTGTTGGAATACCCGGTGGTTAAAATACAGTAATACGCGTTATTGCACAGTAGCACACGGCATTGCATAGTATTTTTGAAATTATTGATTCTTACGTAAGAAGACACTACTCAATAATTGTTACAGTAATTACTGTTCAATATTTTATTTTATTGATTCAATAATTGCTGCGTTAATATTTTATATTATTGTTGTTTCAATAATTGTTGCTGCACAGTATTTTCTATTATCAGATCAATAATTCATATTATTTGAATAATATTATTAGATAACATTATTGTCAATGTCTAGAAAGTTCTGTCTAAGGAGAGGTTTGGTCATCTAATTGCGCGCCAGTAAGGAAAAATTCTTATTGGAAAGCCCCCTCTTTTCTGGGAACGGCCTGGTTGTCATAAATGTGATTCTGTAATATTATTTGTGAATAATTAATTATTGATTCATATGATAAGGAAATATTTATTTTATGTGGATATAAATGAGGGATATATTTTTGTGGTTAAAAAATGAAGGAGTTAATGTTGAGATTTTTATCCGTATTTTTGTCGGAATGGAGGTATTAAAAATCAGGGTTTTTGAGAAATATTGCGGGGGTTATAATTTTTAATCCGACCGTTGGATCGTGGTAATTTTTGGATATGTTATACATATATAAGTTGAGTATATGTCCACAAATTTTGAACCGTTAAAAATGAACGTATGATTTATTATGAATTTTACAAGATGACTGGTTCAGAAATTGTTGAATTTTTGGAGTTTATCATTTTGGTGGAAAATTCTAGAATTGGTGGGCCCCACTTGTGGTTGGTGAAGAAATGTGCTGAATTATATTTCAAATGTGGTGGGTGGGAATAGTAGCAGGTAAAGCCATCAGGTTGCAGGTCAAACCTACCAAAATTTTCCTATAAATAGAGGGCTAAGTTAGAATTGAAAATCACACCAGAAACATAAGCTTTATCTCTTTCTCTCTCTATATTATGAAGCATATTTTGTGAGTATTTAGATACTTTGAGAGTTGCTATTCAGTGCAAGTTTTCTTCGGCTTTGCATATCGATCAGAAGTACTGCTCTTTTGAGGTAAGGGATTGTAAGGGATAGTAAGGGATATTAAGGGATTTTAAGGGTTGTTATGATTTTCAGTTTCGTAATTTTTCTGATCTTCAAAAATTCTGGAAAAATTTGAAATGATATTTTGATGAGTTTTCTTGATTGTATCCAAAAATGGTGATTTTTGGATGTATAGATTGAGAGTTATGAATTTTATGAGAAAATACTATTTTAAAAGTAACAGCTTATAATTCCTTGTGGTTAACTCCAAAATTGATGAAATTTTTATTGGGAGTACATGTATATGATAGAAGTATACTCTGTAAATTTCAGAATTTTTAGACAAAAGTACAATTTTTGATAAATGTCTAAATATTCGGCTATTTTGGCCATATGAAAAATAGTAAATGACTTTTAAAAATTCTGAGAAAAATATATGTTCACTATGGGACTATATATGCTAAATTTCAGAAAAGAAATATTTTTGGAACTGATTTGGTATTTTTCATGAAAATGGTCTAGTTATGAGTAAATGAATTAAATATGTTTTGTGAAGAAAGAAAATTGGAAAATAGGATTTTATGGCTTGAGAATCCTATATGAGGTATATGCAGATTTTTGATGAGGATTTTGGTTATTGATGATGAAATTGTAAGAGTTGGCATTTTATGATGATTAAATGTATTAATTAGTAAAGTGTAAACAATTAAAATAAATTGTTTATAAATTTAAGTAATGTTATTCTTTCAATATCATTATACCGAAATATTGGTATGAATTTTATTGTAGAATTTCTATCTTTTGTGTCGGGGTTACTATTCATGAGTTACGAATATTACTCTTGAGATTAAAACTATATGTTGATCATATTATTTTTATCATCATATATAACATTTTTATAACCCTGATGTTGAAATTCTCTTTCACTGGAGTGTAAAGATGGGTAGATTGTTGGTATGATCATGACTAGGGTTCTCTTTGGCCTGTAGTGCAAAGTTGAATTGTGACTGGTATGATCATGACCATTGAATTTATAATTGAATATCTTTAGCTTAAGTGCAAAGGTGAATTGATCAACATGGTTATAATTATTGTTTATATAAATTCTGAAATGATTATATATTTCTTTGAGATATGAATATATTTGGCCTGTAGTGCAAATATGAATTGTTGAGGAATATCTTTGGCCTGTAGTGCAAAGATGAATTGTAGATGAATATCTTTGGCCAGTAATGCAAAGATGAACTGTGGATGAATATCTTTGGCCTGTAGTGCAAAGATGACTTGTTGATGAATATCTTTGGCCCGTAGTGCAAAGATGAAGTTATTAGTATGATTATGAACAGGAACTGTGATTTGGTATAACCATGATGTTTGATGTTTCAGGTGATAAAAATTATCTTCGTCCTAGATGAGAAGAGGAATTTAGAACTACAGTTATGATTATGAGTTATTCATATGATTGTGGACCAGAATTGTTGATTGATGTTACAGGGATAAAACATTGTTGGTGGATTTTTAACATGGAGAAAATAATAGACTTTATAGTCTATTTGACTCTTCTAATGGATTGCTCGTTCCGCTGCAACTATGGTTGAAATTTTTATCATTTACCATATGTTCTAAATCTCTGATTTATTATTGATGAAGGCTATTGATAATTTAATTATCTTTAGTCATGATATTCTTTACTGAGCTAGTTGTGCTCACCCTTTTGCTTCACAATTCCTTTCAGGTAATAAGAGTGTAGCTGGGTCGAGCGAGGGTAACGGGAAAATAGAACGGTGGTCTCTAGCTGTGGATGTTCTCCCGAAGCAGTATAGAAAAGTTCATTTAGTAGTTATATTTGGTGAATCCAATAGGGTAAGGTGTACCCAACGTTGGAAGGGTGGTTTGCCACTATCATACAAGATGTCTAATGACATACAACCTCGTGTCATCATAAGACAGGGTTGTGCTCATTCACTTGCTGAGTATCTTTACGAGCACTACCTATATAATCTTGGTGTTTGTTTGAAGTATAATTCTCAATTAGAGACAGTGGAGATAATGATAAGTCAAGAGAAGACTCACCATTGGGAAGAATATGATAGTAATCTTCTCGTTTTTCTTTGGGGTCTATTGGGTCAACCAAGAATAATTCTGTGGCCATATGATATCTATCATAACCTAGACGCGTGGCCTCCTATGTACGAAGGTTTCCTTGAGCACTTCCCAAAGATTCTAATTTCCAAAACAGTTTTTGACTATACCTTTATGTAAGGTGTTATTGTGAGGTGATGTCCACGGTTGGAACATGAGTCACATTTGGTATATATTTGTATCCAAACTCACAGCATATGTGTTGTTGAATTTTACACGACAATTGTTGTAATAAAGTTGTAGTTATTTTCTGTACCATGTATTTGACGACTCAGAATGGGTTGGGTGGAATGGACCTATTTTGGGGTTGTCACATGGTTGGTGAAGAAATGTGCTGAATTATATTTCAAATGTGGTGGGTGGGAATAGTAGCAGGTAAAACCATCAGGTTGCAGGTCAAACCTACCAAAATTTTCCTATAAATAGAGGGCTAAGTTAGAATTGAAAATCACACCAGAAACAAGTTTTCTCTCTTTCTCTCTCTAGATTATTGAGTGTATTTTGTGAGTATTTAGATACTTTGAGAGTTTCTATTCAGCAGAGCAAGTTTCTTTCAGCCTTATACCGGTATTCCGACCAGAAGTACTGATATTTTGAGGTAAGGGATATTATTTTCTTCTTAATGATATTATTTTCTTCAATATCATTATGCTAAAATATTGATATGAGTTTTTATCAAATTTGAAATTTTTTGTGTCGGGAGTTACTATTCACGTATACGGCACTATTCACGTATACGGCACTATTCACGAATACGGCACTATTCACCGAAAAATAAAATTTTCCCTTTTTGTCCAAGATGTCTATTATGGTTACTATCTTTGATTGTATCCATGTTTTGATCTTTATTTTTGAATTCTGCTTCACAATTGATTATTATGAAGTATTATTGATCTTGGATAAACTGTTATACGAATCCCTACTATTTGTCCTTCTGTCTCATTGGATTCGTTCTCTTTAAGATATTTTTCATCATCCTCAGTCCTAAATGATGATATTACTGAATATCTTTGGCCTGTAGTGCAAAGATGTATAATTACTTGATGAATATCTTTGGCCTGTAGTGCAAAGATGAACAGGTGTTGAGATGAACATGACCGACTGATGATACAAATGAATATCTTTGGCCTGTAGTGCAAAGATGAATATTTGGTTAAAGATGATTATTAATTGATGTTACAGGGATAAAATATTGATGATGGACTTTTAAATCTTAGAAGATAGTAGAATTCTTTCTCTACTTGACTCTTCTAATGGTTTGCTGTTTCCGCTGCAGTTGTTGATCTAAAACTTGTTGTCGATTATATTTTATTAGATTTTTCCCTGTTGAAGACTAACGATAATTTGTTGTATATTATCTTAGTCATAATATTCTTTACTGGGCTAGTTGAGCTCACCCTTTTCCTTTTTGTTCCATTTTTCTTCTCAGGAGGTGAGAACATAGCAGGATCTAGTCGGGGTATGGAGTGATGGTTCTAGAAAGATGTATTAGCAGTCCTCACTATTTCTGTAAAATAGTGTTTGAATAATTGTAATGAGGATTTATTTGAGTGTGGATATTGTCTAGAAGACAATATTTGTATTTAAACTCACAGTATGTGTTGTCGTATTTTGCACGACAATTGTATTATTGAAGTTGTAGTTTGCTTTCTGTACCATGTATTTGGCGACTCAGAATGGGTGTTGTATACCTATTCTGGGGGCGTCACAATAGTACTCCGGCATGAAAAAGTTAAAACTTATCAAGAATACTCAGAATAATATTTTCATAAAAAGATACTGCATGAAGTGCAAATATCAAGGATATTCTACTAATTTCATGGAATAAACCAAAATTTTAACAAAATGAGTATAGAATTCGAAATCTGAAACGAAATAATATTACTTACATACTATAGAGTATGAAAGAAAAAATTATTTCAAGCGAATATTGAACAAAAATAGCATCCCTTACCTTGAAAAGAGGAGTACTCCAACTGGTATAGCGGGAATATTCTTGAAGAAAATTTTTACTGTTTTCTACGTTCAAAATTTTCTAAAATTCTAAAGAAATACGCTCAAGATTATAGAAGAAGAATTCTCTGATTCTGGTATGATTTTCAATTCTAACTTAAGCGCCTATTTATAGGAAAATATTAGAACGCTATAAGAGACTAAATAATAAAATAATATATATTTTTTTCCTTTCTACGTAGCTTACATTGTTGAAAGAAGACCAAACATGTCATCTTGGAATATTTTTGCAGCCCACATGTTTCAAAATAAAAGTAGGTCCCACTCACAATTTTAATAAAAATATTTAATTTTTGAAACTTCAACAATTCATATAAAATAGTCCTTTTATCAGAAAAATATGAATTTTATATCCATTCCACACGAAATCGAATTTTCTACAACTTTGTAGCTTTAAGTTTTTTCAAATTCCAGACAGAAAATATCCGAAATTCACAAACGGATGATTTTTAACACCTTTTAAAATTCATAACAAATCATGCGTTAATTTTTAACGGTTCAAAATTTGTGGACATATACTCAACTTATATATGCTTAACATATCAAAAAATCACAACGATCCAACGGTCGGATCAAAATTATAACTCACGCAATAGAGCTTTAAGAACATTGATTTGAGTTTTAATACCTCCATTCCCATAAAAACAATGATAAAACACCTCAACATTAATTCTTTCATTTATAACCACATAAAATAAATATTTTTCTATCCATCATTTATGTCCACATAAAATAAATATTTTCTTATCATATAAATCAATAATTAATTATTCACAAATAATATTACAGAATCATAATTATGACAACCAGGTCGTTCCTAGAAAAGAGGGGGTCGGGCTTTCCGATAAGAATTTCTCCTTACTGGCGCGTAATTAAGTGACCAAATATCTCCTTAGACAAAACTTTCTTAGACATTGTCAATAATGCTATCTAATAATATTATTCAAATAATATGAATTATTGATCTGATAATGGAGATATTGTGCAGTGACTATTGAAACAACAATAATATAAAATATCAACGCAACAATTATTGAATCAATAAAATAAAATATTTATTGAGTAGTGTCTTCTTACGTAAGAATCAATAATTCAAAAATACTGTGCAATACCGTGTGCTACTGAGCCGCAACGCGTATTACTGTATTTTAACCACGAGGTATTCCAACAGTTATATATATATATATATATATATATATATATATATATATATATATATATATATAGTACGGTAGGATTATTTTCCATGGAAGATGGATGGTTATGCGTAATATTTGACGACCTTGTTGTTATATTGAAATATATATGCAGTAGCCGGAAGTGTTACAGTTTTGAGCTATAATAATGATAATGATAAAGCTCTTTCTGCCTTGCAAGCAATAAATAAAATGAGTATAGTTGTTTTAGATGATGATAGATAGTAATCTGGCTTTAATCTCCTTTGTAAGTCTTACTCCCTCTGGAACTGGAAGTGAGCATCGCATCGGATCACTACTTTTACCATGATGATGCTGTCCAAAAAAAAAAATCTGACCAATTTTTCAGGCTTCAAAGAAACAACAGCATCAGTGATGAGAGCAAGAATCCTGAAAAATGAAAGAGGTTTGGTAATGGTTGGGTGGAAAATATAAATACTATAATAATTACTCCCTACCTGTAGTACTTGGTCTATGTAGACAAAAACATTGAAGTAATGGAAAAGCAGGACATTACTTTTGACATCTATAAAGTAAAGAAACACAAAGTGGCATTTCTGTACCTCCTACACTAGTCATGGTTTGAATTTTGTGTTTCCAGGTCCCGCTCCAAGCATATCCTGATCATATCAAAATCAACCATATATCAGAAATACATATATATATATATATATATATATATATATATGATTTTACAAAAAAACACAAGTAATAATCTTCTTGAGGAACGAAGACTAGCCTCTGCCAAAGCAATTTGTACTAGTGTTCATGCCATTGCCACAAATGCAAGCAAAAGACTCCTTCAAACCAGCAAACCCACACAAGCCCCCACTGGCTTCACAATTCTTACATCTATCACTGTAATATGAATCATTATATTGCAATGAAATCCCAAATTCCCATTTCATTGGATTCCCCTCGTCTCCCCCAAACCCGTATATGGATGCATAAGAAGAGCATTGGAGCTTAGGAAGATCCAAACCAAGATCAGCAGCAACCGGAGGATCATAAACACAACAAGTAGAAATGGGTGCATTTGGGTCTAATCCAATTCCTGTGACCCCTTTGCAAGAATATAGGCCTCTGCAGAGGTGCGAGCCGGAGCCTGTGTTACATAACCCTACATTTTTATCGAACACCGGAGACGTTGTAGAGCAGCCAAGCAAAACAAAGGTATCTTTTTTTACTATGTTGAATGGGGTCACGCGATCCAAACGGAAGCTTCCAGAATTCTGCATTGAGGCACAAGTTGACATGAAAGGGTCCGTGACTATAACATTGTTGCTCGAGTAGTCTATTGAGGAAATAGTGTAAATGCCGGTGCCGGTTGAGAATTGGAGTGTGCCAGAGCTGCACTTTATGCTTCTACCAAAGTCCGGGTGGCCGCAGCCGAATCCTGAACCCAAGGGAAACTTTATGGGGATGCTCCCACAGCTGGTATGGCACGTTCCATTGATCGGAATGAATGGAGGAGTGGCGTGGAGGGGGTCAATTTTGAGGAGTAGGAGAAAAATGTTTATGAGCAGCCATGGGGATGGGGTTGCTGTAGGCAACATTGAAGGAGGTTGGTTATTGGGAGAGAGAATGGCACTTGGAAAATGTATATATAGCAAATTATACTACTAAAGTACTAATAATCCACAAGAGTTTTTGAAGCAAAAGATATTTGAAAAAAGCTGGAGGAGGGAAGACTTCTTTCGGTGGAGGTGCTTATTTTCAACCTTTTTTCTTAAAAGGAGAGCCTACTTGAATCATGGGTTCTAGCTAAAATTCATTAAGCTGCAAGGCATTTCATCAAGATTGAGAATTTGAGATAAATGCTGATCACCGGGTTATTCCAACACACATGTAATTAGGTCCTACATTAAGTGAAGAATATACTACTATTGTTTTACTTTTAACCACTAATAATTATTTTAAGGCCGTCAGGACAAACTTATATTTCATCCCTTTTAGAATAAAAGTCTTTATTACTATTTTAGATAATTTTAAGTTATAATAATTTATCTATAATACTCTTAATATTAATTGTCATATTTTTATTCTCTATGCATATTTATAAAGTATTACTAGTCATATGCACAAAAAACTATGCATTTAAATATGTATAATTTTGTCATTTTATCATCTTTCTTAATATGTGTAAAAAATAAACCATGACATTTATCGTGAGAGGGAATGAGTACTTGCTTTGGTCAAAGATTAAAAAAGGGCAACTCATCTTCTTGTAGCGTAGTATGTTTTTTCTTTTTATATCAAAAAAAATCATTGAAAATCTACGTATATGAAAGAAACAAGAAACTCCCAGGTATTAAGATGAAAGTGATTCATGAGGTGAACCATTTTACAAACAGAGAGGATGTAAAGTTTTAAGATTGGTGGAATTACATATATACAAGCCAATTGATACTGACAAAAAGAATTACCCCATATTTTATACCACCACTTTTCCTATATTTATTTGTTTCCCTTTCTTTTCAGTACAACTGAGAATGAAATGGTATCAGAATATCAGGAAGGTTCAACAAACTTGATCAATTTGTGTGCAGTTGCATTTACACCAACTAGCTTCCCTTTGGCAACTGCTTTGTTCCTGACTAAGGTATCGACAGATTTGACTTATCAAGCCTGATACAGAATGACTTCAATTTTCAGCATCATAATCATTTCCGATGCCCAGATGATGCCATTAGAACTCCAACAGCCACAATGAACATAAACAGCATGCTTGTGAGCAATATATACGTTCTTCTTGATGACCTTCGGTACTCTCCAAACAAAAGTATTCCCCAAAATGTGCTCACAAGTGGAAGTGCCTGTAGTCAGTTAGCACCCATATATTATTTGGAGCATACATGTCAATAGCATATGTCGGAAAATCTACTGTGAAGATTCTATGTATTCAAATCACCAACGCAGGAATGAAGTATTATGTAGATATTAGACTGAGTATATGTGCATTTGTGCGCATGCTTTGTGATGCTCGTGTGCATTTTTGACTGCTTGCAAGTATACCTGGACAGCATCTGCTGCTGCATATCCTGCAGCTTGACCTCCCATGAATTGGAGACCATTTCCAAAGCCACATAAGAATCCTGCCAATAAGGCCCAACCTCTGCCATTCCAGTCTGTCAAATAAGTCTTAAATGATGATTTGGGTAAGTTCAGAACAGGGTAGTACAGGAAGCTGATGTTCAGAATGACGGCAATCACAAAACAAGAGACTGAAAACCAGAAAAATGCGGTGTAGACACTTAAGTGAGGGACACCATCTTTCAAAGTGTCCCATTGATCATTTGTTGCCAGGTTGAATGCTGGCGAAAAAAGAGAAAAACAAACTCCGGCAAAGAAGGTTATGCCCAAACCAATAAAGGAACTCTTCCCAAACACCTGAAAAGAGTGATACCAACTTAGATCACTACATACTCACATCGAGATTGCCCCCTGAAGTTGAACTACCAAGTTGAGAGAACAGAAGTATACATACTACACAGATGTAAAATATCATACAATCCTATCCAAAAAGTGATATATGTTATATTCTCCTGAGAATATGAATATCAAAACATTAATTAACGGACAATGCTCTAATAAGCTGAAGGATTTTGTCCATAAAGTATTACCAACCAACCAACCACACAGGTGAGCATAATGGGATCTCAATAAATTTGTTTCAAGAGGAATCAAAGAAGAGATGCCTCATGTTGGTCAATGCATATTCCCTTAAAATCTAGTCATATTTCAAACAATACTCTACAAATGCAAAAATCTGCAAAGGGAAACTGGGAAGGAAAATAAAAAATATCTATCTTGGAGTTGACACTAATTGATAATGAAGTTTGCACAAACCTTAATCGCCCTTGTGCTCTCAAGTTCTAAGAGATAGCCAGCGGTTCCAACTTTTGCCTTCTCTGAAGTGTAGATTCCACTCTCTATATTTTTTCCAACTGAATATGGATATGTTTCTTTGGACACAGGAACGCTTTTTTCCCTGCCAAAGATTATGTTGACACTGATTTTCATGATTAAAGCTGAATAATATGTCAAGATGTACTAAGGTCAATCTATTTACAGACTTTTATGATAAAAAATAAAAATGGAAAAAAACAATCCATCCATAAACCAAGCACAATAGAATGTAGGCTGTTTTCCTTGGCTGTAAAAGAGGATAGGAAAAGGTTCCAAAAACTACCGGTATATACTCCTAGAGGGCGAATATTGGTGCTCCATCACTAAAAACTAGAGTTGCTTTTTTTTTTCCCCTTTCAGCTGCTTTGTCATGAATTTTGCTCTCCTTCTGCTGCTAATTCATTATTTCAAAGCATACAAATGGCAAGGCATTTAATTTCACAATGCCATATGAGAACCCAATGTAGTCAGTTTTTACAAAAATGTTTCAAGTATAAAGACAGAATTATACCCAGTCCCAGCTACTTTAGAATTTGTCAAATTACTAAGTTTTGCTTTATTGTCATCTGCATTAGATGCATGTACACCAGAGCCAAGACAAACAGCAATCAAGAAACAGCCAACTCCGGGGAAAAGAATCTCAGCTCTATTGATTTTGTCATCTAAGAAGTAGTTCAAGGTCGTTCCTGTAACAATCGCGACAGAACACCAGTAAAATTTCAATATCATTTTGCAACAAATTCATAAAGGCATCCAATAAATCAGTCCTCTAAATGTATGTGTAAATAATGGTACCCATCACCACAGTTATGCTTGCAGTGATCACTTCGGTCACTGATAAACCGACAAATGCCCAAGCATATTGTGTTGAGAGATTTCCAAGACTAAGGACCACCCCACCAGCCATTGCAAACAAAACACTGGGCCAATTATCCTGCATTAATCACCTTTAGGCATAAAAACACTTGTAACTCACATGCCAGGAAAAAACATAGAACCCACAGTTACAATGTGAACCTTGTCCTAAATTTAACAAATAGGGTCGTTTAGCCAATCTCCTCAATTTATCACTACTTACATTAATAAAACACACTGTGCTTGAAGTCATATATGACATGATATAATATGATACGATAGACTCACGTAAGAGCATACTAACAAAATGATCAGAGCAATGTTCAGAAGGCCATACAATATCAATACACATATCGGGTTATAACTTAATTTTACAAGATATTAGGATGTGCATGTTGTAATTTACAAATTTAGCAATTATGCATTTGCATCAATCCCAATTGAAGTCAGCCCTCTTGTAGATTTGACTCACCTGAGAAAGCTGAATCAGGAAATTAGGCTTTTCAGTTGTACTTTTGCCAATTTCCCCAAATGTGAAGGCAATGATAACAGCAGCTAAAAGATTTGTTATAGTATAATCAAGGTAAGTGTGCTGAGGAAGACGGCCTCGTCTTTCTAGGAGAGTCAAAAGCGCAGGCCAAGTGCCCAAGAAGAACAGAGCAAGCAGCATACATGCTATGGCGCCTCCTTTGCTCTCCACCAGATACATCTTCAACCCAGTAGAGAAACCCTTCTCTATTATTGGAAGAGTAAACAAGAAGGAATTCCAAAAAAATCTTAACATAGGAAGAGCTTAGATTTGTCAAGCATATTCCATTGGCTATGTACAGTTTTTAGATTACAAAACTATTGTCTAAAGAAGACTTGCAAATTGAAGTCGGTTTAAGTTTTGCAAGTTTAGCTAAAAGAGAACTAAAAACAAACAACAAATATTAAAGGTGGTCTATTTGATTGCCTTAGTGGCTAGACTAAACATCATCGTGAGCAATTTGACTCGACAAGTACCACCAAAAGAGTGAGGTGATCTAAAGAGAAGCAAATACAATCTGTGCAGAGTTCTCTGAAACAAATCAAATACTTGCATACGAATATGAGTAAGATAAGAGTTTAAGAGTTTGAGGGGTCAACCGATCACAACCCCTGAGCACAAAAATGTTCAATTTAAAAATTCAAAAAAAAAAAAAAAAAACCAGTAGCCTCAAGCCAATCACTAACCATGCCAGATTTTATTTTTTTTCCCTGAAAAATATCAAATTTTTGACACAAGAATTCCCAAAAAGATTATATTTTTCTTCCTCTAGACTGGTCGTCCAGAGGACAGCAGGACGAAAATCCTGACAGATCTGAATGCATATAAAAACTACGACTAAACAAATACTAATATGTTCCGAGAGGGAGCACCTGCCATTGAAAAAATGACGACTGTATGAACAACCCCATAAATAAAAGCCAGTATTATCAAAACTACCAAAACAGATTCTTTCAACGCATTGGCATAATGGCATTCATAAAATATCAGTTGCGTGTATAAAAGAAGAAACTGAAAATGATATGAGAGGGAAATAGCACCTACCAATAGAATCAAATCAGAAAAGGGGCCACATCAATTGTTACACATAACTATCTCAATCTTCCAAGAACATGGCCTTAAAAATCCAATTATATGTTATAGCACCACTATATTTATCTGTAAAAACTGATAATGCTGCTGTTTAAGAGTGAGGGATAGAATGAATAGATGAAGGAATCGTGGGAGGTAGTGTTAGATTCAATTTAGGCGGTTAAAAATTGTTACAGTTGTGAGCGTATAAGCCGCTCTATATTCCATGAATCGTGTGCTGGATGTTGACTTGAACCTTAACTGAATATTCTATTGGATCCAATGGTTAGCTTGCAGAATCAATCACATTTTGTACGGGATAATAACTTTTGGTGTCTTTATGAATACTCGACTTAAAAGTTGATACCCAAATAAAAAAGTCACAAATTGTACTAAAAAAAATTACAATAAGATGATTGTAGTTGAATATTTATATAAAATCGTTAAATTTGACTAACGAATATGACCAAAAAATTTTAGTAGGATAATAATATGTGGATAATTATAAAAAACTTTTGCTGCATGTATTGTACTCGACTTAAAATTTGGTATCCAAACTGAAAAAAAGTAACAAATTGGTGCTTGATTAACGGACATGACGAAAAAGTCTTAGTAGGCTAACAGATCACGTAATGACATTTGTATCTGAGATTCATTAGATGTTGAAAATAGAGGGAAATCTTCCTCCTAGTTATTGCACGTGACTCACGTGAGGATAAGGGAGGCAAAGAGAGAAAGGGATCAAAATCAGAACGTTAAACACAGACACAGAGAGAAAACACTATGTGATTCTTCAAAATTGCAGGTGCGATCCTTTGAAATTGGTGGTTTTGGCAAGATTCAATGATGATTGCGTAACAAATTTGAAGTACAGGAGTAAACATCCAAACCTCACCTTTTTTGTAGTTTTTAGATTTTAGGGCATGTGGAGTAGTGAATCTTTGTAGTTGATTTTGAGTTATGGTATAGTTGATTTTGATTTTACCAACTTGTAAGTCGGGTCCCAGTACAGACACAAAACATTGATTTATCTCGTGTTAGTTACGCTTCATCATTCAACTGATTTGCTCAGTCATCGTCATGTCATCATTTTCAATCTTAGATGTTAAAATTTTAAACAGAAACCAGATGAAACCCTAATAATTAATAGCTCGTAAATTTTTAATAGTACAGCATCAATTTTTTACTTTTATCAGTTGGGGTACCAACTTGTAAGTCTATCTCCATTTCGTTCCAGCTAGGCTGAAGTCAAATAATACTATGACCGCGTACCCGTACCCGTACCCGTACTCGTACTCGTACCGATGAATTTTCCACCACTTATTATTCACCTCTCGTCCTCCTATTTCAAATCCTAAACAGGGCAGGTTTTGGTGATTAAGATAGACGGAAAATGCTATCGGCAAGTGTTTGTTTTAGTGATTGCACCAGTCTAATAAATGTTCTCACAAACAAAATAACCTAACTGCCCCCATTCCATATTTTGATTATTTTCACAAAAAATGTATACTTTTGCAAAGCTCATAGATTTCTCCAAAAAAATATTTACTTTTACAAAAAATGATGTTACAAAAGAATGTGGTTAATTTTGATTAATTAATTTTGAGATGAATTATCGACATCTGTCCTTTGTACAGGTTGTACTTGAAGAAAGGGATAAATTAGTTTGGCTTTGTTTGTAAAAAAGGAAAAATTAGTTAAGTAGGAAAATATGCTCGGAAAAGAAAACCATAATATAATAGGGGCATTCCGAGAATTGAACTCGGGACCTCTCGCACCCTAAGCGAGAATCATACCACTAGACCAAATGCCCTTTTGATTTACTTCTACCACGCATAAATTTAAGTTCCTGGATAATTGTTGTTACTTTCCAGTTACTATTATCAGTAACCATCTAATTAAAGTGGCCATATTTCCAAAACGATTAAAAACACAACCCGGTCGAATATATATATATATATATATATATATATATATATATATATATATATATATATATATATATATATATACATTTAAATAAATTAAAATAATTTTCTCAATATTGTATTGTATTTTTTATCTTATTTTTTACTTTGACATGATAAATATTGGTCGTAGACGACACAGTTAGAGCACGTCTCCACTTAGGCTCTCACTGTCCAAACCAAACCAGTAGATGCAGTCAATACAACTAATAAAGTCGATTAATAATAAATCCCATTAGAGGAAGTAGACCTGACAAACGGGCCCAAAGCTCGCGGACTAGGCCTGTCAGCCCGCCAAAAAGCGGGCTAGACCCGTCCGTCAAAAAACGGGCTAGGCCCGCCCGCCAAAAAACAGGCTCTGGGCCACATTTTTTTGACCCACAAAAATTCGAGCCTTTTTGACCCGGTCTGTTTAAAATCCGACCCAACCCGCCCACGAAATTTGCGGGCTCAAAAAATGCCAAAAAATAGGCATAAACCATCTTCGACCCGGCCCGCGGGCTATGAGCTTACTTTTTTTGGCCCGTAAAAATTCAAACTTTTTTTGCCCGACCCGTTTTAGCCCGACCCGGCCCGCGCGGCCGTCCGTTTGCCCCCTCTAAGAGAAGGGGAGAGGGCATTAGGTTACCCAGAGAAATGATGGGACAAATACCAAACCAAGATTCAGTTGGCCTATAAAATCTTTGACCAACACAAATAAATATACCATAGTCACGACCTGAATGCACCATGTGCAATAAGAAGTCGAATCAAATCAGATCCTTACTCCTAAAATTCATTCAACAATGGATGAAGATCTAAGCGTGCATAAAAATATCACTAACCTTTGGCACTCCCATAGCAGTTGCTATCATACAGCGCTCAAAGAGACACTGCAGCAATTCCATAATATATGACAAAAATCTTCACATAATATTATCCAAAATTAACAATGTTAGGTTCCCTGAACCAAAAATGTCACCAAGTATTTTTCTTTCCTTCTTCTGATACTATAGTTAGAATGCAACTGCTCCTCGTATATGTTTATTACATCTAAGTGACAAAAACATAAGAAACAAAGCATAGTCATCTATTTCACTCTCCCCATTGTCTTCCCATATAGTTTCACAGTGAACTGATAGCAAGACCTAAGCTTCCAAGTTCTCCTTTCTTGCTACATCTTGAAAAAAGTTTCCTAGAAGTCTCTGGTCAAAAACCATATTTGGTACCTACAAGCAGAACTCATTACTAAGAACCCAGAGAGAGAGAGAGAGAGAGAGGTGTGGGGTTATTGCAGGGGGAAATTTGACTAACCTTGTTGCCAAAGAATATCTTGGAGTTGTTAGCTATTGCTTCAATGAATTTGAGCTCCAGAAATTGAGGGGTAAGTTTCAACTTGTTTGCTTCTGCTTCTCTCATCGTTCTGAAGATGAAGACATGGAGATATCACTAATAACCATTCTAATTGTATACTTGTGAAGAAAAGAAAGGATAAGAAAATCCACCGATAGAAATCAGCATCTGCCAAGCTCTTTTCTCGGGCCAAGTACATTGCATTTGCAATTTCCTCTTGCTTCCTTGCACTATCTTTCTCCGCCAACTTTTGTTCCATCTGGATCAGGCTAACATGTGCATACTTCTGAGCTTCACTTATAGCTATCTTCTTATGAGTCTCTGCCTCCTTCTCAGCCACTCTCTGTTTCTCCACTGCAATCAAGACCTGAATACAAACATCCATCACCCACCATAAATAGACGTGGATTGCACCTTATCAAGAATTCTTCACAGGTTTAATCAGTGCCACTCTCCTCCCCATCCCCCACCCCCACCACCGAAAAAAAGTAAATTAAAATTTAAAACCAAAAATTGTATCGTTGTTAGTGACGATCAGTGTTTACGGGTCTAGAATAGAGGAGCATTTAAAGCATATATTATTACTAGTGCCAAATGATTTTATAGGGTAAGCTTCTGCATAGACGAAGAATCATAAAGCACAAGGATCTGGAAAACACAAGATGAGCTTGAAAATTTTACCACGTCAAGTGGATCATTGGTGAACTTAATACTAGAACAAGTGCCTGGAAAGGATTAAACTTGACAATATCAAACAAGCAGCGTTGTATAAACCCTTTGATTCTTAAGTAGTTATTCAACTACCTTTTCTTACTTCACACATACTTTAAACTTTAAAGGGAAGATACTCATAAAGAGGGAAAAAATATGAAGTACCTTGGTACGTTCTTCTTCCATCTGTTGAAAATTCCGCTTAATACTGTCTGGGATAGTAGGTTTGGTGACACGCACACTTAGAATTTCAATACCCGGAGCATAACGTGTGCAATCAGCCTGAAGAGCATCTTTCATTTTTTCATCAATCTGAAAATTTTTAAATTGCTGTTTTGTCAAAACAAGAATCAAGTATAGAAGCAAAGGAATTTAAATGCAAACACAAAAAGAAATGAAAATATTGCACTTAATAATTATTGACAAACTTTTTTAAATAGGAAGTTCCATATTTTGCGACTGAAGTGCACAAATATATCAACAGATTATGGTTTCAATGGTCATCCATTATGAAAAGGCTTTATTTAGTAGACTTTCTCTCCAGTATTTCCATGTACTATCAACATACATAATGGAATAGTAGACTTGACCATGAGAGTTCGCCTTTGGCACATTAGAATTACATAAACCAACACCCAGAAATCCCATTAAGATAAAAATGGAACCTCCCGTCGTGTATAAAATAAATTTTGTAGCCGAGTAAAGACGTCTTCCCTCCCCCTTCTTTCCCCCACATGGAGAAAAGTAGATAAACCAGAATTAATAATAGGCCAAAAAAGACAAGTTAGTTTTTCAAACCCAATGGCATATTAATGCTTAAAAAAAAGAAGTACAGTCTATTCCTTTGACAATGGGATTAACAAAACAAGGTGATTGGACAAAAAAAGTTGAACCTTCAGTTTCAAGGGGTTGGAACAAATACTAAGCCAATTTTTGAGATATTCAAGAGAGTGACAACCTACCCTCGTGGCCTCATCTATTATTAACTTCAAATCTACAGTTGGTATAATTTTTAGTTGCTTACCTGATCAAACATGTCAATATAGACTTGTTGCAGGGAATGACAACTGCAAAACTGATTAATCTCGTGATGAATTTTGTCGTAAATCCATGTGTTGTCATACTGTACACCATAGTTCAGCAGTGTTTCATACACATAGTGCTTATGAAGACGATTAACGACCTGAGGCATGAAATTCGATAATAATGACCTTAAGAAACTTAGCAAACACTGATAAAAATGGTACAAACAGATACTGATAAAATGGCACAAACAGACGTAATGTCGTCTAAAGAACAAGAGATCTCAAAGGTATACCTCTATCTTCTCAAAGTTAATCATCACCCCACCTTTAGTGCCACATGGAATATCTCTCACCTGAAGTTTATCATAAGATCAATATGCAGCAACTAATCACAAAATTTTTATTCGGCAAAACTATGTTTTTCACCACTAAATTTGGCACGTTTTACTTAATACATCATTGAACTTTTAATTTTTTGAATTACATCACTGAACTAATTATTATTTTACAATTAAGTCATTCCGTTAAAAAATATTGACAGACGTTAAATAATTGCTGACATGGCGCTGACTTGGTAAAAAAATAAAAAAATAATGCTGACGTGGCAAAAAAAAACATAATACTCATTTTAAAGTTTTAAAAATAACAAAAACATAATAAAATAAAACAGATTTTTTTAAAATATATATTTTTTAATAAAAAACCGATTTTTTTAATAAACATAATTTTTTTTAAAAACATATTTTTTTAAAAAAATATAATTTTTTTTAAAAAACGTAACTTTTTTAAAAAAACATAATTCTTTTAAAAAAACAGTTTTTTTTTTTAAAAAACAGATTTTTAAAAAACATAATTTTTTAAAAAAAATAGTTTTTTTAAACAAAACATAAAAAATTTTAAAAACGTACTTTTTTTAAACAACGTACTTTTTTAAAAAAAACATAATTTTTTTAAAAAAACGGAAATTTTTAAAAAAAACATTTTTTTAAAAAAAACAGATTTTTTTTCAAAAACAGTTTTTTTTTCAAAACGTATTTTTTTACAAATACGTAAATTTATTAAAAAACGTTATTTTTTTCAAAAAACAGATTTTTTAAAAAAACATAAATTTTTTAAAAAAACATAATTTTAACATAAAATTTTAAAATCCGTTTTTTTAAAAAATTATGTTTAAAAAAAATCTGATTTTTTTAAAAAATCTGTTTTTTTTAAAAAAGTTCTGTTTTTTTTTAAAAAATTATGTTTAAAAAAAAATAGCTTTTTTAAAAAAATTACGTTTTTTTAAAAAAATTTATGTTTTTAAAAAAAAACTGTTTTTTTTTTGACCAAGTTGATATTAAATTTGCTTTATTTTGTTATATGAATTTGATGCACAATTCATTTTAAAATTTAATATCATTCCTTTTAAAAAGCACAATTCATAATTTTTTTTAAAAATCAGATTTTTTTTAAAAAACAGATTTTTAAAAAGCATAATTTTTTTTAAAAAACACAAATTTTTTTAAAAAACATAATTTTTATAAAAAAAAAATTTAAAAACAGTTTTTTTTTAAAACAGATTTAAAAAAAACGGATTTTAAATGTAATTTTAAAAAAAAACAGATTTTTTAAATTTATGTAAAAATTATGCTTTTTTAAAAAAATTATGTTTTTTAAAAAAATCTGTTTTTTGAAAAAAATGACATTTTTTAATAAATTTACGTATTTTAAAAAAATTACGTTTTGAAAAAAAATCTGTTTTTAAAAAAAAAAATTGTTTTTTTTTTAAAGTTCCCTTTTTTAAAAAATTTATGTTTTTTTTTTAAAAAAATACGTTGTTTAAAAATTTTATGTTTTTTTAAAAAAATCTATTTTTTTAAAAAAAATTATGTTTTTTAAAAATCTGCTTTTTTAAAAAAAAAATCTGTTTTTTAAAAGAATTATGTTTTTTTTTAAAGTTCCGTCTTTTAAAAAAATTTATTTTTATTAAAAAAATCGGTTTTTTATTAAAAATTATATTTTTAAAAAAAATCTGTTTTATTTTATTATTATTTTTTTATTTTTAAAACTTTAAAATGAGTATTATGTTTTGTTTTTGTCACGTCAGCATTATTTTTTTATTTTTTTGCCAAGTCATCGCCATGTCAACAATTATTTAACGTCTGTCAATATTTTTTAACGGAATGGCTTAATTGTAAAATAATAATTAATTCAGTGATGTAATTCAAAAAATTAAAAGTTAAAACGTGCCAAGTTTAGTGGTGAAAAACATAATTTTGCCATTTTTATTCATAACCAATTGTAAAAGTAGGGCACTTCCTCTTTAAAACTTGATAACATATATATATTTTAAAAAACGTACTTACCAGATCTGTCTGAAGGGTCACTTGGATGGGCTCGAAGTGGGTTATCAAAGGCAGCTTCAGATGAAAACCTAAAAATACCCAAACCCATCTTCAGATTACCAATAAAATCAAAATAACAAGCAGGCGATTCACAGGCTCCTCACAAGAAATTGTTGAATGAAAATTAAACATTAAATAAAGCGCTCTATCAAACCTGGATCTGTAACTGTATTTAGAAGGGCACCTCCTCTCCAATAAACCCCAACATGACCTTCTGGAACTTGGTGTACAATAGCTAAGCTACTCGTTAAGGATGATGTTGATGGAACCAGAACCTACAAAATATTTAAGGGATGTCAAGAACACTGCCTCAGCTTATATAGACAATGATATTATAAAGGTACCCCTATTAATTCTTGATGGTGCACCTAGCAATAATATGCTAACCAAGATGTCTACACATTGGTACAGCACAATAGTACTACCTCTATGTATCTCAATGATTTCACCATTAAATAAGAGGGAAAGCTGAATTGCAAACAAGAGCATGCATCAGAGAGTGCAAAACAGAAAAACAAACCATTATCCAGTATCCACAGAAAATACTAGATGCCATGATGTACGTAATCTACTGATTTGAAGTAAATTAAATGAAGGACGAGAATTGCATGCAATTTGTTAAACCTGACAACATATAGAAACGTATATTTTACAAACCAAACAAGTTAAGGAAACATTGTAGCACGAGTACATACAAGTTACACACATACACCAGGGAGGCTGAACATGAAGTTTATTACTTAATGTCAAAGTTGCCCTAGTACGAGGAATACTTCAACAGTCAGTTTAGTTGCAGGTCGTCTTTCGAAGTACTCAAATAACATACTCGCTTTCTATGTCTAGCTCTAAGCAAGCATGTACATACCTTAGAAAGCCTAGGTTCAACGCCTCATACATCATGACTTTTATAAAGGTACCCCTATTAATTCTAGATGGTGCACCTAGCAATAATATGCTAACCAAGATGTCTACACATTGGTACAGCACAATAGTACTACCTCTATGTATCTCAATGATTTCACCATTAAATAAGAGGGAAAGCTGAATTGCAAACAAGAGCATGCATCAGAGAGTGCAAAACAGAAAAACAAACCATTATCCAGTATCCACAGAAAATACTAGATGCCATGATGTATGTAATCTACTGATTTGAAGTAAATTAAATGAAGGACGAGAATTGCATGCAATTTGTTAAACCTGACAACATATAGAAACGTATATTTTACAAACCAAACAAGTTAAGGAAACATTGTAGCACGAGGACATACAAGTTACACACATACACCAGGGAGGCTGAACATGAAGTTTATTACTTAATGTCAAAGTTGCCCTAGTACGAGGAATACTTCAACAGTCTCAGTTTAGTTGCAGGTCGTCTTTCGAAGTACTCAAATAACATACTCGCTTTCTATGTCTAGCTCTAAGCAAGCATGTACATACCTTAGAAAGCCTAGGTTCAACGCCTCATACATCATGACTATGAACCAACAGGGTTTAGGGCACTGGGCCAGCTCTTTTGTGCCCAACCCATGCTAGGAATGCTGGATACACTGGTGAAGGAAGTATGCTCCTCATGGTCAGGCTAGAGAGATTCAAATTCTTTGAATGCCTTAATTTGGATGGTCAATGATATCTTACAATACGCTACACGTATTTTATGATACAAATCATACGATCCAATAGCATTACAATACAATGTTGCTAGTGTATCCTAAATTGAACCTTGTCTTTCGAAACAACACATCACATCTTATAATTTGATACAATATATAATTTGTTTTCAAGTTAGAGGTGAACCTGTTAAAAATAAAACAACACATTAAAGCCCTTATTTGTTAGCACATGGGGTGTTCACTCGTTCTATACAATAAGGCATAAAATACTTTCTACGATTTCTTTTCTTCTTCTAAATACTTTGTCTTCACTTTCTTTTTCTTATGTCTTTTTCTCACATGGAGAACATAATACCAGGCTTTGAGTTTGCTTAGCACTTTGCAATTTGAGGCTTAATTCACGTTGAATTTAATACTTTAAGGTCCGCTTTTTGTTCTTTTTTTCCCTCTTATTCCATTAAGAATGTTACTAAAAAAATAGACTATTACCTTAGCCTTTAGAGTTTTCATACTATAATTGGAATATTTAAAGTTTGTTGGTTGGCTTAGTCAATTACTTTAACATTAAATTTAAGCTAACATGATTTATTGTCCAATAAACGTAGTTTTGCATATGTTTAAATATGTAATTATTGTGTCTTGCATTTCATTCCGTATCTTACCATATGATTTGCCATGATAAACAAAATGAATCAATTTTGACAACTATAATCATATGGCGCATCGTTGTCTTAAATAAAGTCATTCCCTACCAGGACAGAGCCCAGGGAGGCTGGGAAGAGCTTCTTACTAAGCCGGAGTTGCGTCTGACCAACCTTCCTCTAAAAATCATGGGCGAAGTGTGTCTGGGACATGTGTCAGGTAAATATTAGGTCCAATAGCTACTACTGATTGAACATTAATTCGCATTTAATGCAATGCCTATTAACTTGGTGATTTAGCAACATCTGCAGCTTGTCAGGGATCATGACTTCCCAAATTTAGCATAATGATGTTCTTCGCCTCTCAGCGATCTGTATAACCCTATTAAAGAAAGCAGGGCCTCCTAAAGAAGTTGAACTACTGAAAATTAAAAGAGCATGTCCATGCAATTGAAAAGGAGTACTATCACTACACTGAAGAATCTCTTATCAACGATTGCCATTCCTCCTTAATAACTTCACTAGATCTCAGTTCTCCTTGAAATCTACTCAGAAACCTCCCCCTACCACCTACACAAACAGATTCCAAAAGATGAGAAGTTACTGCTCTCTTTTTGTGCCTGAAGCCCCTACCCTAGTTAGCCCATCCTCAATAAAAAACTGCTCAAGTCCAAATTTGCAAAGGAAAAAACATAATTATCCTATTTCTAGAATTTTCAGTTTGACAATAATGTTTAGAATGACACCAAAAAAAAGGATTATGAATTCTCAGCTACATTTGAGACATTGAACATTTATCCCCAGAGCAATGAGAGACCAATCCGAAATTTTATTGCTTGATGCTCAATACAAACAGTGCGACTACTTCCATCAATATCAAGTAAACAATCACACACCACATATTACTTTTTTTTTTAATTATTATTGGTAAGCCAAAAAGTTATTTCTGCCACAAGTATTGAATTATAAATAACTCATGAAAATAGGACAAACGAATCAGATCAGATGGTTAACCTCCAGTAACAAATCAAAAGGCACATTAGATAAGAGCCACTCAGAAACACCATTTACCATAACGAATTAAGAATATTTTCCATAGATTCCCATAACGGAGACTTAAAACCCAATATCATAATGACTAAACTCTAATCGAACAAAAACATGGAAATCAGACGAAAAAGAAGAGTTATATGAGAGAGAAAAAAGAATGAAGACCATGGCGAATATTGCGATAAAGGAGAGGAGCACTGTGAGAATGGGGGTGAAATCTCCGCCTCCACCTTGCTGTGCAGTCGGTGGTCTCAGTGGCGGTGCAGGGACTGTTCTCTGTTGCTGTGGTTCCATGTCTTTCTCTTTCTCTCTCTCTCTCTCCCTCTCCCTCTCCCTCTTACAGAAATTGAAAGATGATGATGATAGGGATTGCGTGATGCATTTAATTTACTCTGCCCCTCTAATGACTACTGTACCTACTGATTTTTTTGTTTTTTCTCCCTGGCCAGTAGCCAAAGCCTTCTCTGCAGTTTGCTGTCAGAGGGTAATAACATCGTGAATCAATTATGCTCAGAAGTTTTTTATACTCTATTAAATTGAATAAAAGAAATTTATGATATCATCAATAATAATAAGACTTTTATTCAATCATATAATAATAATAATAATAATAATAATACATCATTTTTTACACTAAAATTTTGATACTAAATTATTATCTCAAATTCAATGAATGCCTCAAGTGATAATAATAATAATAATAATAATAATAATTAATTTTTAATATTTTTACTTTCCAAGTTTAAAATAACTTATAATATTTATTATTATATTTTTTCTTAAATGTGTTGGTATTTTGACCTTCCTTTACTGTGAGGATCTATCTGTTTCCAATATTTATTTTCTTTGTTTTGAATATATGAATTGATTGTTCATTGTTCAATAATTCGTATTTATGTCGTTCGAATCATCCATAAAATAATATTTTGATTTTAAAACTTAAATTATGACGCCCTTAAAATAAGTTCATATAACTTATCTTGGGTCACTAAAATATACGAAATTAAATTCAAATACAAACGTGCAAAATACGACAACAAATAAGTTGTGAGTTTTAATACAAATATTGTACTAAATATAATAAGACAATATACACACCCAAATTATTTCAATACCATATAAAATACAGCAACAAAAATTTCAAGTCCTCAAAAGAACACGAGAAGGTTTTTGTCCTCCTCATTCTTATGTGCTGCATTTCTGACGTTTTCAAAATCGGGTTCTCATCACCCTATTATTGTTCACCAAAATTAATTATTAAATAACGTATAAAATACGATACATACATTTTAAGTTTTCAATACAATTATATATTGTCATGATGTTTTATAATGTATTGAGAAACTTCAACAGTCACAAACCATTACTTTATTCCCTTGTTATCCCCGCTCAACTCAGCTACACTCTTATTACCTGAAATGAATTTGTGAAGCAAAAGGGTGAGCGTAAATAGGCCAGTAAATAATATTATCGCTAAGTTAATGTAGAACAAATTATCCTTAGTCCTCAACAGGGAAAAATCTGATAGAATACAATAGACAACAAGTTTTAGATCAACAACTGCAGCGGAAACTGCAATTCATTAGAAGAGTCAAATAGAACATAATTATAAGACCCCAAATTATTAATAAATGAAATTTAATTTTCCTATTAATTATTTTGAAATAGTAAGGGTTGATTTGATTAATGTGGTTAGTTATGGGTAAAATGCGCTAATATTTCAAATAAGCAAATGGTTATAAAATATTCATTTCTGTCGGGAAATATTCGTTTGGTCGTGGAATATTCTTGCTGTTGGGGAATATTCGTACGACGGTGCAGTCTTTTGTGGGCCCCATAACGGAAAGCGATTGGATGAAGAAAACGACAAGTATAAGTTATTTATAAATAACGGCGTAGTTGTTACCGTTAATACTGTTGGAATACCCAGTGGTTAAAACACAGTAATACGCGTTGTAGCACAGTAGCACACGGTATAGCACCAATTATTGATTCTTATGTAAGAAGGCACTACTCAATAATTGTTAGAGTAATTACTGTTCAGTATTGTATTTTATTGATTCAATAATTGTTGCGTTGATATTTTATATTACTGTTGTTTCAATAATTGTCACTACACAGTATTTTTCATTATCGAAGTAATATTTCATATTATCTGAATAATATTATTAGATAATATTATTGGCAATGTCTAGAAAGTTCTGTCTAAGGAGAGGTTTGGTCACCTAATTGCGCGCTAGTAAGGAGAAATCCTTATTGGAAAGCCCCCTCTTTCCTAGGAACTGTCTGGTTGTCATTATTGTGATTCTGTAATATTATTTATGAATAATTAATTATTGATTTATATGATAAGAAAAATATTCATTTTATGTGGATATAGACGGAGAAAATTTTTAAAGTGACAATTGTTGAAAATTGATATTTTATCTTTTCTGATAAAAGAATTTATTATTATATTTTAATAATATAATAATATGATATTTTTACAATGAATGTGGGATATATGAGTATATGAGGAGAAAGAGTATTTTTGTTACAAAAGTTGTTTAAAACCTGTTAAACATGTCAGTGGGCCCATTTCTTGACTGAAATTTGATTACAACCTGTAAAATCGTCCGTTTGTGAATTTCGGTCAATTTTTGTTTGGAATTTGGAAAAACTTTCTTCTGCAAAGTTGTAGAGAATTGAATTTCCTATAAAAAATTGCGAGATTCGAATTTTCTGGCAAAAAGGCTATTTATTATGAATTATTGAAGTTCCAAAATTCTTGAATAATTGATTTTTGGAGTTTAAAATATTTTTAATAAGAAAAACGTTTTTTTCATTTGTGGGCATGTGTTAAATGGTTGAAACCAGCTGGTAAGGTGTGCATAGGAATTTAATTTATAAATATTATTATTTTATTAAATTTTCTGCTTCGGTGTTCTAAACATTTTTCTATAAATAGAGTGCTTAGGTTAGAATTGAAAATCACACCAGAAACTACATATTTCTCTCTCTTTCTCTCTCTATATATCGAGCGTATTTTGTGAGTATTTTTATACTTTGAGTGTTGCTATACGGTGCAAGTTCCTTCAGCACTATATCTGATATTCCAACCAGAAGTACTATCATTTTGAGGTAAAGGATGTAATTTTCTTCTAAAATGATATTATTTCTTCAATATCATTATGCCAAAATGTTGGTTGAAATTTTTTATCAAATTTAAAACTTTTTCATGTCGGGGTTATTATTCATGAGTTACTATTTACGAGTTACTATTCATGAGTTACTATTCATGAGTGCTATTCACAAAGCATGATGATATTTTCTTTTGAAATTTCTATCTTTTAGTGTCGGAGTTACTATTCACGTATATGTCACTATTCACGTATATGTCACTATTCACGAATACGTCATATTGAATAATATTTTGTTTCCTGACATATTTTCTAAAGAATTTCTTGGCTTACTCCCAGAGCGTGATATTAAATTTTGTATCGATTTTGAACCCGGTACAAAACTCATTTAAAAAATTTCTTATCGAATGGCTCCTATTGAACTTCAGGAGTTAAAAACCCAATTAACTACGAGAGTTGGTACTCAAGCCTCTATCTGGTAACTTCCTTTGTAGAATGCACCAAAGCCAGACTCTCCGTAGGGGACACAATAATTGTTTGGTGGTAAAACAATAGGTGCTATTGTGACGTGCTATCCAAGATTGGAATATGAGTCACAGTTGAGAGCAACTTAAGTCAGTAATCGAAATACGTAGCTGTGACGCCCCCAAAATAGGTATACATCACCTATTCTGAGTCGTCAACTACATGGTATAAAATACAAATAAAACTTAATTATACAACTGTCGTGTAAAATACGACAAAACATAAGCTGTGAGTTTAAATACAACACTTTCTTCTAAACAGGATTCAAACTCAAAATAAGTCATTAATACATTTATTTTCACACTATTTCATAGAATAGTGAGGACTACTAATGCTATCCTCTGAATCGTCACTCCGTTCCCCGACTAGTTCCCGTTACGTTCTCATTTCCTGAAGAGAACAATGAAAGCAAAAGGGTGAGCTCAATTAACTAGTAAGAAATATTATGACTAAGATAATGCAGAATAAATTATCATTAGCCTTCAACAGTGTTAAACTGATAAAATATAACAAACATCAAGTTTAACTGCAGCAGAACAAGCAATCCATTAAAAGAGTTAAGTAGAGAATAAAATCTACTATCTTTTATGATTTAAAAGGTTTTTCATCACTTTTATCGCTGAGACTCAGCTTAATAAATAATCCACATCATCCATGCACTACGGCCAATGATATTCATTAGTATCACAACCATAAATTAACCATGCATCACAAGCCAAGGATATTCGTGTATTCATCAATGGTCATGATCATGCCAACAACTGTCCATCAATGTACTATAGGCCAATGAGGACTTTTACCACATCATTTGTAACATTACGGTCATGATTACACCGAATAATCCCTGGTTATAATCATACCAAGTCCATCTATGCACTACATGCCATAGATGACTTTCAACAAAATATAAACATGAGGATGATGACAATGATATAAGAATTCAATAAAACAAGTTCAAGAATTAATTAATCCAAGAACCAATAACGTCCAAATTGTCAACATGATAATGCTTTGTGCAATAAAATTCAAGAATGCTCAGAAGAATATTTCCATGAAAATATACTGGACGAAGCGTAAATATCAATGATATTCCACTAATTTCATGGAGTATAAAAGCCAAAACTTTAACCAACTGAGTATAATAAAGATTGGAATAACAAAAGAAATCACCAGGCATGCGATGGACCGCACAGACAGGTTATTCCAACAGAATAATAAATAACGGAACCAGGTCATGCGTAAACGCACTAACAGGATATTCCGACAGAATAATAAATAATGGAACCAGGTCCGGCGTAAATACACTGACATGATATTCTGACAGAATAATAGATAATAGAATCAGGTCCGGCGTAAATGCACAGACAGGATATTCTGATAGAATAATAAATAATGAAACTAGGTCCGGCGTAAACGCACAGACAGGATGTTCCAACAGAATAATAAAGAATGGAATGACAGAAGAATTTCACCAAGTATAGGGTAGCCCGCGTATACAGGTTATTCCAACAGAATAATAAATAATGGAATAACAGAAGTTCTCTTCATGAATACAAAATAAATAATGCCCCTTACCTTAAGAAGAAGAATACTTTATATATGACTAGTGCAGTAGCAGAATATTTTTCTTCTTTCTCTCTATAACTTCTCTCTCTAGAGTTTCAGTGAATTCGTAAGAAATAATGAAGGAATGAGCTTCTATTTATAGAAGAATGGACTGTATAGTAACTAATTCACGAACGGTCCAGATTGATTTACTTTAATCTGACGGTCCATATTTAAAGCAAAATCTTTTAAATAAAATATAATATATTCTATTTATAATCTAATAAAATGAATAACTTTATAAAAGATTTTACTATGCAAATATTATGCAGGCACTATGCAAATACTATGCATAATAAAATATAATATATTCTAATTATTGTCTAATAAAACATATAACTTTATAAAAGTATTATGTTTTATATAAAAAGATTTTACTATTAGCCTAATAAAACGAATAACTTTATAAAAGTATTCTGTTTTATATAAAAAAACTTTTCTGTTTTATTACATTAATAATACCAATAAAACAAAACTGAGTGACTTATCACGTAAGCATCAATAATCAATACCGTGTGCTACTATGCAACCATGCGTATTACTGTACTTTTACTACCAAGTAGTTTAACAGTATTAATGGTAAAACTTTCGCCGTTATTTTCATAAAGTATTTTTTTTGTCGTTTTCTCAATCCGACAATAATTCCGTTGTGGGGTCCACCAATGATTGTGTCGTCGTACGAATATTTCCTGTTAAAACGAATATTCTTCGATCAATCGAATATTATATAACAACTTGCGTACTTTGTGACGCCCCCAGAATAGGTATACAACACCCATTCTGAGTCGCCAAATACATGGTACAGAAAGCAAACTACAACTTCAATAATACAATTGTCGTGCAAAATACGACAACACATACTGTGAGTTTAAATACAAATATTGTCTTCTAGACAATATCCACACTCAAATAAATCCTCATTACAATTATTCAAACACTATTTTACAGAAATAGTGAGGACTGCTAATACATCTTTCTAGAACCATCACTCCATACCCCGACTAGATCCTGCTATGTTCTCACCTCCTGAGAAGAAAAATGGAACAAAAAGGAAAAGGGTGAGCTCAACTAGCCCAGTAAAGAATATTATGACTAAGATAATATACAACAAATTATCGTTAGTCTTCAACAGGGAAAAATCTGATAAAATATAATCGACAACAAGTTTTAGATCAACAACTGCAGCGGAAACAGCAAACCATTAGAAGAGTCAAGTAGAGAAAGAATTCTACTATCTTCTAAGATTTAAAAGTCCATCATCAATATTTTATCCCTGTAACATCAATTAATAATCATCTTTAACCAAATATTCATCTTTGCACTACAGGCCAAAGATATTCATTTGTATCATCAGTCGGTCATGTTCATCTCAACACCTGTTCATCTTTGCACTACAGGCCAAAGATATTCATCAAGTAATTATACATCTTTGCACTACAGGCCAAAGATATTCAGTAATATCATCATTTAGGACTGAGGATGATGAAAAATATCTTAAAGAGAACGAATCCAATGAGACAGAAGGACAAATAGTAGGGATTCGTATAACAGTTTATCCAAGATCAATAATACTTCATAATAATCAATTGTGAAGCAGAATTCAAAAATAAAGATCAAAACATGGATACAATCAAAGATAGTAACCATAATAGACATCTTGGACAAAAAGGGAAAATTTTATTTTTCGGTGAATAGTGCCGTATTCGTGAATAGTGCCGTATACGTGAATAGTGCCGTATACGTGAATAGTAACCCCCGACACAAAAAGTTCCAAATTTGATAAAAACTCATATCAATATTTCAGCATAATGATATTGAAGAAAATAATATCATTAAGAAGAAAATAATATCCCTTACCTCAAAATATCAGTACTTCTGGTCGGAATACCGGTATAAGGCTGAAAGAAACTTGCTCTGATGAATAGAAACTCTCAAAGTATCTAAATACTCACAAAATACACTCAATAATCTAGAGAGAGAAAGAGAGAAAACTTGTTTCTGGTGTGATTTTCAATTCTAACTTAGCCCTCTATTTATAGGAAAATTTTGGTAGGTTTGACCTGCAACCTGATGGCTTTACCTGCTACTATTCCCACCCACCACATTTGAAATATAATTCAGCACATTTCTTCACCAACCACAAGTGGGGCCCACCAATTCTAGAATTTTCCACCAAAATGATAAACTCCGAAAATTCAACAATTTCTGAACCAGTCATCTTGTAAAATTCGTAATAAATCATACGTTCATTTTTAACGGTTCAAAATTTGTGGACATATACTCAACTTATATATGTATAACATATCCAAAAATTACCACGATCCAACGGTCGGATTAAAAATTATAACCCCCGCAAACTATCTCAAAAACCCTGATTTTTAATACCTCCATTCCGACAAAAATACTGACAAAAACCTCAACATTAACTCCTTCATTTTTAACCACAAAAATATATCCCTCATTTATATCCACATAAAATAAATATTTCCTTATCATATGAATCAATAATTAATTATTCACAAATAATATTACAGAATCACATTTATGACAACCAGGCCGTTCCCAGGAAAGAGGGGGCTTTCCAATAAGGATTTCTCCTTACTGGCGCGCAATTAGATGACCAAACCTCTCCTTAGACAGAACTTTCTAGACATTGCCAATAATGTTATCTAATAATATTATTCAAATAATATGAATTATTGATCTGATAAATGAAAATACTGTGCAGCAACAATTATTGAAACAACAATAATATAAAATATCAACGCAGCAATTATTGAATCAATAAAATAAAATATTGAATAATAACTACTGTAACAATTATTGAGTAGTGCCTTCTTACGTAAGAATCAATAATTGGTGCAATACCGTGTGCTACTGTATTTTAACCACCGGGTATTCCAACAGTATTAACGGTAACAACTACGCCGTTATTTATAAACAACTTATACTTGTCGTTTTCTTCATCCAATCGCTTTCCGTTATGGGGCCCACACAAGGCTGCGTCGTCGTACGAATATTCCCCGACAGCAAGAATATTCCACGACCAACCGAATATTCACCGACCAAAAATAAATATTTTATAACCACTTGCTTATTTTGCAAAATTTGCACATTTCACCCATAACCAAAGTATTATATCAAATTAACCCCTTATTATTCACAATAATATTTAGAGAAAATTTGATTTTATTCATTAATAAGTTGGGGTCTTACAACCTCCCCTCCTTATGAAATTTCGTCCTCGAAATTGACGTACGTACCTGATGTTTCAAAAAGGTGAGGATACCTCGCTTTCATTTCTGATTCCAACTCCCAGGTCATTTCTTCAATAGCATGGTTTCTCCACAAAACCTTAACTTGTGGTATAACCTTCGTGCGTAGGACATGCTCTTTCCTATCCAAGATCTTAACAGGTACCTCCTCGTACGTTAAATCTTCAGCTATCTCGTCTGGTTCTAACTCAATAATGTGGTTCGGGTCTTTAACATATTTACGAAGCATAGATATGTGAAAAACATTATGAACACGAGACATGCTTGGAGGTAATGCGAGTCTATATGCCACATTTCCTATTCGCTCAAGAATCTCAAATGGACCAACAAATCTTGGATTGAGCTTTCCTCTCTTCCCAAATCTTGTAACTCCCTTCCATGGTGCAACACGTAACAATACATGATCCCCAATATTAAATTCCACGTCCTTCCGATGAAGATCCGCATAACTCTTTTGTCGATCCTGTGCCGTTTGTATACGTTGTCGAATCGTTTGGATCTTCTCTGTAGTAATGCGTACCAATTCTGGTCCCAACAATGTTGCTTCACCCACCTCGTCCCAGCATACTGGAGAACGACATTTTCTTCCATACAACGCCTCAAATGGAGCCATACCTATGCTCGCCTGATAACTGTTGTTGTAGGAGAATTCCACCAATGGTAGGTACTTATCCCAACTCCCTTTGAGATCTAAGACACAAAGTCTTAATAGATCTTCAAGAGTTTGAATAGTCCTCTCTGATTGTCCGTCCGTTTGAGGATGGTATGCTGAACTGAATCGTAAATCCGTGCCCATAGCTTTCTGCAAGCTAACCCAAAATCGTGAAGTGAATCTTGGGTCACGATCCGAAACTATGGATACTGGCATGCCATGCAATCTCACAATCTCGTTCACGTACATACTAGCAAGACGTTCAAGGGAATAAGTCTCACGTATCGGCAAGAAATGAGCGGACTTGGTTAATCTATCAACAATAACCCAAATCGCATCTATGCCTTGAGAAACCTTGGGAAGACCTGTAACAAAATCCATAGTAATGTGTTCCCACTTCCATTTCGGAATCTCAAGTGGTTGCAATGGACCCTTTGGTACTTGATGCTCCGCTTTTACACGTTGACAAGTTAAACATCTCGAGATAAACTCCGCGATCTCTCTTTTCATATTGCTCCACCAAAATGTATGTCGAAGATCGTGATACATTTTGGTACTCCCAGGATGGATTGCAAACGGTGTGTTGTGTGCCTCCATCATTATTCTATGCTTCAAGTCAAAATCGTTAGGAACACAAAGTCTGGAGTTGACTCGAAGTATTCCTTCTTCATCGATTCTTGCTTCTGGAATAGCACCTTCTTGCACTTTCTTCTTCATACGCATCAGCTCTATATCCGTAGCTTGAGCAGCTTTAACTTTATCGATTAAAGTCGGTTCTACTCGTATATTTGATATCATCATGTGGGTACTTGGAGCCTTCATCTCTATCTCCATCCTTTGCAAGTCATACAAAATGGGCCTTTGTGTTAAAAACATTGCACTCGTACCCGCATATGATCTTCTACTCAATGCGTCAGCTACTACGTTTGCTTTTCCAGGATGGTATTGGATGGTATGATCGTAATCTTTCAACAGCTCAAGCCAACGTCGTTGCCGCATGTTGAGTTCCTTTTGGGTGAAGAAATATTTGAGGCTTTTATGATCTGTATAGATCTCCACTTTCTCCCCATACAGGTAGTGTCTCCAGATCTTCAACGCAAAAACGACTGCTGCCAACTCCAAATCATGAGTAGGATAATTCCTCTCATATTCTTTGAGTTGTCGTGAGGCATAGGCTATGACTTTCCCATGTTGCATGAGAACACATCCTAACCCTTTGCCTGAAGCATCGCTGTAGATAACAAATCCATCCGAACCAGATGGTATTGTCAAAACAGGTGCCGAAATGAGTCTCCTCTTGAGTTCTTGGAAACTCTTCTCGCATTCCTCACTCCATACGAATTTTGTATCTTTCCGAGTCAGCTGAGTTAACGGAGTAGCGATTCGAGAAAATCCTTCCACAAATCTCCGATAATAACCAGCTAAGCCCAGAAAGCTACGTACTTCGGTTACCGACTTCGGTTGCTCCCAACTTTGTATGGCTTCAATCTTCGCCGGGTCGACAGATACTCCATGTTTTGACACCACGTGCCCAAGGAATGCTACTTCCTCAAGCCAGAACTCGCATTTCTTCAGTTTGGCATATAGCTTGTTTTCACGAAGCCTTTGCAGTACCAGCTTCAAATGGCGCTCATGATCTTCACGGCTTTTGGAATAGATGAGGATGTCATCAATAAAGACAACAACGAACTGATCCAAATATTCTTTGAATACACGGTTCATCATATCCATGAAGGCAGCAGGAGCATTAGTCAATCCAAAAGACATTACTAAGAATTCATAATGCCCGTACCGAGTTCTGAAGGCAGTCTTTGGAATATCCTCAGTTTTAATCTTCAGCTGATGATATCCAGAACGAAGATCGATCTTTGAAAAGAATTGTGCTCCTTGCAACTGGTCAAACAGGTCATCAATGCGAGGTAGCGGATACCTATTCTTGATGGTGACATGGTTCAATTCTCGATAGTCAATACAAAGTCGCATACTCCCGTCTTTCTTCTTTACGAATAAAACAGGAGCACCCCAAGGAGACGTACTAGGACGAATAAAACCGATGTCCAACAACTCCTGTAGTTGGACTTTTAACTCCTGAAGTTCAATAGGAGCCATTCGATATGGGGTTTTAGAAATGGGCTTTGTACCGGGTTCAAGGTCAATAAAGAATTCAATTTCTCGTTCCGGGGGTAGACCGGGAAGTTCTTCAGGAAATACATCGGAAAATTCTCTAACAATAGAAATATTATTCAAATCTGACTTGTCTTTGTTCAAATCCATAACATGGGCTAAGAAAGCTTGACATCCGTTTTTCAATAAACGAATAGCTTTGTGGCTTGATATGACAGTGACTGATTTTAGTGGTTTAGTAGTTTGAATTCGTATGACAGGTTGGTTAGGAATATGAAAACTAACAACCTTACGAAAACAATCAATTTTAGCATGATGAGTGGTTAACCAATCAATTCCTAAAATCACATCAAAAGCAAGTATCTTTAAAGAGATAAGATCAACAGGTAATGTGATAGTGCCAACTTGGATCATGCAAGATTTATAAACTGTAGATGTAACGAAGGTTTCACCCAACGGAGTTTCAACAGATAAGTTAAAGTCCAATTTCTCCGGAGTCAAGTTTAAACGTTGAGCACAAGCAGGAGAGATAAAAGAATGGGTAGAACCGGTATCTAGTAAAGTATAAACTTCGCAAGAATTCAAGATTAGCTTACCCGTGATCACCTCGTTCGGGTTTCTCGCGTTTTGGCCAGTAACGACAAACGCCCTTCCAGGAACCGCTGATTTCGACTTATCCGGGATAACTTTTGGAGTCACCATCCCCGCTGAACTTGGTTTTGCTACAGAACACTCTCGAGCTATATGACCCTCCTTTCCACAGTTATAACATACCTTGGATTGTTGTGGGCAGTTTGGGCTGATATGTCCCTCTTTCCCACATTTGTAACATACGACCGGTGGTCGTTCTCCTCCCCTAGAAACAGTTGATGTTTGTGCTGACGTCTTCACGTTATCATTGTTGTACCTTCTCTTCTTGAAATCTCCTCCCGACTCGCTCCTTCTATTATCACGACCACGATTACCACCAGAGTGGTTACCGCTTTTGTCCGAATGTTTTCCTCCCTGCTGGTTTTCATTGCTTCGATGACTGCCGCCACCGGTATGACCCTGGTTGTGGTCCCTCGGTTGCACATACTCATTATCTCGCTCTAATAATTGAGCCCTGTTTACAACATCTGAATATAAAGAAAATTTATGAGAGATAAGATATTGCCGAATCTCGGGTTTTAGACCTCTCAGAAACATCCTTGTCATTCGTTCCTCATTTTCGACCAAATGAGGTGCAAACCTGGATAACTCTGCAAACTTCGCCTCGTACTGGGACACCGTCATGTTGTTTTGTTCCAGTCTAATAAACTCAACCTCCTTCATATGACGAATACTTTCAGGAAAGTACTTGTCATTGAACAGTTTTTGAAATGTTTCCCAGGACATGTTGAGTGCGTCAGGCTGGGTACGCTTCACAGACTCCCACCAGTAGTCTGCCTCACCGCGGAACATAAATGTGGCGAATGGAACCTTCTGTTCCTCCGTGCATCCCAAGACATCAAATATCTTGGTAATTTGCTTGACCCACGTTTCCGCCATGATCGGATCCGGCTTTCCCTTAAATTCTGGTGGTCCCAATTCTTTGAACTGCTTAGCTGTGACAAACCGCGCGTTGTTATCATTTCCACCCGTATTCTGCACACGAGTCTCCCTCGTCTGATTTTGCATGAACTGCAAAAAGCTCCTAAACATTCCATCATTCATCGTTTGCTCGGTAACGTTGTTTACAGGAGGAATATTGCCTTCCTGTTGCACGTTCCCCTGGGTAGTGATCAAAGGTGTCTCCACGGTCTGATTTACTCCATTATTAACGTTCTCAGCTGCCATTCTTAAATACTGCCATAAAACAAGGGTTAATAGTCATGTCATATATTATCCCTATACTCTGACCGACCAAATAAACACCAAATAAACTTAGTCAGGTCATACTAGCGAAGGAATTCCCCGTCTCTCCCCTCCTAGTTCTTGTCTCACATCTCAGCCAGGGATCATATCCCTAAGCTCTGATACCAACTGTGACGCCCCCAGAATAGGTATACAACACCCATTCTGAGTCGCCAAATACATGGTACAGAAAGCAAACTACAACTTCAATAATACAATTGTCGTGCAAAATACGACAACACATACTGTGAGTTTAAATACAAATATTGTCTTCTAGACAATATCCACACTCAAATAAATCCTCATTACAATTATTCAAACACTATTTTACAGAAATAGTGAGGACTGCTAATACATCTTTCTAGAACCATCACTCCATACCCCGACTAGATCCTGCTATGTTCTCACCTCCTGAGAAGAAAAATGGAACAAAAAGGAAAAGGGTGAGCTCAACTAGCCCAGTAAAGAATATTATGACTAAGATAATATACAACAAATTATCGTTAGTCTTCAACAGGGAAAAATCTGATAAAATATAATCGACAACAAGTTTTAGATCAACAACTGCAGCGGAAACAGCAAACCATTAGAAGAGTCAAGTAGAGAAAGAATTCTACTATCTTCTAAGATTTAAAAGTCCATCATCAATATTTTATCCCTGTAACATCAATTAATAATCATCTTTAACCAAATATTCATCTTTGCACTACAGGCCAAAGATATTCATTTGTATCATCAGTCGGTCATGTTCATCTCAACACCTGTTCATCTTTGCACTACAGGCCAAAGATATTCATCAAGTAATTATACATCTTTGCACTACAGGCCAAAGATATTCAGTAATATCATCATTTAGGACTGAGGATGATGAAAAATATCTTAAAGAGAACGAATCCAATGAGACAGAAGGACAAATAGTAGGGATTCGTATAACAGTTTATCCAAGATCAATAATACTTCATAATAATCAATTGTGAAGCAGAATTCAAAAATAAAGATCAAAACATGGATACAATCAAAGATAGTAACCATAATAGACATCTTGGACAAAAAGGGAAAATTTTATTTTTCGGTGAATAGTGCCGTATTCGTGAATAGTGCCGTATACGTGAATAGTAACCCCCGACACAAAAAGTTCCAAATTTGATAAAAACTCATATCAATATTTCAGCATAATGATATTGAAGAAAATAATATCATTAAGAAGAAAATAATATCCCTTACCTCAAAATATCAGTACTTCTGGTCGGAATACCGGTATAAGGCTGAAAGAAACTTGCTCTGATGAATAGAAACTCTCAAAGTATCTAAATACTCACAAAATACACTCAATAATCTAGAGAGAGAAAGAGAGAAAACTTGTTTCTGGTGTGATTTTCAATTCTAACTTAGCCCTCTATTTATAGGAAAATTTTGGTAGGTTTGACCTGCAACCTGATGGCTTTACCTGCTACTATTCCCACCCACCACATTTGAAATATAATTCAGCACATTTCTTCACCAACCACAAGTGGGGCCCACCAATTCTAGAATTTTCCACCAAAATGATAAACTCCGAAAATTCAACAATTTCTGAACCAGTCATCTTGTAAAATTCGTAATAAATCATACGTTCATTTTTAACGGTTCAAAATTTGTGGACATATACTCAACTTATATATGTATAACATATCCAAAAATTACCACGATCCAACGGTCGGATTAAAAATTATAACCCCCGCAAACTATCTCAAAAACCCTGATTTTTAATACCTCCATTCCGACAAAAATACTGACAAAAACCTCAACATTAACTCCTTCATTTTTAACCACAAAAATATATCCCTCATTTATATCCACATAAAATAAATATTTCCTTATCATATGAATCAATAATTAATTATTCACAAATAATATTACAGAATCACATTTATGACAACCAGGCCGTTCCCAGGAAAGAGGGGGCTTTCCAATAAGGATTTCTCCTTACTGGCGCGCAATTAGATGACCAAACCTCTCCTTAGACAGAACTTTCTAGACATTGCCAATAATGTTATCTAATAATATTATTCAAATAATATGAATTATTGATCTGATAAATGAAAATACTGTGCAGCAACAATTATTGAAACAACAATAATATAAAATATCAACGCAGCAATTATTGAATCAATAAAATAAAATATTGAATAATAACTACTGTAACAATTATTGAGTAGTGCCTTCTTACGTAAGAATCAATAATTGGTGCAATACCGTGTGCTACTGTATTTTAACCACCGGGTATTCCAACAGTATTAACGGTAACAACTACGCCGTTATTTATAAACAACTTATACTTGTCGTTTTCTTCATCCAATCGCTTTCCGTTATGGGGCCCACACAAGGCTGCGTCGTCGTACGAATATTCCCCGACAGCAAGAATATTCCACGACCAACCGAATATTCACCGACCAAAAATAAATATTTTATAACCACTTGCTTATTTTACAAAATTTGCACATTTCACCCATAACCAAAGTATTATATCAAATTAACCCCTTATTATTCACAATAATATTTAGAGAAAATTTGATTTTATTCATTAATAAGTTGGGGTCTTACATACTTTGTAAATTTATAAATTATTATCCCACAACAATAACATTATATCAATTTCACTCCATGATATTCAAAAATGATATTATAGAAAAATCATCTTAATTTTAAAAGTTGGGGACTTACAAGCTCCCCTTCCTATAAATTTTCGCCATTCAAATTAGTACTACCGGTATATCGAAGAGGTAACATACCTTGACTTCATTTCAGGATTCTAACTCCTTAGTCATTCCCACAACTCGTGATTTTCCACAAAACTTTGACTTGAGTATAACCTTGGAGCGTAGAATATGTTCCCTCTTATCCAAGACTTAAACAGGAACTTCTTCATACGTTAATCTTCCGCTATTTCGTCCGATTCTAACTCATAATGTGGTTCGGGTCTTCCACATATTTACGTAACATGGATATTAAAAAAAATATGAACACGAGACATACATGGCGTAAAGTGAGTCTATAATCACAGTTCCTACTCGATCGAGATTAAAAATGGCTAATAATCGAGGATAAGCTTCCTCTCTTTCAAATCTCGTAACTCCCTTTTCACGAGAAACTCGTAACACACATGATCTCCTATATCAAATTTCACGTTCTTTCGAAAGATCAGCATAACTCTTTTGTCGATCATTGGAGGTTTTCAACGTTGCCCGGATCGTTTGAATCTTTTCCCGTATCATACGTACCAATCCGGTCCCAACAACGTTGCTTCACCCACCCCATCCCAGCATACTGGAGAACACACTTTCTTCATACAACGCCTCGAATGGAGTCATGCCAATACGTGCTTGATAAATGTTGTTGTACAAAAATTTCACCAATGGTAAGAACTTATCCCAACTTCCCTTGAAGTTAAGACACAGAATCTTAATAAATCTTTCAAGAGTTTGAATAGTCCTCTCTGATTGTCCGTCCGACTGGATAATTTGCTGAACTAAATCGTAAATCCGTGCCATAGCTTTTTGCAAACTAACCAAAATCGTGAATGAATCTTGTCTCGATCAGAAACTATGGATACTGGCAACCATGCAGTCTTACAGTCTCGTTTATGTATATACGAACAAGACGTTCAAGTGTATAAGTTTCTCGTATTGGTAAGAAGTGAGCAGACTTTGGTCAATCTATCACAATGACCCAAATTGCATCAATGCCTTGAGAACCTTGGGAAGACTAGTAACGAAATTCATGTAATTGCTCCACTTCTATCTGGAATTTCAGTGGTTGCATGGACCTTTGTACTTATGCTCCGCTTTGACTCGTTGACAAGTTAGACACCTTGAGAAAAACAACGTTTATCTCTCTCTTCGTATTGCTCCACCAAATGTATGACAAGATCACGATACATTTTAGTACTCCCAAGATGGATTGCAAACGGTGTTTGTGGCCCTCCATCATGATTTTATACTTTAAATATTTCGTTAGGAACACCAAGTCGGGAGTTGACTCTAAGTATTCCTTCTCATCGATTCTTGCTTCCGCATAGCACCTTCTTGCACTTTCTTCCTCATACGGATCAGCTCCAAGTTGTAGCTTGAGCAGCCTTAATTTATCAATTAAAGTCGTTTCTACTCATAAATCGCTATCATCATATGTGTGACCCCCAAAATAGGTATACAACACCCATTCTGAGTCGCCAAATATATGGTACAGAAAGCAAACTACAACTTCAATAATACAATTGTCGTGCAAAATACGACAACACATACTGTGAGTTTAAATACAAATATTGTCTTCTAGACAATATCCACACTCAAATAAATCCTCATTACAATTATTCAAACACTATTTTACAGAAATAGTGAGGACTGCTAAAACATCTTTCTAGAATCCATCACTCCATATTCCGACTAGATCCTGCTATGTTCTCACCTCCTGAGAAGAAAAATGAACAAAAAGGAAAATGGTGAGCTCAACTAGCCCAGTAAAGAATATTATGACTAAGAAAATATACAAACAAATTATCGTTAGTCTTCAACAGGGAAAAATCTGATAGAATATAATCGACAACAAGTTTTAGATCAACAACTGCAGCGGAAACAGCAAACCATTAGAAGAGTCAAGTAGAGAAAGAATTATACTATCTTCTAAGAATTAAAAGTCCATCATCAATATTTTATCCATGTAACATCAATTATAATCATCTTTATCCAAATATTCATCTTTGCACTACAGGCCAAAGATATTCATTTGTATCACCTGTCAGTCATGTTCATCTCACACCTGTTCATCTTTGCACTACAGCCAAAGATATTCATCAAGTAATCATACATCTTTGCACTACATGCCAAAGATATTCAGTAATATCATCATTTAGGACTGAGGATGATGAAAATATCTTAAAGAGAACGAATCCATGAGACAGAAGGACAACTATTAGGGATTCGTATAACAGTTTATCCAAGATCAATAATACTTCATAATAATCAATTGTGAAGCAGAATTCAAAAATAAAGATCAAAACATGGATACAATCAAAGATAGTAACCATAATAGACATCTTGGACAAAAAGGAAAATTTTATTTTTCGGTAAATAGTGCCGTATTCGTGAATAGTACCGTATACGTGAATAGTAACGTATACGTGAATAGTAACCCCGACACAAAAAGTTCCAAATTTGATAAAAACTCATATCAATATTTCAGCATAATGATATTGAAAAAAATAATATCATTAAAAGAAAATAATATCCCTTACCTCGAAATATCAGTACTTCTGGTCGAATACCGGTATAAGGCTGAAAGAAACTTGCTCTGATGAATAGAAACTCTCAAAGTATCTAAATACTCACAAAATACACTCAATAATCTAGAGAGAGAAAGAGAGAAAACTTGTTTCTGGTGTGATTTTAATTCTAACTTAGCCCTCTATTTATAGAAAAATGTTAGCACGCCGAAGCAGACTTAACCTGCAACCTGATGGCTTTACCTGCTACTATTCCACCCACCACATTTGAATAAAAATCTCAGCACATTTCTTCACCAACCAAAGTGGGGCCCACCAATTCTAGAATTTTCCATCAAAATGATAAACTCCGAAAATTCAACAATTTCTGAACCAGTCATCTCGTAAAATTCATAATAAATCATACGTTCATTTTAACGGTTCAAAATTTGTGGACATATACTCAACTATATGTATAACATATCCAAAAATTATCACGATCCAACGGTCGGATTAAAAATTATAACCCCACCCGCAAAATATCTCAAAAACCCTGATTTTTATACCTCCATTCCGACAAAAATACTGATAAAAATCTCAACATTAACTCCTTCATTTTTAACCACAAAAATATATCCCTCATTTATATCCACATAAAATAAATATTTCCTTATCATATGAATCAATAATTAATTATTCACAAATAATATTACAGAATCACATTTATGACAACCAGCCGTTCCCAGGAAAGAGGGGGCTTTCCAATAAGGAATTTCTCCTTACTGGCGCGCAATTAGATGACCAAACTCTCCTTAGACAGAACTTTCTAGACATTGCCAATAATGTTATCTAATAATATTATTCAAATAATATGAATTATTGATCTGATAATGGAAAATACTGTGCAGCAACAATTATTGAAACAACAATAATATAAAATATCAACGCAACAATTATTGAATCAATAAAATAAAATATTGAACAGTAACTACTGTAACAATTATTGAGTAGTGCCTTCTTACGTAAGAATCAATAATTGGTGCAATACCGTGTGCTACTGTATTTTAACCACCGGTATTCCAACAGTATTAACGGTAACAACTACGCCGTTATTTATAAACAACTTATACTTGTCGTTTTCTTCATCCAATCGCTTTCCGTTATGGGGCCCATACAAGCTGCGCCGTCGTACGAATATTCCCCGACAGCAAGAATATTCCACGACCAAACGAATATTCCCCGACAAAATGAATATTTTATAACCACTTGCTTATTTTATAAAATTTGCACATTTCACCCATAACCAAAGTATTATATCAAATTAACCCCTTATTATTCACAATAATATTTAGAAAAAATTTGATTTTATTCATTAATAAGTTGGGTCTTACAACCTCCCCTCCTTATGAAATTTCGTCCTCGAAATTGATGTACGTACCTGATGTTTCAAAAAGGTGAGGATACCTCGCTTTTATTCTGATTCCAACTCCCAGGTCATTTCTTCAATAGCATGGTTTCTCTCACAAAACCTTAACTTGTGGTATAACCTTCGTGCGTAGGACATGCTCTTTCCTATTCCAAGATCTTAACAGTACCTCCTCGTACGTTAAATCTTCAGCTATCTCGTCTGGTTCTACTCAATAATGTGGTTCGGGTCTTTAACATATTTACGAAGCATAGATATGTGAAAAATATTATGAACACGAGACATGCTTGGAGGTAATGCAAGTCTATATGCCACATTTCCTATTCGCTCAAGAATCTCAAATGGACCAACAAATCTTGGATTGAGCTTTCCTCTCTTCCCAAATCTTGTAACTCCCTTCATGGTGCAACACGTAATAATACATGATCCCCAATATTAAATTCCACGTCCTTCCGATGAAAGATCCGCATAACTCTTTTGTCGATCCTGTCGTTTGTATACGTTGTCGAATCGTTTGGATCTTCTCTGTAGTAATGCGTACCAACTCTGGTCCCAACAATGTTGCTTCACCCCACCTCGTCCCAGCATACTGGAAACGACATTTTCTTCCATACAACGCCTCGAATGGAGCCACACCTATGCTCGCCTGATAACTGTTTTGTAGGAGAATTCACCAATGGTAGGTACTTATCCAACTCCTTTGAGATCTAGGACACAAAGTCTTAATAGATCTTCAAGAGTTTGAATAGTCCTCTCTGATTGTCCGTCCGTTTGAGGATGGTATGCCGAACTGAATCGTAAATCCGTGCCCATAGCTTTCTACAAGCTAACCCAAAATCGTGAAGTGAATCTTGGGTCACGATCCGAAACTATGGATACTGGCATGCCACGCAATCTCACAATCTCGTTCACGTACATACTAGCAAGACGTTCAAGGAATAAGTCTCACGTATCGGCAAGAAATGAGCGGACTTGGTTAATCTATCAACAATAACCCAAATCGCATCTATGCCTTGAGAAACCTTGGAAGACCCGTAACAAAATCCATAGTAATGTGTTCCCACTTCCATTTCGGAATCTCAAGTGGTTGCAATGGACCCTTTGGTACTTGATGCTTCCGCTTTTACACGTTGACAAGTTAAACATCTCGAGATAAACTCCGCGATCTCTCTTTTCATATTGCTCCACTAAAATGTATGTCGAAGATCGTGATACATTTTGGTACTCCCAGGATGGATTGCAAACGGTGTGTTGTGTGCCTCCATCATTATTCTATGCTTCAAGTCAAAAATCGTTAGGAACACAAAGTCTGGAGTTGACTCGAATTATTCCTTCTTCATCGATTCTTGCTTCTGGAATAGCACCTTCTTGCACTTTTTTCTTCATACGCATCAGCTCTATGTCCGTAGCTTGAGCAGCTTTAAACTTTATCGATTAAAGTCGGTTCTACTCGTATATTTGATATTATCATGTGGGTACTTGGAGCCTTCATCTCTATCTCCATCCTTTGCAAGTCATACAAAATGGGCCTTTGTGTTAGGTGTGTAAACAACATTGCACTCGTACCCGCATATGATCTTCTACTCAATGCGTCAGCTACTACGTTTGCTTTTCTAGGATGATATTGGATGGTATGATCGTAATCTTTCATAGTCGAGCCAAATCGTTGCCGCATGTTGAGTTCCTTTTGGTGAAGAAATATTTGAGGCTTTTATGATCTGTATAGATCTCCACTTTCCTTTCTCCCCATACAGGTAGTGTCTCCAATCTTCAACGCGAAACCTTACTGCCAACTCCAAATCATGAG